>CM039679.1:188914908-189514908 GCA_022537955.1 Schmidtea mediterranea | reverse complement strand
TGAAAACACTTTGGGGAAACGCTGCCCTAAACCAAACTTTGCAAACTTATTTGATGCCCAGCGCATCAGGATAAGTGTATAACAGTGTTAACTTGAGACTGTTTTTACACTTACCTGGCGCGAAGAGAAATCTGAGCGCTTCCCGCATAGTAATGATGCGAACCATTAGCGTGAAACTAGTATACTATTGGGAAATGTACTGGGTATCACTTAATGTATCGTATAATATCAATCTTTATAATCTAATAAGTAGTATAGGGGTGTTATCAAAAAGTGGGTCAGGTAGTACATATGAATTCTTACAGAGGCTCGCTGGAAAATTAGAAATTTTAGATTAAGCTACACGTTGGAAAAGCACTTGCCTTATGAAAAAGCGTTTGTTTGAATTAAAATAATTTTTTGCAGATATGGATAATCCAATTCTGTCTTTAACTCAAAACGAATGGGAAAAGCTATAAAATTAGAAAATATTCTATTTTGCACTTATCTTCCTATCAAGAAATTATAAACTGAAGAAACTTAATTTATAACTTGTCACGTACTTACAGACTTATTTCCAGTGCTATTACATTTTTAATGAATAAAAGGTAGTGATTTTTGGTGGTGGCTTTTTACATTAATCCATGAAGGGAATTTTAATATATGACCAGCAAATTACAAAAGCAAAAGGAACGCTCTATGAAATCGCCCTTCACGTTAAATGTTTTCCGGAATTAGAAAATCGCGAAACACAGATTTAACATCCATGCTTCATCTCTAGCCAAGTTTCAACTTTTTGAAGTTCAGATGAAGATTTAAGTTTGGAAAAATATTTAAATTAATTAGCTATTATATCGAAAACGTTTCAACGAAAAGAAATCAGTTGATACAGATAAACAGAAGTTTAAGAAAAAGTTTTTAACCGCTTTGGAGGAGGTTAGAAAACCTGATAGATCATCAAAACTGAACGTTTAAGAAGCTATCGATGTTTACTCCAAAATTATTGAAAATGTTGTCAGAACTATGACCATATTACTACCTAAGCAAGTCAGTGTAGAAAAGTTGTTTTCTGATCTGAAAATCATCAAGTTGAACCTGCGCGCATCCCTTAAAGAAGATTTGATAGAAGAAATTCTGTTTTTAAGAAATATAGTTTAAATTTTAAATTATATTATTAATAAAGTTTATTATTTTTGTTTTTTAAAATTTAAAATTTAAAGTTTTATTTATTTGTTTTTCTCTATTTTTGTAAAATATAAATTTATTAGAATTGTCATGAATATAAAAAATAAGAATTCAAAAAATGGTATTATTTTTATACATAGTAATTAAGTATAAGATATAATAGAGTTCAGAGCTGGAGCTAATCAATTTCGATTGCGCTTCACAGCCATGGTTTCAATGACATATTCAATGTAAGAAACTTTAATAAAAATTTAATTTTATTCATTAGGTCATTCGAAAACCAAAACCGCTTAATTATATTTAATTACTTAACACCATTGGAGACACTGTGATGATATGACCTGCTCAAATTCCAGTTTTGTAAAAAATACAATATTTTATATGAAGGGTTCAAAATGAATGATAGGCCTGTTTCAACAGAATGGCAATCCAACTTGATTACAAAAAGAAGAATTATTATTCATCTGAACATTTCTGAACACACATTTAAAGTTCTTATTCAATTTCTACTATATTTTGTGTTTGTGTATTAAATTAATTTTTTCTTTTACTTTCTGACTTTTTAGTAAAAGTTGTTTTTCATTCGAACAAATTGCATCACCACACAGGTAAGTATCTATCTCTTAAAATTTAAGTTTATTGATTTTTTATTTAATTATAGGAGTTGTTAATCGTTTGAAACAGATGCACATGTGTTTGTATGGAATAAACATAATTTTCCAGTAGTTTTTTTTAAATTTTAATTTAAAAATTACTTTTTTAGAATTTTTACAATTTATAATAGATTTTAATAATATTTAACTTAAATTTAATGTTTTCCTATTATTCATCTCACAGGCGTGGACTGGACCAGTGGGACAACTGAAAGTTCCCGATGGGCCGATCTAAAAAGTTAGAGGAAAGGCAGGTGAATTTAAAAATGCATATATACAAAAAATATTAAAAAAATTAAAATAATGTTTTTTAAATGTATTATTTTAATTATGTAATATTTATTTGTTCTACTTTGTAACATTTAATAATATCAACCTTTTTTTACTAGTATTTTTGCTGTTAATTGTTTTTAATATCCTATAGAAGCTGTTTTAAAATCATTTGCTAAGGCCGGTCAAATCGGCCATTCCATTACTGTCACCCCATTTTTTCATTTTACTTACGTGTTTTGAGAAAAATTGGCGAATATTTATACAATAATATTCATTGGTCCTTATTGAATTTTTAAGTTTATCTCTCCAAATTTGTAAATTATCTAGCTAAATAAGGTTTTTGGTATTTATAATAATAGTCTAAAATAAAATTCGTTTTCATCATCTTTTATTTTATCTTTTAATTTTATTATTCTGAAAAGCTAGTTATTTTAAAATAATTAAAAGTAAATAAAAAATAATAAACTAATTTAATACAAATCTAAAAAATTATAATAAAATAATTATTTAGAAAAAGAAATAAAATACTATTTAATTAAAACTAAGAAAATGTAATTAAATAATAGTTAATTATAAATAAAATAAAGCAAATTGTAACACAAATGATTCACTGGATGATCTTAATATACTTCTAATGATATTGCAACTTATTTCGTTTTCTTTTTTCTTCTTATTATGTCCTATTTATTAGCTTCTCTTTGAAGAGTTAAAAAAGATCATCAATAATGCTCATTTTTTTAGATTTCATAAATTATTTTAGTTATTTTAATAATTTTACCTTACTATTCTATTATCCCAAAAAATTATTTATTCATTTCAAAGACAGAACGACAGAATAAATTTTACTCAAACTTATTTTGAATAATTACAGTTGTAAAACAAATTGAAAATTTTCAATTTTCAGAGAAAACCATTTTTAATTGCCGATAAAGAAATATTTTCATTTCAAGAAGCAAAATTCCACTATGAAAATCATTGAAAATGATTATTTTTCCTGTTAAAACGCAACAACAAGCAATTAAAGAGCTAAATAATGTCTAAGGAGTATTAAAAATAATTAGTTTTCATTAAAATTTCAATTTCAATGCTTTAAGTAAAAATTATTTTTTAAATATTTTAAAATGACAAATGATAAAATTTTATTTTTTCTATTTCATTAAAGTTATAATAAAAATGTTTGTTAATAGTTAAAATTTTACTCATTTAATTAAATTTTAAAAGAAAATTAAAAATTAACCACATTAAATGCTGTTTTCTAGTAACCGTTTTGATAACAAAAACATCAATAATAATAATATTAATAATTATAATATAAACTTAACCATGATACTGGTTTAAATATTAGAAACATCACATGACTTATATTATATATTTCGACCAATTCACTAACATTATCAGGTAGAAACAAAAAGACTATTAAAAAAAAGTTATTAAAAATTTTTAAAAGAAATTTTTTTGATACTCAAAAAAAATTTTAATGTAAGAACAATTTAATTAATTTAATGATTTTAGCATTTTTACATAACATTATTTAACATATAAGTATTATATTTATCACTTCATATACACAAATATTAACAAAAACAGAAAATTGTATTACCAAATATAATTCAATTTCTTAAGTCAACACTGATCAAAAACTTAAGAATGGATACACCAAACTTTACTTAGATAGACTCTATAATATAAGTTTATACAAAAACCCCACTTATAGCTGGTTTTTTTTAAGTAATTTTAAGCCATGAATTTTTTTTAATAAAGATATGAGATAATTATTCAAACTCTGAAATACAACTTTAGTTACACAATTTTACATATGTTTTATTTATTTTTCGACATTTGCAGAGAATTATTCATTTTATATTTAGAATTATTTCGATTTTAAATAAGTTTGATTTATTTTAAAGTAATAGTTATTTAACACATTGACCGCTTTTTCAGTCACCTGTGACTGACACTCGTCTATTCCAAAAACATGTTGGCGTTCAATGTGTTAAAAAACAAATTAATCTTCATAAATAAATTTTAACTTTAAAATAAATTTAACAATCATATTTTATCATTTTCACTAAAACTAAAATTCAAAAAAGTTTCCGTTGCTTTTTTTTCTAAAAATGAGTTAAATAAAATTATTTAAAGAGTGTATCTATCACTTGCTTTAATCCCTGAATCTCAGAAATATTGGCCTTTTTGGTATAGGAACTGCAGTTCTAAGATCTTTAGAATCCAAGAATTTCGGTTTATGTAAAACTATACGAAATTTTCGTAATTTCTAAAATTTAGTATTTAAAACTAATCAAAAAATATTACTCTTAAAAATTACTAGTCCTATTTCTATTATATTTAAAAGAAATGCAATAAAGATAGATAAAGTCTTCATTATAAATTGGAAATTGTTTATTTTAATTCAAAATTTGTTGGTGCTTTCATTTATTATCATATTCTCGTTTTAATAATTAAAAATGTCAATATCAAAAGATTCCGTTTTGGATTAGGGTTGTATGCAAATATGCAAATTAGTCAATATTATAAAAGTTTTATTTTGTTTGTTTGAAATCGAAATCTCCACAAAAGAAATAAATGAGAGTACGTTCCAAACGAAATTGAAAAATTCTCCTTTTATTGTGACAAATCAGGAAAATATTCAAAATGTTGGGATATTAAATATTCGTCGATGAATATGTTTCTCGATCCGACTCCTCAATAAATAATCAATAAGAATAAATCCCAACAAAGAAATCTTTATTGAAAAATATTCATCCCGATACACAATAATTTATTTATCGTATACACCCTAAGGGTATCACGATGTAAATTCAACTGCAATCTGATTAACTTTATCGATTTACGACTATTTACTAGTTTCCTTCTACTCGTTATTTTCGCGCTCCGACCAACTGGCCATTTAATTTGTTGTCAGTTGCTTTTATAGTTTTTGGATTCCCATAAATCTGGATTACTATTGAAAAAATATTTTCCATTTCGGACAATTTATTGCCCATTTCACTAATGCCGGGAACCATATTAAGCTGACATTCAACTTGGCGGCCCTTGATTAATGGGTTCGTCGGTAAATAATTTAATTAATTAATTAATTTGTTTTTGGGCTCCCGACCCTTCAATATACCTTATCTCAGTCTAATAATATTTTATTCGTCTTCACAATCAAATTTGCCACCGGTTACCACTTTTTCACCCCGAAAAATATTGATTTTTACTTTTTTCAAAATTTTAATTAATTTTAATTGATTTTTGATGATTTTAAAATTTTATTATTTTTATTCAGGTTTTGTTATAACCCAAAAAAATATAAACAAAAATAACATAGATTTTCTTAAAGAAGTATTAACTTGTCAAGTGAACAAGCCCAAACTAACTTATCTAGCTTTCCATAATATTTGCATAAAGGTAATGATGTTTAAAAAGACTTGGAGCTCGACTTGAGTTTACATTTTGAACGACTAATTAAAACGTAAATAAATAATTCGACGAATACATCCATGACATTTAAATTCATAACCAAGATTCAAACACAATCTTATCAGAATTTGAAATCCACTAATAAACATACGACTCAGAAACAATCTCTAAATATAGAATAAACAAATAATAATAAAAAATAAATAAATAATAATAGTAAATAAATAAAGTGCAAATTTAAATGTAAATTATGCTTATCAAGAATATTCATTTCGTATGATAACCCAAAAATAATTATAAATATTTAAGATCGAAAATTGTTAACAAAATTATTTATTTGAATTATATTTTTATAATAATAATAGTAATACTAGCAAATTTTACAAGCAAATTTGTAATTTGGTTATTTTCGGAAAACGTTTATTAGTTTTAATTTATATTTTTACAATGTCAAAATATATAAATTATACAAAAAATCCAAACAACTACGATATAACGGATAAGGAATATTCCAGTTTAATAACTTACGTTTTGATTCAATTGAGAATTGTACGGCACAGAAGACTCATTGGGTTTTTTAAAATTTGGGGATATGAATGCTTCACTTGTCACGGATGTCTGTCGTTTGATTTCATTGGAAATTTTGTTATCTTTTATTGGAATAATGATACTTGATCCTAATTTTGCATCTTTTTTCTGATTGGAATATTGGAAATAATTATTATTATTATTATTATTATTATTATTATTATTATTATTATTATTTTTTATTATTATTATTATTTTTTATTATTATTATTATTATTATTATTATTATTATTATTATTATTATTATTATTATTATTATTATTATTATTATTATTATTATTATTATTATTATTATTATTATTATTATTATTATTATTATTATTATTATTATTATTATTATTATTATTATTATTATTATTATTATTATTATTATTATTATTATTATTATTATTATTATTATTATTATTATTATTATTATTATTATTATTATTATTATTATTATTATTATTATTATTATTATTATTATTATTATTATTATTATTATTATTATATTTTATTATGTTTACAAAGCTTTAATAATAATAATAAATGTCATAATTAAATATTTTTGGAAGAATTTCATTTAAGAAGTTTTAAAATTTTCTTATAAGTAAATGCTAATATATTTGCACCTTGAGGCAAAATATTATGCAACTATTAATGAAATTCTTGTTAGCAATTGTCTTATCAAATCTTGTTATTTATTTATTTTAAACTATGAATATATTTATTTCTATCTCAATTATTTGCAGCAAAATGATGATAAATTTTATATTAGGAAATTTATTTATTACTATCGATTAATTTCATGTACTTAATAGAACCATGTCGAAAATAAATAAAAATAAAGGAAAATTTTGATAAACTATAGAAAATAAATATATCAAAAATTTTAAAAATAAAAAATTCAATTTGGATAACATTTTAGAAATTAAAAAAATTTAAATTTAGAAGTTAACACTTAAATGACCCGAAGTATCTATCGGACACATTTCAAATTTTAATATGCGTTTTATTATCATCTATAGGCATTTAAAAAGAGACATCGAACATGTGTATTCTACACCAGTCAAGTAAAATCATCCTTGATAAAACTAGAAATTATTTTTATAACTGTAAAATGTTTGTAATTTAATTTTAAAAAACGTAGAGGACCGCAATGTGTCCGTTAGACGCATGAATAAAATATCTAAGTAAAATCAAATTATTACGTTTTTTAAAGAAAGAAATCCCTGATAATGTTGCGTAAAACATTTTTATGAGATTTTATTCATATTTTTTTCATACTAGATGGGGTGTTTTGTATTTTTTCATAAAACATAATTTTATACTAATTTCACCTTTCCAAGGCCTCCTTTTTAATACAGGTTTTCTCTTATGATATTAGCGCAACATTACACTAAATACATACTAAAATGTCAATAAAGTGATTTGAAACATGTTCATTTTCAAATATGAAATAAGGGGGACCAAAGATTTGTGAAATAATATTTTAGAGGGGTCTAACGTTTTGTGACGACTTGTGACGAGGGGTTGGAGGGGGTAAAAAATCGGCCAAAATCGCTTGATGTCATTTATTAAGTGAAGTTCAATTTTATTAATAAAATACCATGTTAAAATAAAAACTGTTTATTTTGGGAATATTTTGTATAACATAATAATTATCAGGTATTTATAAGCGGATATTTATATAAACCATAATCCTAACTTAATTAGCAATGAAAAAAAAAGAACTAACCTAAATCTAAATTATCCAAGTTTTCTCTGATAGTGAAAATGAAAGAGAAATGAATATTTCTACAACAGAAGATGAAGTTGAGCAAAGTTTTGCTTTTGATAATATATCAAATAGCAAAGAAAATATAATAGAAACCGATTCGGATTACGAAGATGGCACAACTGCGGAAGGTGAAATTTTGGAAGAAGTTAGAGTTTATATAAGCAGTGATGGCACTCATTTGAATTCCCAACCTTTTTCTAATAGCTTTTAGGAACATCCTATATAAAAAGGCCTCAGAAAAGGTTGCACCTCCACCAGGTAAAGTTATTGCGAAACCAGTAAATTGCTTCAATTTATTCTTTAACAATAAGATTTGTGACATAATATTAATAGTAGCATTAAAGCGACTTTAAAGTTAAGGAAAAAGAGAAAAAATCTTGATCAGTTTGAATTACAGGCATATTTCGGACTTTTATTGTCTTCTGGGATAAAAAACAGAGTAAAATAAAATATTTTAGAATTATGTGATCCGCTTTTTGGAAATCCCATTTTCCGGGTAACTACGAGTAGAAATCGTTTTAAACTCATACAAAGATTTATTAAATTTGATAACCTAAGTTTTAGTTCTGAACGTTGAAAAAAGATAAATGGGTATCTATTCTAAACAAATTTGTGAAGGTTCCAGCTTACCAGTTTGTACCGAACACTAAAAAAACAATACATTATGTACTAATGTATTATGTAATAATTAAAATAATAAAATCAAAAATTTAAAAATGCTTTTTCATACTGTTATTCATATAAGTAGAAACTACCCTCTTTAAAGTTATTTTTTCTGGTCTTTTAAGGGCTTAAAACGTAAAAATATATAGGAAAATTTAACGTATTTGACGTGTATAATAAAAAAACTAATATTTATTCTGTCCATAAAAATTATCAAAATATTTAGAAAGATTAGTTATAAAAATTTCTCGCATCTCGTTGAAAAACCATTAAGATCAGGAAAGAAAATTTAATTAAAAAATAATGTTTTCTGCCTTTTAATAAATCTGCAGCCAGTGAGACGAACAACTTAAGTTTTGATTAAATTTTATCAAATTAATAATCTCTAAACATAAAATAATTATATTTTTAATTAACTTCTAGAAGTAAAGGCCACTTTTATTTATTACTGCAATTTTCAATATCTATAAACTGATTTTTCAGTAAAACTTAATTACCAAAATAAATATAAGTTATTTAAATCATTAAAATAATTATTAATTAATTATTTTTATTATTTTGATGAGGTATATGTGTAAAAATAAATTTAATAACATTTTTATTACATTTTATTCTCTAAAAAGTATTTTCTTAATGATTTTGAACTTCAGTCTTAGTAAAATTTTAAATTTATCCAGATAAAATATTAAAGAGCTTACTTTTTATAGTACAGGGTTTTTTTGTGCAATAAAATACCGGTAGCTATCCAACCATATGTAATAGAAATAATCTCAAAAAATGCTCACTAAGAAGAAATACTTAAATTTTTAAATGTTCTTGCTCATTTTCAACATGTTGACCATAATAACTAATACCAAAGGGAATATTTTTAGGTAGATCTCAAAAAACATTTTGGAGAGGATTTCCAGAAATGTCATCAATCACATAATTTATCATATTTTTAAAAAAAATAGTAAATACAAGTATTTTAAATTTCAAATAGACTTTATGAACTCCCTGTATAATAGAAAATTAAAATTTTTGTATTGAAATTTTATTTTATTTTCTCTTGTAGAAATTATTATTTGTAATACCAAAAATAGATATTAAACATAAATAGTTTCTTAATTTCAACTGAAGGGGTTTTAGAAAATGTGATGATATTCAGTCGAAATATGCACAATAGGAACTGTACTTAAGTCCTTTATAGACGTTAATTGACTCCGGATGATAATATAATCGAGATACGTTTATATTTCGTTATTCCATTAAAGTTATATATCACATATATATACTGAAATGAATTCACAACTTATGCATATTATCAAACTAAAAAATATTGTTCAATCCTGATGAATATGTTGTCAATTTTGCCGCGTTCGTGCCCGCAATTGAGTTTTTTCTGTAGATTTGTTTTGTGTAAGCACATAGATATGGGTTCCAATACCGGAATCCCGGACAATTTTCTGACCGGGATTGAAAACCGGTATCAGCGTAGAAATACCGGTATTTCGGTATTATAACAGTTGATAAAATGGGTATTCATGCGCTTTATTTTATATTGGAAAATAATCATAAAGATTTACAATAAAATTTTCTTGGAAGAAAACAAAAAACTTTGTCGGATTAAAATCTACATAGGTTACATTTATTACACATACTGATCCGATTATGTCAACATCGTGTAATAGCGCTGCTGGGCATACTAAGCTGATTTTTATGGTTTATCTTTATATTTGGGTAAAAGTCCTGTTTAGACAAATAAATGATATGTTAAAATAAGAAAATATAAAATAGTCGGATTAAGATCCTATAAATTTACAAATTAGCTTTAATATTTGCAATAAAGGTTGTATTTTATATTTTCTTCTTTTTTTCTAATAATTAAAAATAGCATAACGTATTTAAATACTGATTAATCTATATTTATTATTCGATAAGTTACTATATATTTACATTATGTATGTTGGATTGTAATATTTTAAATATTAATATTGATAAAAATAAATTGTTATCACCCCTAAAAAATGAATACATTTACTGAGCATCGAAAGGGACAGGATGAAGCTTCGGTTTGGAATTATTTTTTAGTTTAAAAAAACGACAGGTCGCTAAATGTAAAAAGTGTGGAAAAGAAATAAAGTGCACAGGAGGATCCACAAGTGGTCTTCATACTCACTTAAAAACAATACATGGACTAAATCTTAAAAAGAAATGTGAATTTACTAATGATGTAGAATCATGTGTTTCTAAACAGCCCAGATTTTTGATAACAAACTATTTTAAGAATAATAAAAACGAACAACTTTCTGATGGTCAGAATGACGGCTCAAGATGGTTTGTCTTTTAATATTTTTATAAAATCGTATGACATAAGAGAAGGTTTAAAGGCAAGAGGATTTAAAAATATACCGAAATCAGCAGTACTTGAATATAGTAAAATTATTAAACAGTCTACAGTGCAAGAAATTTCTAAATTGAAATCCGAGGTATCACATTTGACGAATGGACGTCTATTCGTAATCGGCGCTATATAAATATCAATGTACATTCTGTTGTAGGAACGATGTGGAATATCGGATTAGTGCGCACTTATGGATCCGTTCCAGCCGAAAAATGTTTATCCCTCGTAGAAAAAAAATTAAGGGATTTTAAAGATAGTTGGAGTAACTACTGATGGTGCATCAATTATGGTAAAACTAGGAAAAACCATTGAGGCTGAGCATCAAAAATGTATGACACATTGCATAAATTTAGCGATTGCCGATGTTTTGTATAAGTTACCCACGAACTTGAGTGAGGATGTTGATTTTATGGAGCAAATTAATGGTGATGATGATATTATTAGTGTTTATGACAATGACAACGATATCGACGAAGAAAATGATAATGGAATCATTATAGAGGAATATGCTAGTATTACTAAAAATCAACTTAATATTAGACATGTTGACATATCATATCTAGTCTCAAAAATTCGGAATGTCGTAAAAACATTCAAATATTCACCTTCTAAAAACGATAAAAATTTACAAAAGTATGTAAAAGAACAACTAGGCAAAGAATCTGCTCTAAAATTAGATTGTAAAACAAGATGGAACAGCATGTTATCTATATTACAAAGATTTGAAGATATTAAATTTTGTATTCAAAAAGCTCTTATTGACATTAGTTCTGATATTCATTTTTCTGACAAAGAATTTAATTTATTGTCTTCAATTATTGCGGCTCTTACTCCTGTAAAATTAACAGTAGACGCACTATGCCGGAAAGATGCAAATCTTTTGACGGCTGACGCTTCTTTAACATTTATGCTAGACACTCTTTCGCAGCAAAATTCCGCAGTTGCATTAGAATTATTAAAAGCATTGAAATCTCGAATTTTACTATGACGAACGGAGTTATCACAAATACTTCAGTATCTGCAAAAGGGAGTATAAGACGTTGGAGAAGTATTTAAACGCGTATCTAAATTTACAATCATAAAAAAATTGTGAGCTTAACAAAACGACTCACGCATGAAAATCCTGAAGATACAGAAGATATGGAAGTTGTGCAAGAAACATCCCTTCCAATTTCTTGTAAAGTAAGTAGTGAAACGGCGTTAGATTATAATCTGGTAAGCATAAAAACTTTGAAAAAACAACTACAGATAGCAATAGAAGAAACATTAAATACTTCGCCTGCGCTTGCTTGTAAAAAAGTTCAGAGTTTAGAACAAAATTTGAAGATGAAATTACATTTTTTGAAAAGACAGGAACCAAAGGAATATATTTACAAAATGTGTATGATTTTTTAATGACAATAGTGCCGACTAGTGTAGAATCAGAAAGAGCATTTTCAGCGGCAAATGCAAGTTATCAATAAAATATTTCATAACTGCTTTCAATTAATGTTTTTTTGCTTCTTTAATTAAATAATGCCTCACGGGCCTATTACATGCATATTTAACATAAATTTAATTTATAATTAATAAACTTTCTGAATTTTTTGTACCCGTTTATTCCTACCATCTATGTAAAAAAATTAAGAATATATACTCAATTTAGAATAATATTTATTAGATTTCATGAATATTTGTTAATAAGTTGTTATAATGTCTGATTTAAACAGTAATATGACTTCAAATTTTTCATTTATAATACCGGTTTTAATACCGGTATCCTGATATTACAAAATTTCTAATATCGAATACCGGTTTTCAGAATTTATTCCGGTATTGTAAGCTCTACACATAGACGTGAATAGTTTTTAGAGTAAAATTTACGTTCGGTTTTTTTTGTATGTAATCGAGTTAATTTTATTGTGGAACGCGGAGGATCGATTTTTGGAATTATGTGGTTTATTAGATGTAATTTGGTTTGGGCGTGATTTCAGGATTTTCTTTAAACACTTTGGAATTTGAGTTTTATTGACATTTTGGAATTTTGCTCTAATATATTTATTTGTCTTGGAATTTTGAATTATTTTGAATTTGACTTTGTTTTTGAATACATTCAATTATGACGGCCTCACAAGTTAACGTACATGTTAAACAGTTTAATTCGAAGAATGGATATGGATTTATTAAAGATGACAATGAACGCTGTAATAAAGATATTTTTGTTCATTTTAAATCTATTGCTGCAGTTCTCGCTTTTGATGCGTCAGGGGGTTCAACAAGCTATGTGCTGTCTCATGCAATTTTCAGAATGGATTTGAAATGCAAACTGCAGACTCTTCATCGTCACTTGAAAAGAGTTATAAATTTCCATATAGACAGGACATTACTATGGAAAAGGAAAGTTTACATGATGAAATTCAACAAATATTGTTCATTTAGGCATAAAAAGATTGATTTAAAAATATATATGTTTTATTATAAATCCAAAATACATTAATTTTTCAATAATTTATCAACAGCTTACCCTTTAAATAGTAAAATGTAAACAAATGTGAAAAATCTAAGATGTTAAACAATTTGATATGAAAAGAAAATATCTTAAAATTTCTTATAATTCGGAATGATTTAAAAAAATTAAAACTTTAAGGTAAATTATAAATATCAAAATAATTATTAATGTAATAACCATAAATTTCATTGGATATTTTGGGAATAATTAACAAGAAAGCTGGCATTCTATGATATTTAGGAAAACTAAATGTTGCTTTTAGGTTTTGTGCTTAGTCTATTAATTAATAGGTATACTAATACTAATAATAATAATAATAATAATAATAATAATAATAATAATAATAATAATAATAATAATAATAATAATAATAATAATAATAATAATAATAATAATAATAATAATAATAATAATAATAATAATAATAATAATAATAATAATAATAATAATAATAATAATAATAATAATAATAATAATAATAATAATAATAATAATAATAATAATAATAATAATAATAATAATAATAAAAATAATAATAATAATAATAATAATAATAATAATAATAATAATAATAATAATAATAATAATAATAATAATAATAATAATAATAATAATAATAATAATAAAAATTATAATAAAAATAATAATAATAATAATAATAATAATAATAATAATAATAATAATGTTGGGGTATTACGAAAAAAGCACAGTAAAATCAATAAAACACCAAAATGATAAAAGTGCAACATTAATTATAAAATTTACAAAAATTCGAAAGTAGTATTGATCGGGGGAAATTGGTATGGTTGAACGCCAAATTGAAAGACCAGTCCAGAAATAATAATAAGAATTTAATGAGGGATCCCTAGGAAATAATATAAGGCAAAAAACGAAATTAATTAAAAAAATTAATTACTAATGGGAAGCCCGAGTCAGTGGGAAGTTCGAGGCAATGGGAAACCCGAGAGATGAGGAAATCCCGAGAGACAAGGAAAACCCGGCGTGTAGACGGTATAATATAAATGGGTAAATGAGCCTAAGCAATATTAAATGGGCGCCACTGATCTATGGAGAGATAATTATTTCCTAATTTGTAATTTAGTAATGGAGCGAACGTTGTTGACAAATGTCCACTAAGGTGGTCTGTGGAAGTAATTATTTTTAATAATTTAATAATGTAGCAAATGTTGTTGACAATCGTCTGAAAACAGTCTGAGCAGGAGTATAAAAAGAAAAGGAAAAACTCGAAAGGGCCAGTGGTCGAAGCAAACGAGTAGTGTAGTCAGGTCAGTAGAAGAATCTAACCCAAGTAAAGTCAAAGTAATCTACCAGAAAGGGTGATTATCCATTGGATAACCTACCTTAAGATAATCAAATTTATACGGTGGTTGAAGGGTGTAAATAAATCAGTGAAATTGTGGTTACAAAACATGGAAATAAATCGGATTGAGTTGTAACTGTGATAAAGTGCAAATAAAATTATTCTGTGTTGGGTTTGATTGATTGATTCGAAAAGGACATGAAGAGTCAGAGGGAACCGACTTTCAATAATAATAAAAATAATAATAATAATAATAATAATAATGATAATAATAATAATAATAATAATAATAATAATAATAATAATAATAATAATAATAATAATAATAATAATAATAATAATAATAAAAATAATAATAATAATAATAATAATAATAATAATAATAATAATAATAATAATAATAATAATAATAATAATAATAATATAATAATAATATAATAATAATAATTATAATAATAATAATAATATAAATAAAAACAAAAATAAAATTAATAATAATAATAATAATACGAATAATAATAATATTAATAATAATAACAATAATAACATCAATAATAATGATAATAGAAAATTATAATAGTAATAATAATAACAATAATAATAAAAAGTAAATCAGTAATTGCGCAAAACATTGAAGAAAAAACACTTTAATATTAAAAGGTTTTCTTACTAAATTTGAATCTTCAAAATGATCTCTAGTTGAATTATTTTCACATGTTCTATTTTCGGGTTTGGAATCAGAAATACAGTCTTTCGAAACTTTTGAAACAGAATAAACTTGAGATTCAACTTTACTAAAGGTTGGTTCACATCTAAATACTTTTCGTTTAGATTCATTTTGTGTTTTATCTGATGAATACTAAAGAAAAGGTTAATTTGAAGTTTTATAAGTATATTTCTCACTTTTTTCGATGGTTGTATGGTTTGAAATCTTCTTTGAAACATTTCTTCAGAATTATTTTTAACATGATTTGTTATAGTATTTTGTGTAGAAATATTATTTTTTTCTACTGCTCCTAATCTTGATAAACTGGATTCTTTCTGTATTTTTAATGTATAATAAATGATTTAGTAATTTAATTATTTGTATTAAAGTAATTATTTTTACTTATTACTTATTATCAAGATTACAAATTTAATAATTTTCTCAATATTTGGTTAAAGAAATATATAGAAAAGTGTATTTGTATTCAATAATGTTATTCGGTTTTATAAAAGATCTAAAATTTAAAGTTTCTTCCGTTCTAGTTATAATCTCCGATATTCAAATTGTTGTCTCAAAAACTTCTAGAACTAGAAAGTAACTAGAAAAATTTTAGACAAAATATTTTTGTACTTAATATATCCAATTGTATATTAAGCTATATATATATTAAAGTTAAATGCAAAAATATTTTAATTTTTAAATAACTCAATTCATATTATAAATAAATGTTGTCTAAATTAATATGTAAAAATATCTAAAAAAAATTCAAAATTTTAGATTTTTTAGATTTTTAACTCAATTTATTAATTCAACCTTAGTATAAATAAACAACTATTTCCAATAAATTCATAATTGATAATTTAAAAAAAGTCCAGTAATTTGGTAAAAACTTTGATCGAAAGTATGTTACTCTGTATTACTTTGACTATAATTAATTCTTGTCATCATAAACACAGTTGAATAAACTTGTATAAACCTTTCTAAGGCTTATACAAGTGGATGCAGTGCTGCAATATGGAACCTTTGAGAAATTCCACTGGAAAAAATTAGTGACCCCAAAAAGTCCTATTGGAATTATGAAAAAAATTATCATTGAATTTCAAAAAATAGCAAAACTTATAAAAAGATAAATGGTTCACAACTTTTAAAAGTTCGAGAGGATGAAGTTAACCAAAAGCCCTAAAATACAATTTAAGAACAGTATTAGTCTTCCTTCAAATGTTGGTCTTTGCAACAATCTATCCCTTGAATAAATATTATTAGAAAATAAATTTTTATTAGTATTAAATTAATTGGAATGGCAAATGTATTAACAATAAAATGTTTATTTATTTAACAACAATAGTTTATTTAAAAAAAGAAATAGAGTACGAGCTTAGTGAAACGATAAGTATTTTAGATTTCAAAGATTTTGAATGATTGGAACTTGATAATTCTTTAAAAATAGGCTTTTACCATTCTTGTACCAATGTTGGCCTCAGTTCAAAAATAAAAGTGATTTGTCAATAAGATTCATAGACTAATTCGGCATTGAAAAGTGTAAAGAAATTTAAATTGAAAAATTTAATGGAATGCTCGTCATAAAAAAACTTACAATTTTTTTAATATTTACAACAAAAAACAAAATAAATCATTTTCTAAAATTTAAAATTAAATATTTATACAACATTATAAGGACTTGTTTTGTTTTTCACCTCTGATTTCTTTATAAGTGACATAATATTTTCTACAAAATTTGACTATGAATCATATTTATTTAAGGTATACACGAATTTTCGGCACAGCCTCTTTCAAGTGCCAAAAATTCGTGTATACCTTAAATAAATCTGATTCGTAATTTGTAAATAATATTATGTCAAATATTTAAATATTTAATAATTATTCTCTTAAAACCAGGTGCAAATTAACATACTTGGTAACCCCTCATTACTAAACTAAAAAGGTTCGTGCCCTATTTTGATAATTTTTTTTAAATTTAATGAAATTTTTTGACAAATTTGAAAAGCGATAAATAGATAATTATTTTAATGAATTTATATTAAAACTTTTATTTTTAAAAATATTATGCTTTTTCAATAAATAATTAATGATAAAAAATAAAACTTAAAATAAGTTAATCTTTTACTTCTTTCAATAAAATCGTAAGACTGTTAATATTTTAATTTAACAATTATCAAATTTATTTTATTTTTCTTCTAATTTTTTACAATTTTATATTTAAAAATCAAATTTGTTAGTTTTGGAACCTCAAATGACGCTCATAGTACTTGTAATTTGCTTAAAATTAATGTAATTACTTTGTGATTTAATAATTTATTTAATATGTGAATGTTATTCCTCTAATTTCGTAACTTTTCACCTAACATTTTAGTACTATTAGGTCTAATATCTTCAAAGAGAGTTTAGAATTATTCAATGAATAATTACTAAATCGGAAACATTTAACAGTTACTATTTTCTTTACATATTCTCAGATTATAGATCAATATTTTTTTATTAAACTTTAGTTATTTAAACTTTGTTTTACATGAGATTAAAAAAGGCATTGTAGAAAATCGGTGATCTGTAGTCTGAAAAGGTAAAAGAAAATTGAAAATTATTTAACATTAAAAAAATTATAATTTAAACTTCAATCTCATTACCAATTTACTTATAGCTGATTTGAAAGCAGTTTCAAAAGGTCTTTGCTTCTGTGAGTGCTCCACGGATTCAGAGTAAGTAGAAACTGATATGGATGGTTGATACTGACTTCGAGAATTCCTGTTCGAAAACAAAAAGAAAATTTGTAAATTTTTAAAATTTAATATTTATTTTACTTACTATTATTAGTAGTAAGCAGTAGTTTCAACAAATTCAGGAAAACATTTCTTATTTAAAATATTTAAATAAAATAAAATAATTGAAATTAGGTCTTTCACTTTTAAATAGCAACAAGAAAATAAAATAAAATAAAACATTGGAGCAATCTTTTGTAGATTAAACACGCAATAAGATCCGCATTCGCACTTAATTTTTAATATTATTTTTCTATTAGAAGCTTCAGAAAAAGAAATAAATGTCAAATGTTTTATCAACATCTTAATATTATTGTAAGTTTTTTAAATGTTTTGATTTGATCAAAATATAGTCTGATTCCAAGTGGTAAAATTTAATGACATCAAACATTTAATAAATTTGGTTTTATTTCTTTTCACAAATGAACAAAGTTCTAAACAAGTTTTTCAGTTGATTAAAACAAAACTCTCAACAAATTCAAAATTAACAAAAACTCGTCTATTTCAAAGTAAATTAATTATTTCCTTTTCATTTTTGAAGAACTTTACATATTTATTTTTTGTATTTAAACAAGCTTCATTTCTATTAATTATCTTTTGTGGTACTTCCTAAAAAATCAAAAATCTTTTACTTTTAATTTTTTTGCTATTACAGTTGTAATTTTATTTTTACATTATAGCGATTAATTACAGTATTCTTCAGCCTATTTTAAGTGACGATACCGATAAACCAAATATGAAATTTCAAAGCACCTTGTTCTTAATAATGCATTTTTACAAAACAAACATTTCATTGTAAATTTGTGAGAGGTAAAGCAAAAATGTATAAAATATATTCACCGATTTATTCAAAGAAAGTTTTTAAATACAATAAATAAACATGTATTAAAGATATGTATATATTAATTAAAATAAACACAACAAATATTTTTATAACAAATTGGAAACCCAAGTCTAAATAAATATTGGCATTCTTAAATGAAATTTTTATTATTTTTAGTACTTTTTCAAGTGACTTGAACATTATTCTTCAATTGTGGGAAACTTTTGCTCTGTTTAAATAAATATAGATTTAGTTGTTCTATAAAACTTTCAGAATTTATCCCTAAGATTTTCTTTCTTTTTAATGTTTTATTCATTTTTAAAATTGTAGTCATTTGTAAAGAGAGGAACCGTTTCCAGGGAACTAAAAGGCTCATTTTGTTTTTGAGTTAGGGACACAATACATTTTTATTATTTGTGTTATTATTAATTTCATTTCTCCTTTATTAAAATATTGAACAAAATCAAATAAAATATTTTCTTCAGTGATTCTGGATCTCAAACCAATTCTTTAATTGTGACAGAATCTTATAGCATAAATACCAATGTTTCATTCGCAAAAAGTAGATTAGCACGTTTGTACGGTACAAAACATTTTGGGTTAATTAATACCAATTTTTCAACATTAAAAATACAGATTTTATTTTCATTTGCTAAATATGGACTCTGATTTGACTTTGATCACAGAATTTTATATACATTTTCTGTAGAAATTTAACGGTCATGCTTGACTGAATATCAAATTCTTATACGGGAAATTAAAGAGCATTAAAAAATAAACGATAAGTGAAACAATAAAATGGACGATAATTTACAAAATTAATGGTTATTATTAATTTTATTGGGGTTCTTAGTGAAATAAGAAATTATTAAAGATTGCTCTGATTAAAAAATTTAATTTTTGTTTTAAACTCAACTGTTATATTATTAATAATTCTTAATATTTTGGTATATTAGATCTCGACATTTAAATTTTAACAAAAATTAAATTTTTTATAGCATTGTGATAATTAAACGGCATCTGATTAAACTGATTTGAATATTTATCAATTTATCAAGAAGAGACTAAAAACAAAATAAGCCACTAAATACAAAATTATGAAGAGCTTTATATTTTGAAAATATTTTTTATAAATGTATATTAATTAAAATGTAATATGAAAATATTTTTTTAAAATTTTGTAAATTCTATTTCCAAAACTAATTTTAAATAATATTATCTATTTAATTCTCCCATATAATTGATGTTTTTTATTGCACTTAACGTTCAATTGCGATTAAGAATGGATAAAAATACAATGCCACTTTCAGATGCAAAGTTTGTTGGCTTTTAGAAAATGAGATGAAAAATATTATTTTTAATATTATTTGTTTTTTATTTTATAAAATTATATATTTATTATATTTTATAAAAATTATATATTTATCTCGAATTCTAATTTACAAATAAACCTACTTTGTTGTACTCGGTAGGATGGTTAATTTGGAAAGAATAACTTTGTTTAAATTTTAAGATTATTATTATTCACTTATCTGATATTTTAATTTATGCTGCTACCAAGGAATCACCGTTTTATATTATTATTATCATTAATTTTAATAATAATATTACTTTATAATTGACTTAAAAATAATAAAAATAAGTACCATAAAAACTTTTGGAAATCACTGGAATCTGAGTTTGATTTACTTATATCTAACGAACTATTATAATAATTCCCATGAGTCCGGATGTGCCAATTTTGATTATATTTTGGTGGTTCATAATCGGATAAAGATGTGTCTTGATAACCGGCTACACTTGAACTTCTCTGATGTCCACTAAACACTGGCAGCGTTTTCGTATTCCAATTATTCATTTGCGAAAATGATTTACGAAAAATGATGAAAAAATATTTTAAAAAAACAAATAACTGAACAGAATCGATACAATCAACACCGATATATTATTAATCAATAGTTGGGATCAAACATGTGTATTCGCCTTAAGGTAAAAGTTTGTGGAAAAAAATTACTGAAAATTTGTGAACTAATTTCTAATAGACACGCCATCAAAATGCAGCAGGCACACACAGACAACTTCATCACACACACAAATGTGCATATTGCACACACACACAATATCGTGGATTCTGAAATTGTTCTGATTTTCCACAACAGATTAGATTGGAACAATTTGGTGCCAGATATAATTAACTGTTGATATAGTTTTCAGTAATAAATAGCTTTTGTTTCGGATATTTGTTAAATGAATTTAATTTACGTATTTTATACAAATATAGACGTTATGTTAAATAATAAAAGTGTCGGTATAACAGATTGAAATTTGAATTGGCAATATTTAATGCGCAGTCTTTAAATTTGGGCATTGACAATATTAATAATCTATGTAATATTATTGAAATTGTGGTTCATCAAAACGAAAAATTTTTACTAAAATAACTTTCAAAATTATCACAAAACAGACATTTTAAATTTATCGAAAAATATTAATATTAATCATAACTATCATTTTAACTAATAATTGGAAAAAGAAAAAAAAGAAGAAATTAATAAAACTATCGAAAATCATATTAATTTGGTTGGACTTTTATTTGATGTCAGTGAATCTGTCGAAATATAATTTAAAATGTGCGTTTGAATAATGTTTTCTTTTAATTAAATCATTGTCATGTTTATTTAATTATTGATTTATTATTAATAATAATAATTTCTAAATTCATGCATATTTATATTGGCATTCATTGCAAATTTGCATCATTCTTTATATTCATACATTTTGAATCATCAATATTTAAAAATTAAAATTCATAAAAATGATCAAATATTAATTATTAGCATTTTTAAACATTCATTATCGCATACCTTAATAGTCTCATTTTCAATATAATGATTGTATTTGATCAATTGTAACAAGGTAAACATGATTTCAAAATAATAATAATAATAATAATAATAATAATAATAATAATAATAATAATAATAATAATAAAGAACAAGAACAAGAAGTAAAAAAAGAAGGAAAAGAAGAAAAGAATAATAATATCTAAAATCATATCGTTGATCTATAAATTTTTTAATTAAGAATAATGTGAGGATAATTAAATAGAATAATTAATTATCGTGTTAAAAATATGTAATGAATGTTAATAAAATTATATTGATAAATTTAAATAAGTTGAAAAGTTAAAGTATGGAATGTTGAAATTGCTTGATTGTAAAATTAATATTTAGGAATGTTTGTAATTTTAATAAATTAAATATTTATTGAATGTTTGTGTAATAATATTCTCTATTCAATTATTAATTCATACTTACTGAAGTATCCTCAAAAGAAATACTAAAAAACATTTATGATTAAAAACAACTTTAGATTGTTGTTTTAATATTGTTTTGTTTGTAGTTTTTTTGAATGAAGTTTGGAATTTATTATAATTTAGTTTTTAATGGTCGTATTAAATTTACGAAATCAAACTGCTAATAATACATAAGTTCTCTTTTTCGCTAAAATTGACGAAATTCTCATTGTTCTCAAATCTTTGTTAAATTTCCAGAATATGGTTGAATCTTTTACAAAATATTGGAATTGTATGAATTTATCAATATATTTACGAGCATCTAATATATGTAGTCAATTACATTATGTATTTCAGTTGTTAACTCTTTAAATGCTGGACACTGCCTTTAATTACTAAATGGTTGATTAAAGTATATACCAAAAAAAGGAATTCAAGATTTTGCGTTAAAGATTTATTTCAGTCAATGGCAACGTAAAGTTTCTGACAATAATCTATTTACACGGTCACTATCAATCAACTATCAATTTTGGTTAGTACCCATCTTTCGTTTTTATATCATAATATATGAATGGCCAATTATGTAATAAATTATGAAATAAAGATATATATATATATATATATATATATATATATATATATATATATATATATTCAAAATCTAAGAGTAATAATTAGAATTTTTTTATTTATCAAATATAGATAAAATGCGGTCTTGGAAAAGCATGAAACAGAACTGAAATAATGAATTATAATAATTTATAATACATTTGGGATTTTTTCAATTTTGTTGATTGAAAATTAGAATATAAATCGGGCTCCGCTAGAATAGACTTTTTTCTACATTGAGTTTACCAAAATAAATTCCATTATTTAATAACTTGAACACTTACATAATTTAAAATAATAATGATGATAATTTTTACCGAGTTTACTATGAAATTTTATTTACGAAGGACTCCAGATGAATGCTGAAAGTCATACCATTGTTGGGCTCAGAGCCACAATTTAAACAAAATAAAAGTAAAAATTAAAGTCAAAGAGTGGAAGTAATGGAAGGAATCACTGCACATAAACATGCACCGCATAAAGATACTAAAAATCAATAAATAACATAATAATTAAAACAAAATAAAAACATAACAAAAATTAAATAAAACAAATAATTAATTAAAATTCTAAAATGCCTACAGACGCAAAAAGAAAACATAAAGAAATAAAATAAACTGCCAAAACCTTGCAAAATAAGGTTGAGAAAAAACATAGGCAGAAGTGGCGGCCAGAAAATAAATAAAAAGGGCTAAAAATAATATTACAAGAAAATAATGATAAAAATAAAATTCAAATATAATATAAATTATATATCAAAAAATAAAGAAAAATATACAAAAAATAATAAAAATAATTTTAAAATAACAAAATAATTAAAAAGCCCTAAAAATGGCGGAAAATCGCCTATTGGTCGCACACATGCATGAAAATACTATAAATACAGTGATGAATTTCATTAAATCTAATCTTATGCTTTATTGAAAACTCAATTTTTATACTACAGTTTCAACGAATTAAGTAAGGAACTTTTTCATTGTCACTTAGTATAATTTGTTTATTTTTATTTATTATTTATGACACCTTTCATTTAAATTAAATTTTTCCGGCGTTCACGTCTCATTTCGTTGCTCTGTGTTTATATATTTATACGTTCGGACCCTATAAAAACATATATTATTAATGTATAGAAATAGATGGTTCATGGGACCGACCGTGTGCCGGCTAGTGGGTGAAAACCCTTAGTTGAGCTCGTGGGTCATGCCTCGTGAACCCCTTGGCAGTTCGCAGTCGGTTCCGGCTTTGTGCACGGGACCGCTACGCAGGGCGCCATTGTATACTCGAGGCGGCTGCTGAAAATGTGGCCGGAGCGAGTCGTTTAAAATCACGGGAGGAGCGGACAACTTTAGTTAAGAGGGAAAATTAGGTCAGATCGCTCAGTGATCAGTGAAAATTTTCAAGTATTCCGAACGAAAATGTGGAAACAGAACCGGGCAGCAGGGATAGGATATAAGTCGAAAATGATGAAAATTTTTTTTGTGAAAACCTCTATTAAATAAGTAAATCAAACGATAGTGGAACAATTTATTGCAAATGACAAAAATGACAGTTACTTTTCCGATAAATGCTCCACAGGAGAGCAGCACGATTGACCATTCCGATTATTGGAATTGGAATAAAGAAACCAGCGAGCGAAGTGTCGTTTTAAAAAATCCACCCTTATCTTATAGTCAAGACATCCACCATGAACATAGATCGGTGACTCGGTAGATGATATAGGAAATCCACATATCCAGTAGGACGAGTAAACGCGAACCATAATGTAAAAATCCAGAATATCTGTACTTTACATAAAACGCGCAAATCCATAGAATTCTATTCACGGTCAGTTAAACCTTCACCACACGAAGAATTTCAATAGATGCTCTGATCCGTGCAAAATTTTTGTGGGCCTTGCGATTCGTTTTCAAAAAATCGATAGATAGCCAACGTTAAAATAAGTGACGTGATCTAAAATTTTCGTTTTGAGTCGCTTGGATTTAATCGCTTCCAGTATCGGGACCCATTGCGAAAAGAACGTAAGCTTTCATGTTATTAGTGCATCATTTTATATAAGCTAACATTAAATATTAATCTTAATTTTGAAGTCCGTAAATTAATTATAAATTAGCGTTAATTTTAATTTGGAAAACCATTAGTTATCATTCAATGTCAATATAAATTGTTAAAATTATAAATTATCATTAATTTAATCTGGAAAAACCATAAATTATTTTTCGATATCAATATAAATTTTGAAAATTATAAAGTATCACAAATTTGAAACTGGAAAACTACGGATTTCTATTCCACGTCAATATTAATCGTGAAAATTGTGGATTATCAATAATATACATCTTGAAGACTATAAACCATCAGTAAGTAATAATAGTAATCTTGGAACTACACTGTATTACTAATTAATAACATTAATCTGGAAAACAGTAAATTGTCATTAAATGTTATAAATTCTTAGTAGTTAATAATAGTAACCTTGGAACTACAATGTATTAGTAATTGATAGCATTAGTCCTGAAGAATATAAATTGTCATTAAAGGTTAAATATCGTTCCCGAAGGCTAGGAATTATCATTAAAGACTAGCATCCATCTTGAAGACCCAAACCCTTACTAAAAATTAGGAACTTGCTCCACGTGATGTACCCGAGCGAGGGCTACCGTTGGCCATTCGAAAAATTCGTTTTCGGAGGCAGGTACGGATGTGAGCTTCATTTAGTGATTGAAAACCAACGCAACCTCGTAAAATCTAATCACTATCACTTAGCGTAGAAAACTTTCAGGTCAACACCACTGTCAATAAGGATGAATTAACTATCGCTCTATAATTAACAGTTCAGCTTATAAATAATTAAACCACCGCATTTTAATTCGAAATATTGTTTATACTATTAACCCCATAATTATGTCGTATTCTAAATTTGGTTATATAAATAATTTAATAGTGGTCTTAAGTGCAAAATTTTATTATATAAATAATTAATAATTGTATCGTGTTTTTCCTTAAGTCCAATTATATAAATAACGATAACTACGTTACCCGTTAAATCTTACCTTAGGAATAATTTAATAAATATATCGTGTTTTAAAATTTACTACCCAAATAAATGGTCGGAATTCATTCCAAGCGTTAGCATGCAAATAATTTAATAGTCCCGGCATACGCTAAAATATAGTATATGAGTTCGCTTAATCCGCTATAGTAGGATGAGATTTACCGTCCAGGTCATAACTACAAGTCGAGAGTCAGGGTCATAGTCAAGGGGAAAACGAACCCAAACTGCCACCGATACTCCACTTCTCAGCATCACTCAAATTCTATTTATAAAAATATTTCCTTTTACTTATTATTTCGGTTAAATTTTCTCTTTTTTTCTACTAATATGACAAATAATGATAACTCTACCAACTCAATGAGGATCCCTCGCCTGCCCCCTTCAATCGTGGCAATCCGCCACAAGTACGAAGATCTCAAAATCCAACATAGAGACCTCCAGACGAAACATGAAAGGGTTAAAGGGATCTGGGCTCCACCAGAAGTCGTCAGGGAGCTCAGGCAGAAAATCTCTCGACTTACCCAGGCGCGTGACGAACTAATCGCCGAGTCACGCGCCCAGCGTCTACTGATTCGCGAGCAATCGGTGGCGCTTCGACAAGCCTTTTCAGATACCGAACTCCGAGTTCGTGTTCCCGGAAACATTCGAGCGGGGCAACTCGACATCATTCCGGCCCATCACCTCCCCAGCGTTGAAGATTTTCTCTAATTCTGTAACTAGTGTTCCCGCACCAAGCACAAATCCGACGCACTCGCCACCTTCAGTGCCAATGGAAGTCCGGGCGAACTCCGCCGCCCCTACGGCCCGCCACCGGCCGAATCGAAACAAGCGGCGTCGGGATCGACGCCGACAAGAAGAAGCACGTCTCCGAGAAACTCGGCCAACGGAATGGGTGTACCAAATAGACGATTTGCCACCCCCGTACCAAGAGTTTGAGATCTCAGAACTCGACCCGGACATCTGCTATGCCCCGCGGATTATGTTCTCCTCTCCCCAGAATCGATCCACATTAAGTTAGTGGACGAGGAGAACGAACCGCCTCAACTGATTCGGTCTCTAAATAATCTCGAATTGAACTTGGAGGAGATCGCCATCCTCACGGGGAGGTTCCCAATATCGGCCCCCGAGGCGAAATTGGAGGGCCATCTTCGCGAAGAGACGAAGATTTTCGAGGCGACCCCCCGCCATATCGACCACCAAACAGGAGATGCCTCCCAACCGATATGGACGCAGAAGAAAACTAAGGCATCCATTTGATTATCCTAGCCTTTCACATTAGTTTTATCCTACTGGGTGATTCAACATTTGTCATAATTAATATAATGTTAATTTTATGTCTCTTGATATTTCGTTTTATTCAAATTTTATTGATTCGGTTTTTAGTTAATATTGTTAAAGATTTCTTTCTTTGCTTCATCGCTCGAAAAATGGAGTATTGGAGGCGAGGGAAATTATAGGCGCTTGTAGATTCGGGAATAAAGTTTCTCATGGCTTCCTCGACGAAATTAAGGAAAATATGCGAAGATGTAAAAATGGGTTTATGAATAGGAGCGTAAGTCCTTCTAACGGCAGCTATAATCCGGGAAAGACGAAGGTCCTTCGAGGAGTAGTGCTAGTAATGGCGCTCACCTGCTCGAATGACATTCGGCTACTGTACACAGTTCCAACGTGGCCCCGGTCACGGGTGTACAATAGTAATTAAAATCATGTGACGCACGGAGTAGTTACCCCTAGTGGCGGAAACTGAAGGTATGGGATTGGGATGACTCAATGGCCTTGTTTTTCAACACTCTCCTACGTCCAACACCATATAACCGACATCAATTATAAAATACAACAAATTGACGATCAATATAAGTGTTTTATGATATATTTTTATTAAATTTTACATTTGAAAGACATAAAGAATTATAATATATTTATTTTGTAATATTATTCAAATAATAAAAATGCTCAAACATAAAAAATTCAGTACGATAAAATATATACTAAATCAAATTAAATGCAATAAACAAAACAACAAAAACAATAATAATAATAATAATAATAATAATAATAATAATAATAATAATAATAATAATAATAATAATAATAATAATAATAATAATAACAATAACAACAATAATAATAATAATAATAATAATAATAATAATAATAATAATAATAACAATAATTATAATAAAATCCCTAAGAAAGCAAACGACCGGAGTTTAAAAATTTTACATATTAACATGTTTTTTTTCTGTTTGTGCTTTTTGTTATGTTCGTGTTATTACCAGTTTGTTTTATCTGGTGAAGGTTGTTGTTTCTTTTGCGTTGTTTTGGTTGTATTTTCGTTGTTGGATAGGAGGTTGCTTTGTTTTTGTGTTTGGTTGGTAGATGTTTGATTGTTGTTTATTTGGTATAGTTTTAATCTGCAAACACTGATTCTGATTTTTCTATTCTTGAATTGTAAATTTTCTTGCATCTATGTGCGCGATGGTTTTTGTTGAATTCAATAATGTGCGCACATAGACTCGGGAATTTTTAGTCTACTTATTATTACCAGCAGTTTTTTGTCAAATCGATTAGAATCGAGTTTTTTGTTGAATTTTTGAACTTTGCGTTTTCGAATATGATTTGAAATTTTTTATATTAAATTAGTTTTTTAATATAAACTTAATTAACTTAATAATTTATATTATATATCTCTCACTATTTTACTTGTTTTACATTATTTACATTAACAATAATTCTAATGAAAGTAAAATCATTGCTTCTAAAAACAAGGGGTCCGACATTTATTAATTCTGTGAGATTTAAAAAGACAATAAATCAATGTTTTATCTCATCAGTTATTATTAGAAAATAATATTGATTAGTCCAAAAAGTGTAAAAAATGTTGCTAATCATCAGAAAAGTCTTCTATTTTTTTAACTCAATTTTATTATCATATTTTTATGATGAATATAGTCTTAAAATACTTTTCTAATTTCAAATATATGATTTTTTATTTTTTGGAACTATTATTCTTATGGTTAAAAAGAAAATATCTTTGCTCTTGATGACTCAATAGGGTACATCACATAAGATTTTCAAAAATATTGAAAGACAAATAAAGAAGATTGTCCGAAAGTTAAGTTTTTTAAAAGATTTTTACAGAGTATTAAAATTTTTAAATAAATTTTAAAATAAAACAAAATTGTCTTGTGGAACCGTCAATTTAAACTCAACAGAAAAATAGCAAACAAAAGCTAAAAACATTGTCTGCTACTTCCTAGGGATCTTTTGTTCCGAAAATATTATAGTTCATGTTTTTTACATGACATAATTTACATAAGTTATGTAAACATGGAGTGTGACTCATCAAAATAATTACTGACTAATGCTACGTTGAATGATTAATTACTTGGTTGAGTCATTCTTTCTTTCAGTCAATCAGAATCAAATACGCTGGATGGATCACATCTTCCAACTTAAATAGAAAAGCCTACTTAAAAATAATCAAGGAAAAATAATGACTAATTTGATACTTTAAGAGAAATTCAATCAACAAAGCATTCGAGTACTCAAAAATAAATAACAATAATAATAATAACAATACATAAAATATTAAAATTATAATTTCTAAAAATTGATGAAATTTATTTATTAACAAAATTTGTTTATTTATTTTTTGAAAAAAATATTTGAAATATTGATAATCAATTAATTATTAGTCTGTCATTATTTACTTTAATCAAAATTTTCTATTGATTTTAATAAATTTTGAAGTTATTTTATTTTTAAACAAAGATTGATGGTATTCCCTGGTTAACGAGATAATTCATTATTATATTATATGATGTTTAAGATAAATAAATTAATGTTCGATTTTACTTACCATTTTACTCAAGGTTGACCATTCAAATAATTTTATGATACGCAATAAAAAATTGTTAGTAACATTTAAGTTTTCTAGAAACTATTTGTAGAATGTTTATCCCAAATTAGTTTCTTATGAGTTTCAGATAATTTTTATAAGATATCCCTGCTTCTGACTCCTTGTTTCTTTATTTAAATAAATTTATTTAAATATTTATTTCCACAAAATATTTGTATAATATGCTCACAATTTTAGTAAATTTCAAAAAATGAATCTAATTCAATTTAACTTAACTCTCATAACCTTTTCTTAATATCAAAAAAGATTTTATAAATCTTAGGAGGGAATTTAATTTTGAATTTTAGACTATAGAAAGGTTTTTGGGGGGGGGCTTTATCACTACAAAAAGTTGTGCATATTGATTTTTAAGTGCAAAAAATGCCCACAAACTTTTTATAAGTAATATGTAATTTATGATTATAATGAGATGGATGTATGTGAATTAAGTGAAAGCACCTTTGGTTTCTCGGTGTTTGCACAATAAGAAAATGTTATTGTTGATTTTGAAATGAAAAAGTGCACATTTTTGTTTTATCTCACTATAGTCTTTATCATTTTACATTTGAAAATACTAGAAAGCGTCATCATTATTTCTTCAGAATTGTGCTAAAAGATTAGCAATTTGGATAATTTTATAAGCTTACTGCGGTTTGTACTACATATTACGTAAAAATCGAATTTACTTGTATTCATCTAATATTCCTTTATTATGCCATCTAAAGAATTCAGACATCAAACTACAACTTTGTGAGTTACTTCGTGAGTTTTTTATAAAATAATAATACCGTATTCGCAATCATTCTCCATTTCTTAACAATTATCGATTAATTTATTACACTTTTTTTCTAATCAACCGTTACTTTCTTAACCATCTATGGCTTAGATTTTAAGCTGATTATATTATTTTCTCTTAATCAAACCTTACATTTCTTAGCTACTTACACATGTAATTCTTAAATGGTTTTCTTAAGCAACACTTAATTAAATTGATCTCCATCTCTCAACCCTTTTCAATAACTTATTATAACTTTTTTTTCAAATTTCATAATATTGCGTATTTTTGAACAACTTTATTAACAAATGGTTTAATCTTTAATCGACTCAATCACAACAACTGAATACAAATTTTAGCGATATTTTACTATAATAAAGTAATCATCAAAACATCATGAACATAGAAGTTCAGAAACTATAATACTGATCATCGAGAAGGTAGTTAGAAGCGGCACCACGAACAAACAGATGAATGGAAAGCTTACAATCCTTAAAGCAAGAAGGATTGATATGAACTAAAAAAGATTACCGGTGTACATACGCAAAATGTTAAAAGTTTTGATAATAAATTAAAATCAGACATAAAAAAAGTGAAATGAGTTAAAAGAGACGATAGGCCAAGATTTTTAATATTTTTTATATTTATAGATACTTATAAAAATAATTCCCTGTACAAAATGCTTGAGATATTTAAACTTAATTCAACCTTTGTGTTAACTTTTTTGTAATATATTTTTTTTGGTTAAAGTTCATTTTTTATTAATCTTTCTAATATTTATATAAGAGTATAAAGTTCGCATGTTGAATTTTTAATAAAATAAAGTTTGTATGATCGTCTCCAGATAATGAAGTTGGTATGATACAACTTTTTTGTATCTCGTCAAGAATTGGGTTGCCATGTTTTTATCTATTAACTTCTCTATTACTGAAATCGCATCTAAAATGTTATTAGTTACAGTAGTTTGTTTTAGAAATTAAACCATTACCATTCATTTTACAATTGATTTAAACAAATATACTGGTTTATGAACATTTTGTCTATAATTTAGAATAGAAATTGAATAACAACAATCTTAGTTACTTAATAACATTAAATTTACATATAAACAGTACATAGTTATATATTTATATAATAACATTTATTGTAAGTATCCATATAACTAACTATAAAATCTAGGTTATAACAATAAGTGATTGCTAAGGTAGTAAACTATGATTTGAAATTTCAAATATTCAATCATTAATAATATTTTTCTAATATGTTTTGTGCTTTGTCTGTACCATTTTGTCCAATAACCAATCCAGTTACTATTGCAATCATTTGCACATTGAAATGAATTGGTTTATTGCATGATGGTTCTTACTGTTGCAAGATGACCAGTTCATTGCATGAAAAGTTAATTTTCTCACCATCATATTCAAATGCAATGACAGTCCTGTGTAAAATTAAAAACTTCATCATATTTATTGAAAGTATTTTTATGGACGGTCTCACTCTAAAGCAGGGATTGGCAAACTTTTGGGACCTGGGGCCACTCGAAGTTTCATAAAACCTCTGAGGGCCAGGTTACAAATTTTTGACACTTTCATAAGCGTCAAACATGGTTAAACCGAACCAAACAAATAAAATCATATAAAAATTTTTAAAAAACAAGATCCCAATTTGTGTGTGTGTGCTGAAGTTTCATGCTCTAAAGCATGAACAACCACTAGGTGTAGTTTGTAGTTAAATCAGTTAACCAACGAGATGGTTTTACTGACTTTGTTCTGAAACTGTCGCTGAACAGCGCCATTGTCACCATGCATTACACTAACTTCACTGAAGAGACTATTTTGTTGGAATACAATCCAATGTTTTAATTTTTGTTGAAATATAATCCGCATAAAGTCAACCCAATTGCACTAATTGCACGTAATTATTTAACATGTATTTGCTAAATTCTCAATGCTATTTTGTCTGTCATCCCATCACATTTGTAGTGGAACAGTCACCATCTCTAGCACATACTGTGTCAATGATTTTTTCTGAATAATACTAGAAAATAGATGGATAGCAGCCCACTAACTCAGGTCCCATTAGAATTTTATGTAAGTCACGAAAATATATATATTATATTTTTAGCACATGTATTTTTCCATAGGGATCCAATCAAAATTAAGTAGAACTCAAACATTTATGTAGGTCAACTCCAATTTTAACAATAAAATACCATTTATATATAAGATGAAAATAATAAATTTAAAGGATATTTTAGAGTTTCAATTATTTTTTGAGGATTTTGTAATTAGCAATTAGAATATTATCATGTTTGAACATTCCCATGAGAAAAATATCTCAATCAAAAAATATCCCAAAATTTAAAATCCCTAAAAAATATTTCCCAAGTCAAAAATATCCCAAATTTTCAAAAATGTTTTCAGAGTATTTAAAAGTTTAGAAAAATTATTCTAAATCAATCCGAATATATTTAATGCAATAAAAATTTATACATTCGAAGAAAATAATAGAAGATTATTTTGAGTTTATTTTATTGTTTGAGGACTTTACGTCATCAACAAATAAACTTTATACATACAGATGGATATTATCATGCTTCAACTCCTACATAAAATGAATACCCACCTCAAAAATATCCCAAATTTTCAAATTTTTCTGTTTTTAAAAACAGCTAAATTTTTTCCATATAATTTATGACAGAAAAATTTATGTAGGACAGAAATGATACTTAGATAATTTTTATATACAATTAAAATAATACACATACCCACATGAGTAGTGGGATGTGTCACCTCCAGCACCTCCCTCCCCCCTGCTGAGCGAAAATTTTTCTAAGTACAAAAGTACAAATTTTCTGAGACAAAGACCATGACTCACTCAACGTCATTGGATGACTCATCATAATTTCTCAATGTAATTTAAACAAAGACCATGACTCATTCAAGGTCATTGGATGACTCATCATATTTTTTCAGGGTCATTCAAAATTTTTCAAGGTCAAAGTATTTTTAAACATTTTTTAATTTTAATTTTATTATTATTATTATAAAATATTATTATTATTATTATTACAAGTTTTAGTTATTATTATTATAATTATTATTATTTTTATAAATATTATTATTATTAACATTATTATTATTATTACAAGTTTTAGTTATTATTTTTAAAAAATTTTATTACAAGTTTTATTTATTAATATTATTATTACTTTTTATTAATAATATATATAATAAAACAACTACATAAAAAAATCAATGAATTATTAATAATAAATACATTAAAATATTTTTTACACGTAAAAGAAATATAAAAATATAAAGTTATATTTCACGTTTCTTTACGCTGTGCATTTGTCATGAAAATATTATAAAAATATTATAAAAATGAAAATTATAACAAATAAATTATAAAAAATGAAAATAGCAAAGAGAAATTTTAACAATTTTTATTTTTACATACAAATTTGATCAATAAATATCTATTATATTGTCAAATATTTCTGCAAATTGTTCATCGAGAATTGCAGGATCGGCTTTAGGCATTACTATATTACCACCAACATCAAGGACATCAACCCCTCTATAATGACCATATGCAAAACTCGAGTTTTTCCCTACCCAAGCTCTCTTATCGTCATGGTTATTTAATGCTATTTTAGAATTTTTAAAAGTAAACAACTGGTGATTTCGGGTCCCTATCCTAGTTTGAGGTACCGACATAATAGTATTGTTATTATAACAATGCAAATATGATTGGTGTTAATTGTCGGTACCCGGTAATTTTACACCCTTAGCTCGCATTGTTGATTTATTTCCTAGCAAGCTATTACATTTAGGGCACAAGAAAACCCACGCGCTATATCCTAACCCTTTACTCTCATCCTTGAACTTGCCAATAACAGAGTCAAGTCGTCTATAATATAAAGGATGAGAAGGATCATAATTTGATGTGTCTAACAGGTCATCCGAAATCATCGCTTTTAATAAAATTTCTAATTTTAAATTTTTTATCTCCAAAAAGAAGCTATCTGTATCACCCGCTACTAGATTGATATCACAATTATAAATATCACGATATTTTTGTAACTCAACATACTGTAACTGGTACATCCGTAGTTTGGATAAATCTAGAACTGATTGACCGATATAACTAGGTCTATCCAAACATATTGAGTCCTTATTAAGATGAGCGGCAAAAAGATCATCAGTAATCTCTATTATTTTTCTAAATGCCGGTTTTGACGAATATGTAATTAACTTTTCAGCTGAATTACATAATCACAAATTCATTCTCTTTTTAAGGTTCTCAACGGATTTATCATACAGACTGTTGTTATACAATTTAAATAAATCTCTATATAATTCACTAACTGCATTTGCACGCAAGTTAGTGTTTTTATCGATATAATCTTTAAAAATAGGAGCTTGCTTGTATTTAATAGCTCTAAGTATATATACAACCTTAGCCCCGAGAGAAAGATAAAGCCTGAGAAGCCTCCAATGAAGAACATAGTTCTTCTTAGGATAATGAGTTCTAATCCGGTCCAATCGGAAAGTCATTTAAAAAATCATGTAAATAATCTGGAATCTCGATATCAACGTCCATAGTATATCCATATGGAAGGATTTCAATATCCATAACATTCGCACATTCACTCAAAACCTCATCCAAATCATCATACACCCAAGTAAAATCAGCGTAAGGAAGACTTTTGCTGAGAGCCCAACCATACAGATTATTTATATATATGTACAATAATTCTGTATCCTCCGAAGCAGTAATGTAATGTTTGTTAGCAAATGTTAACCCACCCCGTATTCCACATTCGTAAAAATTGAACATTTCCATGTCCTGTAAAAGTTCAATGGGTTCCGTTAATGTCATAAGTGCTGAAACCCATGACATACCCGGAATGCCATAAAAGTTTAGAGGTTCAAGACCATTGTAAGCAATAGCCTTGGCACGGAATTGTTGAAAATAGTCCGCAAGGAGGAATACGTCAAGTTTAAGGTAAATTAACATATAATCACGCAAAGTCCTACAGTTTTGCTGCGTCCAGATTAGTTGTGCCCTATCGTACTCATCTTCACTTACGCCCTCCCAAATTGGAGGCAACTCATAAGTAGTCTCAAGAACTTCCTCAGAAATAGCAAAATTATACGGAAAAATACCTTTACAGTCGACTATAAAACCTTGAAAGACAGACGAAGTCAATGGAAGATAAGTTAGCGTTTTCCCAGCCTTAGCTAACGAACAATTAACAAATTGCATACTGTCGATAAAGCGAACAGCCAATTTGTTAATGTGAACAATTAACGAAATAAATTTTTCTGTAGAGGTCGGTATGATATCTAAATTCCATGAAGGAAAGCGATCGAGACCATATTTTAAAATATTGTGAAGGTCATACCCTCTTAAATTATGAAAGACTATAGGCAGTAATCGATAAATCCTACGAGCTATATTACATTATTGGCAAGCTGTCCCTAGATAATTACCAGTAAAATGGCAATAAATAACAGGTTCGACAAGATTTGAACTGTCGAACCTCACTGAAAGACATAGGCCCTATCATTTTATCACCTTCCTAATCATAGTACGGAATAACAATTTCAGTTGCAATTTCCTCAATTTTCTTAAGAAAATCAGGAATGCAATCAAGACCATAAAAGTAATAATATGATATTGTGTTAGTGTAATTATTAATTAATAAAAGGCCTGCTGCAATAGGCATATGAATTTGATAATGTCTATCATCAGGAGGTAAAACCGATTCAAAATCGACATAAATCACAAAAGGTGGGGTGATATGTTTTGAATAATTTAGGAATTCTAAATTTTTATTTTCGAGGAGCGTTTATAGGGTTGTGCCAGTCTGATTTTTGGCGCATAATGCAACATGTGTATTGAATGCATTATCTAATCTAAACCTATTAAAGCAAAGTTACAGTCAGGGGTTTGATGGCAATTCATTAACCTATCAATATTGGTCACTGCGGTATAATGATATCTATCCTTATTTTCAAGCAATAATAAATAAACAGTGTTTCCGTCATTGACTTTGCTTCTATGGATCAAACTTAAATGAGGATGGTGGAAGACATAATTATCTGGAACCTCATCAATTATAACAGTTGGTGTGTACGAAAACACATTATTGTTAATTTTAAAGTAGAATGTTTCTTTTCAAACTTTGGGATATTTATTAATTTCATGGGACAATCCGTGACCTCATCGTATTCTAATTCGTCTAAAAACTCTGTATATTTAGAGACTCTTTGGGGGTTTTCACCAATTATATCTTTCTTTAATAAATAAAGAATTGAGTAAAGGAAGCACTTGTCGTCATTGTTTTTTATATTTACTATAGCTCCTTTATTTTTCAAAGCAAAAGGGGTTTTGTTAAAAATAAAGTGAATTTCCATAATATTAATAACACGCCATCCACTGCCTAAATGGGTGAATTGTTCTATTTTTTCATTAAGCTTATTAACCCCTTCGCTTAAAAAGTTATCAGAAAATGTCTCCGCATTATTCGAAAAATAATTGTCACGGTTCTCACCATCTTTTTCAAATTTAATTAATATTGCAAATTGAATTTTAACGCTCCTCATTTTATTTATTTCTAAAATTAATTTATTACTGATTCGCTCAGTTAAAGTTATTGTAATTAGTTGCGCGTTAGATATATCAAAACGTAAAGTTTTGATAGCGCCATTTAAATTTACTGAAATGTTCGGCTCATTCTCTAATACAGAACCTCCGAATTGTATAATATTATTATTATTTTCATTAATTACATCTGGTATAATATTTATATTATTTATAATAGGTATATTACTTATAATATTTTCATTATTTATATCTGATATAATATTTATATTATTTATAATAAGTATATTATTTATATTATTTTCATTATTTACATTATTTATAATATTAGAGTCATCATCATCACTGATTTCGATGACTTTTTTAAAATTATTTTCTTAGGGATATTAATTTTAATATTTGCAGCAGGTCTTTTATTCTTTTTATTACAAGTTTTATTTTGCAGTATATTCAAAATATCTATGTTATTTTTATTAATTTTCTTAAACATTTTAATTTTATTAGACTTAAAAGAATTTAAATGAACCGCATGTTCTTTATATTTAATGCTCTGGGATGTTTTGCATATGGCGCAGATCAAAAAGTCGATGCCATTAAATCTATGGCGGTAATATTTTTTCATTTCTTCATGACAACTTTCATTATGTTGAAATGATGAGATGCAATATCTCGGATAAAAAGTGCCTAATAAAAAATAATAAATTAATGTATAAAACATATATAAAGTATCTAATAACTCTAACTATTAAATAAAACCTATATAAAATATCTAATAATATTTGCAAGCTCACTGCAAACTATTAAATAATTTCTTTATAAAGTATCTATTAAAATAATTCCTATATAATTCCTATATAATTCAATAACAATTACTGTAAAATCTATAATAAAAATGCCTATATAATTCAAAAACTATTATGACAATATATTTGTTTATAGTTTTAATTTATTATGGTAATATCTGTTTCGGTAATAATAGTTGTTTCTTTTTTAATTTATTATAAATTAATGATATTTGAAGTATTATTATAATAATACTTTAAATGTCATCAATTTAAAATAAAAATATATATTTATCATAAAACTTATAGATTGAAAAATAAATAGAACTTTATTATAAATTAAAAGGTAACGCCAATAAAAAACTTTTCGTACGATATATTTCGATAGCATAGCTATCATCTTCGGGTACTCAAGACCAACTAAAAATATTATGAATTAACATTTAATTTAAACAAATTTTAAATTTAAATAAATTTTAAAATTTTTACTTATATTCTAATTTTTAAAAAATTAATGTAATTTAAACTTTTCAATTATTTTAATAATATTAAAAAACAAACATGATTTAACATACGTAAACTATTTAAAAACATTCAAAACATTCGTAGTCACAGCACTTTGCACATTAATCTTTGGATCCAATGACCTTATCAGCAATGCTTCACATATCACGCGTTCCCAATAATTATTAAAACTTCTCAACAAAATTCTAAAATCAGACATTCCTATTTCACTTTTACAGCCTCTATTGTGTTCACTAATAATGGTCAAACCCTTCAATCGACAATGCTCTAGAACTCGAGTACAGAGATGACGGGAAGTCTCTCCAATGTATGTGGCATTACACCCATTACATGTAAATTGATAAACGAGATCAGAACACAATCCAACCGGAGTTTTTGATTTATTAATAAACATATTGCGTACCTTACACGAATTATAGACGATCTTATACTCTAAATTTCCCATCTGTTTACTTAACTTCCTTTTATAATTTGTAAAGTCCTCAGAGTACGGCAATACTAACGCATATTTAGGCTCAATTTTTTTTAAATCCATTTTTACCATCACTCAGACCAACACTCAATTCACACCCATCCAACAAATTACATTCAGATTTTCCAAAACATAAATCCTTAGGATTTTTAATCAATTTATCAACAGTCTCTTTTATCATCAGAAATAAAAATGATTTAGAATATCCATTCTTTATCAACAACAAAACCAATTTATCAACACTTTTAACCGAATTAGCAAAAGTAGAAGATAAAGACCATGAACGATAAATCAATCCTTTCACCATATTTCTCATATACTTAAATTCACAAAAGCTTTCTGGAGAAGTATATAGACCAGTATCAGTTAGTTTTCTATAAATCTCTGTCTCATACTGTGTATCTTTGCGTTGAATAAACAAATCTAAAAACGCAATTGATGACTTTCTTTCCGTTTCACATGTGAATACAATGTTTTTATGTAAACTGTTCATAAAATGCAAAAACGGTTCTACATGTTTCTGGTTTTCAAATACAAGAAAAATATCATCCACATACCTTTTATAAACAAAGGGTTTTCCAAATTGGAAAGAAGCAATTTTCTTTTCCAAACTAGCCAAAAATATTGATGCCATCGTTGGTGCTAAAGGGGAACCCATAGCGACTCCATCTATTTGTTGATACCATTCATCATTGAAAAGAAAATTGACATTTGAAGTAGCAAATTCAAGTTTACGAAATGCCCTTCTATCCAAAATGTGATGTTCCGAATCATTTTCATTCCACAACGCACAGCATAAGTCAATCGTCTGAACCAGTGGTACATTTGTAAACAAACTACAAACATCAAACGAAACCATAACATCATTCATACTTCGTTTTTGTAGCTTTGCAATACAAGACACAAACTCAAAGCTATCCTTACATTCAAACTCTGATCGCATTAACGGTTTTAATAATCCATCTAAACACTTTGCTATTTTATACTGGGCAGTACCAACCATCGACAAAACTGGTCTCATAGGTACACCATCTTTATGGATTTTTGGTAGCCCATATAGTTTTGCTGGCTGCGATTTAATTGGACGAATAGACTTACCTACCTCTTCATCAATAAGCTTCTTCTCAATAAAACCATTTAACATTTTTTACACAAACTCTTCATCCTTAAGAGGAGGCAATTTTCCATTCTTCCGACCCTTTGGCAATTTCACAAACTGAGGAGAATGTAACAAATCATTCAACTTATTCACATACACATCATGGTCAAGAATAACTATCCCATTTCCTTTTTCAAACTTACAGATATTTATATTTTTTTTAGGTAAGTTTTTTAAAGTCATAAAATCCCTAATATTCTGCTTTTTGTTTTTATCGATATAATAAAAAATAATTTGTTTAAATTAAATGTTAATTCATAATATTTTTAGTTGGTCTTGAGGACCTGAAGATGATAGCTATGCTATCGAAATATATCGTACGAAAAGTTTTTTTATTGGCGTTATCTTTTAATTAAATCGTTGCCAAATTTATTTAATTATTTATTTATTATAAGTTATTGATATTTGATGTATTTTTTAATAATACTTCAAATATCATTAACTTAATTTCTATAAATAAATAAAAAATAAAAATAAATAAAAAACTAACATTTATCCACTGATTCCGAAGAATCATCATCCTCTATAGAAGAGAGGTTCTCCATATCTTCCCCAGAAACGGGGAATCCTCAGAAACGGGGGCATCATCAGTAACGATAACATTCATATCTTCCCCAGAAACGGGGGCATCCCCAGAAAATTTATCATCTTCGAAAATCATAACGTCATCATCTGCGATAATCATAGCATCATCATCTTCTTCGGTATCTTCAATAACAATAATTTATAAAATAATTTATAAATAAATCACAAATAAAATTAAAATTTACCATCATCTTCGATAATCATAACATCATCATCATTTTCAAGATATAACTGATTTTGCAATTCAGTTAATGTAAACCAGTCTAAAATAATAAATAATAAAATTAAAAATAAAATTAAAAATCCTTACCAGTTTCATTCAGGAGAAGACTTCTTAAAATATTATTGTTGTTCATTTTAGCGAATTTTTGAAATTAGAAAATTTTTGAAATTGGCAAATTTTGAAATAATTGTGACAAATTTAGAATTTATCAATGTTTATAAAGAGAATAATATTTTCAGGATTTAGCCAATCACATTTTAGCAATACACACATATAGGTGAGAGATTTTTATGAATGCAGCCTATAGTGTGTAGGTATGTTTTCTTTGTAAAACACATGCAGTCTATACCGTGTAGGCATACGTTCTTTGTAAATCACATACAAACAAAAGTATGTATGTGTTTTCTTTATTCAGTCTTGAGTGTGTATGCATGCAGTCATGCACTTATCATGTGATGTTCACACACTTAACATGCACTTTGTCTTTGTGATCATGCATTAGCTTATTAACATTAATTAATTAAACACATAATATTTATAATAATAATAATAATAATAATAATAATAATAATAATTAAAAAATATTAATAGTTAAAACATAACAATAATAATAAAACATAACAATAACAATAAAACATTTATTAAACATCAAATCGCTTGGATAATAACCAAGCTAAACAATGTTGACCACATGTTAAGGTCCATGGTTTTTGACACTTAGTTTTATTATACACAATAGGTTTACCCATTGTTTGAAGTTTCGAAACCATTAAAGTCGGATAATAGAAACCCATAGGATCAAATACAAATATCTTGCTAGGTTTCATATATATTGCTAACCAATGTTCTCCACCGAGATGAGACGATGGAGTATTGACGATTATGGCTTGATTATTACGTAAATATGGAATTTTATCAAGAGGAAAAACCCCTAAAAATTCATGTGCTAGTATTTGTTTTCCAATTCGATAGACCTGAACAGAACTACATCAATAATATTACTATTACATAAAAAACTTACTCCATGACAAATTATCATAAATTATCTATACATTTGTACCAACAATGTTTGAACTTTGTTCAAACCAATACTGTTCTGTTTGCAGTTATTTGAACCTCATTTTCAAATACTCCATATATTATAACATGTACCGGTTCAGTTGTAGCTTTAGCAAACTTTATATCCAATCGTAAATTTCCATTTTGAGGTAATTGACTCTGATTTAAATCAAAATCGGGTGCCAAAACAAATGTAAAGAATGGATATTTGCTTTTAAAATCTTCAAGACCACAATTAAGGTTTTTATCCAAATAACCCATATTTCTCACTATACTCTGCATTTATGTAGCACAATAATTATCATTATCGAAATCTTGAGTATATGTTTCTCTATAATCTCTATAAGACCACAAAATCTTCAATACCACAATTAAGGTTTTTATCCAAATAACCCATATTTCTCACTATACTCTGCATTTATGTAGCACAATAATTATCATTATCGAAATCTTGAGTATATGTTTCTCTATAATCACTATTTTTCGATAAAGTTAGCGATGTTACTTATGTAGATCTTGGCCTTAAAATTTAACCTTGTTTTTGACCTCAAATAACTTTGTAGTTCAATGACATGATACACTACTCAGGAATAATAAACGTAAAACAACCGAGTGAATCTAGCCAATGTAAAGACAGAAATGTAATGAAATTAAATTATTTTGAATTACAATAAATTTATTTTTATTGTTATTCTAGCTATTAAATGTGACATTTTAATAAGTTATTTACACAAATTTCTTCAATGCCCTAGAAACAATTTATTGACCATTTAAAATATTTATTGTCTTTTCCGACAAAATTCTGAATTATCAATCTCAAATCTAACCTAATTTTATTTTTGAAAACAACTGTTAAAGTGTAATAGCGAAGAATTTCTTGATTATTTCTTTAATATTGCTCTATTTTTATACTTTGTTGGATTGTATTTATAGTGAAGACTTATTATAACGAGCAAATCAAGGTTATTCTAAAACGCTTATAACAAACATTCGGTTGTTATTGAATAGTTTTGACGGGTGCTTTTTGTCTATCTCAATAAATACGAACAAATGTATATACTGTACAGAGCTAAATGCAAAACATTTATGTTTAATGTTTCACAATCCAAAACATTTGGTTTACAGTTTCTACACCTATTTGAATATGTAACAAAGTCTAACCATGACTTTGCATTGAGCATGTAGTTTAAATGCTATGAGCTTTTCATCAGTTGAGTAATTAAAATGTTTAATTACATCTGTTTTTATCCATGTTTCTCCTACATTTTCTAACTATTTAAGAAAATATTTATTACCAGCTTTCTTTGGGGGTTAAAAGTTTATTAAATATGAAAATTAATATTGATCTGGGAAAGGGTACGGTTGAACGCCAAATAAAGAGACGAGTCCAGGAATAAGAAATAAAATGTAGTGAGAGGTCTCTAGAAAATGTTATAAAGAAAATATAAACTAATTAAAATTAATTGATAATGGAAAGCCCGAGCTAATGTAAAACCCGAGTGATGAAGAAAACCCTTAGCGAGATGAGACCCGAGAGATTAAACTTTGAGTAATTAGTGAGATAAACTCAGCCGGACGCTAGCAAAGCAATTTGTTATTGTCCCAATTATCCATAAAGATTTTGAATAATAATTACATGATCGTAGATAAATTTTTAGAGTATAAAAATAGTGCTCAAATCAGACTGACACTAGTAAAAAACTTTTTATTTACTTTCTACCAAAATAAAAATATGTTCATTTTATCAATGTATCATATACTACAATAAAAAAACCAATGTCAAATTGATAAAATTTAGTCGATATGTATTCAAATATATTTTTTCATTCGCTTTGTCTTGGCCTTCCTTTTCATCTTCTATCAATATGTGCTATTATTGCTGACCTAACCAAGTTTTATGATGAAAGAGGGTTTATTCTCGTATTATAACAATCTTTATATGCACATATAGTGAAATAGTTTGATACATAGTTGGTTAATTTGGCATTTACTTCATTAGTAGCCCGATAAAAATGGATGCGGGTAACTCCTACATCTGAATATTGTTTACAACTACAGGTTCTAATCCTAAATTCACAGTGTATTCAACCTGAATAAGAAACATATCACTAATCGATTTAACACACGAAAGCTTGTTTCCATGCAGCGCATTCTTCGTTAATTGTTTCATTGTTGTCAGCAAAATTATACCTTATCTTATTGCCATATCTTATCATGCCTTTCAAAAATTTTAAACATTTGATAATTGCTTATCTTAATTATAAAGTTAATAATATCAAGTTTAATAAATGGCTTAATAGCACTATTTAAAGATTATACGGCATTTTATGTTATTTTTTCATATCTCTGACATACTTTTAATCAGATAATTATATGCATTTTCATTTATATTTTTAATATTATTTATAAGTTTATCAAATTCAAAATTTGAATACGTAGTTGCAGACGACCAAAACAAACGTGTAAGCGTAATTTTTTTAAATTTCAAGTAGAGGTTTTTGACCATCTGTCTACAGCACGATCCTCTCTTAAGCTTAGGCAATATTTCAGGTATTGCCGAAAGCAATTTCTTATCCCTTTCTGAAAATATAATTGTTTCGTCATCATTGATCGAATAATCACGATTTAGCAAGTTCAAACACTAGCTCCATGAAGAAGAATTGTAATTTCCTACGATCAAAAAACTTTGTATGTTCAGTTGGTTATTCCCATTCTGAATTACGGCAAACAGACAGATTCCTTTATTTGGCCCTGAAAGAAATGTGTCATCCACTATTATTGTTTGTCGAGAATATTTATATACATTTTCTAAAGCTTTCCAACCAAAATAAAATCGTTAAAATCTACAATTTTAATCACAAAGCAAATCTACATACATACTCAAATTTTTTATTTGATCAACTATATATGGTAAAAATTCATAGCTATTTCCAAAATTTCTAAAGATTTAATCTTCCTATTATTAAGTGCTTAGTGACAATTGTAAAAGGTACTTTAATTCCATGTTTTGACTGAACAAGTTGAATCAACGATTTTGGTGTCATTTCAGTAATATTTGAATTCATAAGAACATCAAGGACATTCCATTTTTTTACAACATCATAACCCTCATGAATGTTCGGGATCTCATTGCTTTACGATGTATTTTCCATATTTTGAACAAAAATTAAAACTAATTTTAAAGAAACAACCTTTATTTTTACACCCTAATACTACTCCACCTCTATTTCTTCTTTCAACAATAAATGGTATTTTTCTCTGTTTAGCGTATCACATACTAAATTCATAAATTTGTTGGGATATTAAATAATCGTCGATGAATAAATCTCTCGATCCGACACCTCGTATTCAATAATCAATAAGACAAAATTCCAACAAAGAAATCTTTATTCACAAATATTCACCACAAGATACAATTATTTGATTATCAGTAGACACCCTAAAGGTATCACTTAATAAGTCAATGCAATCTGATTAAATTCTTTATCTGTTTATTACTTTCACTTCGTTCTAAAAAATAGTCACTTTTGCTATTCGACTAACTGGCAACTTATTTTGTTGTCATTTCCTTTTATAATTTTGGGTTGCCATTAATTTATATTAAATTCGTGCATTTTGTTAACCCTAACAAAATGTTTTACTTACTTTATACCCAGGTAAAATATTTCAGATAAGTGAGTAACAAAATAAGCCCTTGCTGCAAAGTAATAATTATATTTTTGAAAAAAGTTTGGATTTCTATTATTATTATTATTATTATTATTATTATTATTATTATAATTATTATTATTTTATATTATTATTATTATTATTATTATTATTATTATTATTATTATTATTATTATTGTTATTATTGTTATTATTATTAATATTATTGTTATTATTGTTATTGTTATTAATATTATTATTATTATAATAATTATTATTATTATTATTTTTATTTTTATTTTTATTTTTATGATTATTATTTTTATTATTATTGTTATTATTGTTATTATTATTAATATTATTATTATTTATATTATTTTTATTATTATTTTTGTTTATATTTATATTATGATTATTATTATTATTATTTTTATTATTTTTATAATTATTATTTTTATTAAAATTATTATTGTTATTGTTAATATTATTAATATTATTTTTATGATTGTTATTGTTATTATTGTTATTATTATTACTATTATATTTTTCTATTATCATTATTATTGATGTTATTATTGTTATTATTATAGTAATTATTATTATTATTATTTTTATTATTATTATTCTGATTTTTATTTCTATAATTATTGTTATTATTGTTATTATTGTTATTATTATTAATATTATTGTTATAATTGTTATTGTTATTAATATTATTATTATTATTATTATTTTTATTATTATGATTATTATTTTTATTATTATTGTTATTATTGTTATTATTATTAATATTATTATTATGATTATTATTTTTATTATTATTTTTGTTTATATTTATATTATGATTATTATTATTATTTGATTATTTTTATTATAATTATTTTTATTAAAATTATTATTATTATTGTTAATATTATTAATATTATTTTTATGATTGTTATTGTTATTATTGTTATTATTATTAATATTATTATTATTTTTATTATTATTATTATGATTTTTATGTCTATAATTATTGTTATTATTGTTATTATTAATTATTATTATTTTTATTATTGTTAAGATCAAAAAAGAGAGAGTTGTGGGGGACTAAGATCTTAACACAGTTCGTTATCTGACTCCAAATATATAACAATAAATTAATATACCAAATATAAACTGATCAAAATATAAAATATAAAAATCTCGGTTGTGGTCCTATGCAAATAAATAAGACTAAGACAATTAATTACCTATAAAATTTATTAGGCGTTACAATTAAAATTTACAACTGTATATGTGTATAATGTTACAAAGATTGCAAAGAAAACTGGATCAAATGATCCCTGCCAAATGGCCCGCAAGAAGTCGATGGTCACTATGCAGACGCAACGATTTATCCTAAGAAACAGAGGGCAAGTAAGTTTTTGATTTTGGGGCACCCCGAATATCCGAAAGCGGTCAACTACTTTGGATACTTTTGGTTTTAAAAATTAGTTATATTAATTACAAGCCGGATTAAGGAATCCTCTTTTTTCAATGTTATTTATTAAATAAAATAATAAATACCAAATATCGCCAATGGATAGAGTATCCAAAGTCTGGTAAATTAATTTCCTCAAATATTCTTGACAAAATTCGCCACTTTTCTCTCTTCTTTCTGACAGGAGTAGTTTAAATAGGTTCTTCTGTTTGCTTTGTTGAAAAAATTCCTTTCTATGTATAAACAATGTGGGTTTCTGCATTGCTCGGCCGTTAATTGAAATCTTCTGATATATTGTTTACTTGGTTGATGTGTTTTCCCTTTTCCGAATAACAGTTAAATCAATAAATTGTTTTGTTTTCTTTTTCTTCCGGTAATCTTAAATCAACAATATAATTTTCTTCGATAAGTGTTTTCTTGTTTTCTTCGACTAAGTTAAATTTTGAATTTCCTAATTGGATCTTGAATTTTCAGCTAAACAGATTTTATCGCTATCGGCCCTTTCCAAATAATAAAATTAATAAAAATAAAAATTACTATTTTTGTATTTCAAGGTTTAAATAATTACTAAATTCAGACCTATGTCATCAGAAATCTAAATTTAGTAATTTTCCGATGACGTATTTCCAAATTCAGTAATTTATCCGTGACGTCACTAAACGTCATCACAATATTTTTTATACGTCACTGTTTAGTGACGTCAGAATGACTTAATAATTTTTAGGCTAAGAGCCTGTACTTAACATTACTATTATAATTTTCTATTATCATTATTGTTGATGTTATTATTGTTATTATTATTAATATTATTATTATAATTATAATTATTATTATTTTTATTATGATTAATTTTTTTATTATTAATATTATTATTATTATTTTTATTAAAATTATTTTTTTTATTATTATTATTGTTATTGTTATTATTGTTATTATTATTAATATTATAAATATTATTATTATTATTAATATTATTATAATTATTATAATTATTAATTTTATTTTTTAAAAGATAACACCAATAAAAAACCTTTCGTACGATATATTTCGATAGCACAGCTATCATCTTCAGGTACTCAAAACCAACTAAAAATTTTATGAATTAACATTTAATTTAAACAAATTATTTTTTATTAATTTAATTTTTTAATAAATAAATATTTTTAAAAATATATTTTAAATTAATTTAAAATTTTTTTATGCTTATATTCTAATTTTTAAAAATTAATGTAATTTAAAATTTTCAATTATTTTAATAATATTAAAAAACAAACATGATTTAACATACGTAAACTATTTAAAAACATTCAAAACATTCGTAGTCACAGCACTCTGCACATTAATCTTTGGATCCAATGACCTTATCAGTAATGCTTCACATATCACTCGTTCCCAATAACTATTAAAACTTCTCAACAAAATTCTAAAATCAGACATTCCTATATCACTTTTACAGCCTCTATTGTGCTCACTAATATTGGTCAAACCCTTCAATCGACAATGGGATGTCTTCTACGATTTTCTCGGTACGGTTTACCATGAACTTTATGTTTTTAATGATATCTTCTTCGTCTCTATTATTAGAAACCAGCTTATTCAACAATGTTATAAAAAATTTAGTTTCTGGCATTTTATAAAAATATTTGGAAGTGTAAGCTTATTGTTACTATATTGGACCAATCAGAATCACGAATGAACATTAAGAAGTTGCAATGTTAAGAAAATATGTAAACATATATAATGGAAATGACAATGATGATTTGTTGCCACTGTTAACATTAACTTCTTTCAATTTGTAAACCGGTTGTTGAACTTCTTTCATTATACGATTGAACTGATCAGTTGTTTTATTAGAATAAAGTTTTATACTATATTGAACTTGATTCATCATTTTTTCATTAAGTTTGCGATTTTCTTTCAATTCTAATATTGATTTTCTTAATTCATTTTTGATAATACCTATGGTCTGATTAAGATATAGAATATCATCATATAATTCGTTATTAGCTCTTTTTAAAGTCTCATATGTGAGTTCGAATCGGACTTCTAAATTACTCATTCTTTCAGATAATCTTTTGACTGGAGTTTTCAAATATTTAGGCCTATCTATCATATACAAAATATCCATCAACACGGCTGTATCAGGACTTTACATCTTGTTGAATTTTTTCTTTGAACGGTTACAATAATTGAGTTGACCATATTAAAAACACTAAAAACTAATATTATTATTATTAAAATTTCTTTATTCATTTTCAAATCTATATAAATTAATATTTATTGTTTATAGCTAAAAGGTTGTATGTGTGTTTAACTTCTCATTGGTTTAAATTAGTATAAAAGAATTGTTATTTCAATTTTTATCATTATAATGGATGTATCGAGCGCAGTTCAACCTATGAATGAAATTAGACATTATGGTAATTAATAATAATAATTATTATTTTTATTATTAGTATTATTATAAGTTTTATAGATGATTATTTTAAAGTTATCAAAGAACGCCTGGAATTATATTATGCGGATATACATGAAATATTGAAGGATAAGCCAACATCAATAATTCCAGACTTGGCCTTTTATCATACATCTATATGGATATTTTCCGTAATCGATGAGTTGTTAGGCACCTTAACCAAATGTTTGGTTCATCCCACATCGCCAGTTCTGCTTACCAAAAATAGCCCACTAAACATTTGTATTCGAGGTACATCTTCAATGAAGAAAGACACACTTCGAACCCATTTAAAGTTTGAGAATAAGTTGAGAACATTTCGTCCCCAATACTTCTAATCATTCGCTTTACCAGGTTAAACTACAATCACAAATGTCAGCTATCCCCGAGTGAAACTTCGGAGGGAACCAGCTACTAGATGGTTCGATTAGTCTTTCGCCCCTATACTCATGTCCGACGATCGATTTGCACGTCAGAACCGCTAAAACAAAATGTCAAAAGATATGGACCCTGAATATTCATGTGGTGATGGATGTCAATGCTGCACTGCCCGATATCGGAAGTATGTGGAATTGGCTTTGAATAAAGCTCTTCGACAATATTACTATAGTCGAATTATTGCTTTTTAATAAAAGTTTTTTGTTGTATATAATATTAATAAAAATAATAATAATAATAATATTAATAAAAATTAAAAAATATTAATAGTTAAAACATTACTTATAAAAATAAGTAATAAAAATTAAAAATTATTAATAATTAAATCACTACTTATTTTTATAAGTAGTAATTTTTAATTTTTAAAAAATAATATGACCTTGAGAAATTGTTATGACTCATCCAATGACCTTGAATGAGTCATTGTCTTTGTCTCAGAAAAATTGTACTTTTGGACTTAGAAAAATTTTCTATCGGCAGGGGGGGGTGTGTGCCCCAAGGTGACACATCCCACTACTCTTACTGAAAACCCAAATTTATAAAACAAATGTATGTGATTGTCTATTAGATTTTGTAGAAATTATTTTTATTAAATTGTGGTTAGCTGGTGAATAGAATTTGATTAGAGTAGTGGGAAAGATAATAGTAATAGAAATAATAATCATAATAATAAGTAATAATCAATTTAATAAAAATAATAATATTAATAAGAAATAATCACATTAATAATAATAGTAGTAATAAGTAATATAAAAATAATAAAAAATAAAATTATAATAAGGCTGCTTATTAAATTATGTAGTAAAATATTTTTGAAAATTTTGATGAACTTGAAAAAATTTTGAATGACCTTGAAAATTATGATGACTCACCCAATGATCTTGAGAATTTTTAAATGACCTTTGAAATTTTGATGACTCACCCAATGACCTTGAATGAGTCATGATCTTTGTTTAAATGACCTTGAGAAATTTTTGATGAGTCATTGTCTTTGTCCTATAAAAATTTGTACTTTTAGACTTATAAAAAAAATTTGCCAGGGGAGGGTGTTTATGTCTTTATCCCAGCGGGTAGGCGGTCTAGCGGGTTTTCATTCCACTACTGAAAGTAGAATGTAATTTTAAAATGTGAAAATTCCAAACAGAATATTTATAAAAATTGTGATGAAAAAATCAAAGAAGAAAAGAAAAATTTTTAAAAATTTAAGAAGAATTTTCAAAAATGAAAATTGAGAAACTAATGTATGACTAAATTAGAATGTATTTTAATTTTATGTGAATTTAAAATTTATTAACTGAATTTAAAATACAGTGTTTTATTTTACTCGTTTTATTTTAATTATAACTTTAGATCGAATAATATTTTGTCCCCAGACAAGATGAGTGCAAATATTAAACGTTATTCAGCAAAACCTGACAGAAATCGTGAAATGTGGTAAATAATTCATGGAGTAAAATTACTGCCAATTGTGTTGCAGGATATTTAGACAAGAAGTGTTCCTTCGAAGAAAGTTATATCGCTAAATAAATATTCCAGAAGAGATACATTTGCAAGCAATACAGACTGGCGATCGAGGTTTGAAATGTTATGATGACGTCCCAGAAAGGATGAAATTATGGTGTTAGAATAAATGTTTCATGTTTCTATTTTTTAAAAGTTTGGTTTTGTTTATGTATATTGCTCTTGCTAAGCAAATAAACAATTTTGATCACACAAATCTTGAGGTTTAATAAAGTAACGTGTTTTGTACTTTTGGTTTTCTTCATGAAAATGAAACCTACTATGAAAAAAGACCTAGTTCGTTTTTTCGCTATGAAATTAATATAAGACAGTGCCTTTTGTTAGAGGAAAACATGGTAGTTATCAAATTAAAAAAGAATAATGAAACGGAATTGAATATATTGTAACTCGCATATATAATATGTTACTACTTATGGTCAATTGTTTAATATATTTTTTGGTTTAACGGATACAAATGATAATTATAGGAGATTTTTAATTGGCTTTTGTTGGATTTGATATAATTGGATAATTAGGAACAAATCAAATTCGAACGATCATTGAAAATTTAAATAAACATCACTTATTTCCGATGAATTTTGTAAAGAAATGAAGATATTAAGTGAGCTTTTAGAATGTATACCCGCAACTATATTTGAATATGAAACTTCGAAAGTCGTTCAAATCAGATCGTGGAAGGTTGGTATTATCTATCGGTTAACTCAATTGGGAATAATTCTTTATATTGCCTTATGGGTTATGTATTTGGAGAAAGGTTATCAAGTATTCGATTATCCAGTAGCAGGAGTTACGGCAAAATTAAAAGGTATTGCTTTTGCTAATCTCTCAAAAACTGGAGCTATAGTTTGGGATGTCGCTGATTTTGTCGTGCCACCTCAGCAGAATTCCGCATTTTTTGTATCAACAAATATGGTAATTACTGCCAATCAGACATTAGGTCGTTGTCCTGAATCAACAGATGTTCATGGAGTAACTTGTAAATCGGATTCAGATTGTATCAAAAACAGAATTATTCATACAGGAAGCGGTGTCATAACAGGACGTTGTGTTTTATCGGATATAAAGAATGATACCAAAGTATGCGAAATTTATGGATGGTGTCCAACTGAAAACGATGTTATGCCAATTCCTGGACAACCTTTACTTAGCAGTGCTCCCAATTTTACTGTTTTATTGAAAAATAGTATTGAATTTCCTAAATTTAAAGTCAAACGTCGCAATATTTTGACGTGGATGGATAAAAAATTTCTCAATTCTTGTAGATATGATCCAAAGCATTGGAGGAATAAATTTTGTCCGATTTTTCAATTAAAAGATTTAATCAATTTTTCAAATGCTAAAAATAAAAATATATGGACCCATGGAGCACTGATTTCCATTCATATAGAATGGAATTGTAATTTGGATATTAACTATGAAAAATGTGTCCCAGAATACACTTTCCGAAGACTGGATGATTTTGACTTTGATGTTGGAAAAGGTTGGAATTTTAGATATTCGGAACACTATTATGAAAATGGGGTTGAAAAGCGAACATTAATTAAAACATATGGAATCCAGTGTTTTATCACAGTTTCTGGTCGAGGAGGAAAATTCAACCCATTTGCATTTTCAATGAATTTAGGATCTGGATTAGCATTGTTGGGAATTGCTTCGGTTCTGTGTGATTTAGTCGTGCTGAATATTGTACGAAAGCGAGATTTCTACAAGCGAGCCAGAATCGACCAGTTTCAAAAGGAATTATATACAATCTCCAAAAAGAAAATTCCGTCATCTAAATCTGAGTTTGTTTATTCAAAATCGAAATTAGAAGAAAAGGACATTTATACTAACTCCCATGCGCAACCAAAAGAAGAGTTAATGGTAAATTCTATTAGAGATATGAAAAAATCACCTAATAGTAATAGTAAAAACAATCATAACATAAAAAATAGAACGAGTAGATCCAGTGATTGTATATTAAATTATAATGACTATTTTGACTACAGCAGAGATACAGATTGGAATGAGTTCCTAAAGATTTCAAAAAGTACGGAAATTGCATGGGTTGATGAATCTTCGCTCAGTAGTAATAGTGATTATTAAAATTAGATTTTTATTTTATGTTATTCTAATTCATTTGTTTGTTTGTTATCCAATTCACTTTTATAAATTTTATTTTAATTTTCAAACTGGTTAAAAATAATATTAAAATTATATATTTTAAAGAATTATAAAATAAATTAATGTTTTAAATTTAGTTATTTTTTATCAGCTAAAATCTTTTTTCAGTTCTCGGTAGCTCCATGAATCCATTTCTCAAAATGACTTTCCATATTTTGTAAAAAAATGTCTATAACTATTTTATTTTTTAATTTAAAACTCAACATAGAAGTAGAAATTAAAATAAAAGGCTTTAGTATCAAACGAATATGCTCATAGAGGAAAACAATCCAATTCAACTTTTTAAATAATTTGACCAAGAAAGATTTTGTAGTTTACCATTGCTATAGTAGATGTTTATTTATAATAGTCTAAAGATACAAAGTCGCATGGCACTTTGTTTGACGTTTAGCTGTGATGGCTAATTGAGATTTACTTCAATTTATTTATCTTTCCATATTGTTAGGGTTGTGAGTAAGTACATGTGTTGGGGTTAGGTGATTTTCAAAAATAATTACAGTAGAACCTCGTTATAACGGACTATATCGGGGAAGGGGTTGTCCGTTATAACTGAAAGTCCGTTATAAGTAAATTTTCGTATCGACTCCATAAATCTTCTTAAAAAGACTGGGTTAAAAATAATGTCACAATTGTTACTTATGCATTTAAAATGCGCATATAAAAGTTTTTTACAAGATAAAAAAATTAACTTAAAGTTGTTTAATTATTATCCCGTTTTTCATCTTGGAAGTTCGTTTTTTCACTATCTAATTGTTTCGGGCATGAAGATGTAATCAAAAATGAATCGATGGTTGTCTGTTTTAATAGCGCTCGTTGTTTCTTGATAATTAACTCGCGAAAAAGGCGAAAGTGCATAGAATATTGTTGGAAATCACTATCCAGCGAAGTGTCAATAAACGCGATCAGATCGGCAAGGTGAGAAGCGATTGTTGATATTTTTACACTTCGAGGTGTGTTTTCTTCAGTTGTTGATTCACTTTTTTCGCTGTTTTGCTCATTTATAAGCAGATCTGCTATTTCACCCTCAGTCATAATATTATAGCCAGGATCATCTTCGTCTATTTCCAACCATTCGTAAACATCATCCTCTTCTACTTTAGTTTCCCCGTTATTTTGGATTACCTCATAAAAGTCACGATTGAAATATTTCAAAGGTGATTTTTAAAATTATTCTAATTGTTTTAATTAGAGAGATTTATCTAGTTTTTTAGGGTATTGATGTAAATAATATCAACAGTGTTTGTAAGAACGATGTACCTAGATTTATGTTGGTATTGCCATAATTAATAAGTTTTACAAATTATAAAGGAAGATAAGTAAACTATTGGGAAATTTAGATTACAACATCGTTTTTATTAGTGTAAAATACTTAATATGTTTATTAATAAGTCAAAATCTACAGCTGGATTTTGTTCCGATTTAGTTTATCAATTAAAATGTAATTGGTGTAATACTACATTGGAGACTTCCTATCGTTTCTGTACTTGAGGTCAGTATTAAACTTTATGAATAAAATAGAGATGTTTGATTTTAAAATTTTATTAAATTATTGTAATAATTATTGGGAACTTGTACTTAGCACATGTACCTCTCTCTGGTCGCCGGGTAATTTATAATATAAATTCAGTTAATTAATCTCGGTGTGAATTTCAGGGAATTATCGTCGTTAAAAGTTTTCACAGCGGCAAATGCAGTTAGAAGTTGTTTGCCAGATCTATCTGTCTCCTTTTGGATCTCACTGGCTGATGTCGTGATTTACTCAGTGAAGTCTCTATTCAGATTTTACTTTGCAATTTGGTATTAATATTCGTTATCAATCACGACAATGAAAAATTGGTTCTGGGTATGATGGAACTCTAGTCTAACAAAATCGGATTGTTACGCTCGTCACCTGGGCTTTGTCTTATAGTCCTAACTCTATCATATCGGTGTGAATTTAATGGAATCTTGACGATATCTTATGCCTATTCGTGGTGAAACTGATTTTGGTAAGTGGGTGTTTTTCATTTTTTAATAAAATAAAGTTTAAACGTCTTTAATTTTATATTTAAAATCTTTAATAGTAAGGTAAACTTTTCATAATGTTTATAACAGTTACAGTGAAAATTTTTATTGACTCTTAAAAGTTTACGATGATTACTTCAGGGATTTTCCTATATAAGACCAATTATTAGGGTGGTATGCTCGCGATGATCGCTTAATAGTTAGAATTATTCCTATAAACCGTATCTGGGGATTAGGGTAATGGCATGAGACTATCGTCGATTTAGTTTAAATGATTTCATTCATTACACGGGCATTCGAAAAAGGCGCGTCCATGCTCTGACTTAGAACCTGATTAAATTCTCTGCTTTACTAGGAGTTTGAGGAGATTTGTTTAATAACAATTAAAAATCTTTAGTTTAAAGTTAAGTTAATTCATATTCATAGCAGCGATTTCATATTGATTTATTCCCCGTAACCTTTCCCTTTAATAAGCCTTAAACGCATTTTATGTTCATATTATATTTAATGAGTGCCCACTGGACTACTCGGTGTGGTGATTTTGAACCGTGTGTAGAATCATTTAGGTCGAATTTGCAGAAAACGAGAAACGAGGAAGTAGCCAAAAGACTCCTTCCTTATTCCTCCTTTCTTCTATACGGAATAGTATTGACGTTCCAATCCCTGCGTTTCGCACGACGGGTCTTCACGGGCACAGATCATTGGCGATATTACACGCACTTACACGAATCTGAATAATATGTTGATTTTGCTGACTTGCGATGTGTCTTGGCTGTGGGCCGGAAAAATTTCGACAATAAATTAATTATGAAAAACAAATTAAGTTTTATGAAAAAACGAGTTAATTTTAAACATTATAAATATGTATTAATATATTAAAACAATATACAAATTACTTGACCAAAATCATAGAATTATCATAAAAAATAACATAAAAATACATCTCCCCCCACGCCGACATCCAGGCAGAGCTCTACCGAGGTTGCGAGGACGGGATGTGGAGAGAGAGTTTCCAAATAAAACTTCTGCTCACCTAAAATTGAACTTAAATAGATTTTTAAAACTAAATTCAAAATTTTCAAAATTGGTTTCAAAATGGTTAAATTTTATGTGAAAATGTATCGGTATTTATACCTATTTTCTGTCCCTAACCTCGCGTGTTATTTTTGATGTAGTAAAACAAAATTCGACCCTGTTATTTTCTAGTGTATTCTAATCTTTATTTTTATTATTTTTTAATTTATTTTGATAATTTTTTATTTGAAATTTTTATTGAATTATTTCTAATTCAAATTCTTGATTTAAATTTCATTTTCATGAAATTTTATTGATTTAACGATTTTCGGTCGAATTTGTTGGGTTTTCATGTTATGTTTGTGTTTGTATCGTGCGGATCTTGTTGCATTTTGTTATTATTTTAATTTATTTTTATGTTTATTTATTTTATATGTAATTATTTTTTTTCTCATATTTGATAGGGTTTAGTTGATGTTTTAATAGGTTTGAGTTTGAATTTGCATGTTATGTTTGCATGTGTGTTACCGATCCATTTAAACATTTTCCAAGGCCGTTTGTGTTCTGGCCCAACATTTATTTAATCAGTTGTCAAAATCGATTGATTTTAACAGATTTTTTTATTGGTATGAGATATAGGTTAGTTATTCTATTAGTTTTATTCTAAACATTATATTTATCGATTAAAAAAATTTATGATATTATTTCTATATTAATTTAAATAAAAAAAATATTTCACTGACTTATTCTCATTTATATATTTTTTTAGATCAAATTTAATTTTAAATTTAACAAGCTTTCAAATATAAAATAAAACATTAAAACTTTAAACAAAATATGAAATTTGTAAAATCGGATTTTTCAAACTCCTTTAAAGTCATGCATGTTAACATCTTTTATTTATAATATCAAAAATAGTCTTTTATTTTAGTAAGCAAATTTTACAGTTATTTTAATGTTTGAATGTTATAAAAATTAGAATTAACTTCGAAATACGAGTTAATTATATATCCAAAGGCGAACTGCTACAATTTATATTTATTGTTTTAAATAAGATTTGAAATAAGAATTCTTAACGGGCAAATAAAATGAGAAATTTTTTAAAAATTTTGGGGAAATATATTTGCTTTCATTCTTTTTCTTAAACTGCTGTCAGACAATATTTACAAACGAATCTTTGAACTCTTCAACTGTCTAAAAGTATTTTTAAAGGTTCAAATAAAGTTATATTTTAATCATAGAGCGGTTTATATCAAAGCTGTTTGTTTGTAAAATGAATATTATTATAAATATTTTGAAAAATAATGTCTTGGGTTTTTATTAAATAAATAATAATATTCGGTATCTCTAACTCTTCGTGCTCATTAGAATCAATCGACACGAATAATACTCACAACACATATTTATATTATATATCAGAAACTGTAGATAAAATGCACACAAAAATTATCACAACAAATGAAAATATTTGTCCTGATTGCCCAATAGGCTTTGTTGTGGCTGTTTTGATTCTGCGCACTTTGTTAAAATACTCAATTTTGTTTTGATTCAACTTGATCTTTTGTTCTATCTTGTTTTTCCGTTACCACATTTCAAGAAATTTTTCCAATTTCACTGAATCTATTCTCGGATTCTTATGAAATATGAACACTAAAAAGCAAATTTTCAGAAATAATGCTGATGTAAAATTTTTCAAAATTTTTGAATCTATTGACCCTCATTGAAAAGCTTTTCTGAGTCGTTGGTTAATCAGTCATGCTTGAAATCTTAACTGTAGTGACTACAACATTTAGTTTTTAGTTAATTTTATTAAATTTTAATTAAATTACAAATGCATTATTAAAAATAGCATATATTTAATTTTTGTTTAATTGAACGCTACATCTATTAATTATCTGATTATTCAAAATTCGGAAACTACAAACACAAATTCATATGGTGAGCAAAATTTCAATTCCAATAACTTCAATCATTTCTTTTCGTTGAATAAAAAAATTTCCAAAACATGTCCAGATTCTCTTAATGTTTTCATTGGAATGTTATTCTCCATCAAGCTATTCTGCTCAATGTTCTCATTTCTCAAAGTGCCTAAAATTCAATTCAGTTACTACAAGTTTACTTACATCGAAGATTGGTCAAAGTTTATACAATTACCAAGGTAATGTATGTGCAACTAAAGTTTTGGGATTTTTATTGTTCCTCAACTGTTTCAACTGCATAATTATTTTGTTGAACTTTTTTCATAATTGGAAGTTCCTACGCTAACAATAATAACTAGAATGGTCTGAAAAGATCACTGTACTTTTTTCACATCAAAATATACAACATATTATTGCCATTATGGATCAAAAACCGAAATTGGTTGGTCTTTAATCTGAATTCTCGTGTCTACTTAGATGTCTACTGCTTCGGTTCGATCACATTTATCAACAGTTACTTTCACAAGTTTAGCTGAAATTCTGTAAACATTTCATTTCGCAGGTCGATGAGATTACTTTTCTCCTCGCTATTTAAAAGAAACATTTTATGGTCTTTTTAATTTTAATTTTCGATATTAATTTTAAAATATTTTTCTATTAAGATTAAAATTTTCGATTAAAATTTTTGTGGAAAAAATTAATGTCTTGATATTTATAGATAATATTTTAATTTTTTTGATTTATTCTCATTTAAAAAAATGGAAATTTCCAAGAAATTTCAAATCAAAAATTAATACATTTTTTATTTAAATTTATTGACATCTAATTTCCTTCAAATTATAATGAAAAACATCAGTTTTTAAGTAGAGTAAAAAAATATATAACCAATGTTTCCTATAAAAATTTTTAAGCTGCTTGAAAAAAATACTTCTGTGCAATTCTTTTTAAATAAAACATTGTTGCACGCATTGATAAAACATAAAATAATAAAATTATGTAAGTTATTTCAATTCAATTGAAGTAGTAATTGTATAAATACCTAAACCCTCCAACTGTGCAGTTTTTCATTGTACGGTTTCGCCATTGCGCGGCCAAGTTTTAAATACCAAAATTTCTATATGCGTAGCTTTTTTCGACGTTTTTGACAAAAAATCTTTTTAATTCATATTAGTGAATCCAATATGTTTGAAAGATAAAATAGTGATTTCCCGTATTTGATCCATATATACTTTTTATCTCAAAAAAAATATTGACTGTTTTATTTTTCTAGTGGTCGTTATAATGAGAATGTAATTAAAAATATATATGTATTAACAAGGCCTGCGCAAGATTATTTATCGCCCTAGGCAAAACTTATTAAAACACACAAACTTATTTCACACAAATTAATAAAAAAATAAATATATAAGAAAACAATAAATTTAAAGTGACATATTAATTTATTATCAATTGTATAAACGTTACAAAATTAAAATTTAATTTTTCTTGCCTTCTTCCTCGCAAAAGTTTCTACTAATTCCTTCAATTCCATTGTCGAAGCGTAATCACATTCTATTAAAATTGTTGCTAAGTCCATAAGTCTGCTTTGCGACATAGTTGAACGCAAGTAACTTTTAATTAATTTCAATTCAAAAAACTGCGTTCTCCACTAGCCACGGACACTGGAAGTGTGAATAATATTCTCAATGAAACAACATTTGGTACACAATCTTCCAATTTTTGTTGTACTATATAGAGGAGCACATCTAATGGTGACATAGGCTTTGGAAGCCTTTGAGCTACTACTTGAAGCTCATTACAAAGATCATAGGCATCAATATCTTTATTATCTTTATGCGTCAAAGGCGTTTCTAAATGTTTTTATTCAGTAAGTATATCCGCAGATGTGTTTTTGTTGATATTGGATATATCATAAAGAAGTCCAAATAAAATATCATGTTGTTCTAATTGTTGGAACCTCCCTTTCTTTAATAGACTGTATAGCCATATCCAAGATAGTGTAGTAGAATTTTACTTTGAATTTATGTTTAGGATCTTGTGCTGCCTCGTCTTGAGCTTCATATTCAAACTGCCGTTTATGTCTCCTTCTTATACATTCATCGGGCTCAAATTTCGCTTCTGTTTCTAATTCATTTGCAATCTCGGCAGCATTAAATAAAAAATTGTTCGAACCCATTATCACTTCACCATTTTAAGAGGTAATTCTTAGTCACTTGAAGTTGTTTTCTAGCTGAATTTATAGCATAATCCTTTTTTTGTAGTATTTTGCTTGTAACATTAAGAATGTTGTACCATGTGACGAGGGATACATAAACTTGAATTTACAAATTGCATCAGCAAAAGAGATTGAGTCAGTAGCTAGATGTGTCCCATCTGGCGCACTTTTTGGTACCCCCCATAACAAAAAATAAACAAACTAAAATATAATGTAAACACAAAAAATTACAAAAATAATGAATGAGAACAAGAACGTATATAGGTATAAATTTATTAATTCAATGAACAGTTGGCTGAGCTGTTGGACGATCTGTTTGATAGGCTGTTGGATGTGCTTTTGGATAATCATGTGAAAATTATTATCTTTATTCATTGTCAGTCTCACTCATATAATGACCGTATGCCAGACTTACATTCTTTTCTACACAAACCCTTTTATCCTCTTTGTTTGTTAGTGCAACCTTTGAAGTTTTAAAACTATAAAGTTGGTGATTGTTTGTACCAATACGAAATTGAGGTACAGAAAAGGTGGAGGTTTTCTCGTAACAGTCCTTTTAAGATTTATGAGTTAACGTTGTGTCCTTCAATGTGACTCCCTTAGCTATTAGGCATTTTGATTTTCCTAGTAAACTATAGCATTTGGGTCTAAGGAATACCCATTTGTCATAACCTTCTCCCTTACTTTCATCCTTAAATTTTCCAATGACCGAATCAAGTTTTTTAGAATAAAGTGGATGAGTAGATGGATAATTAGATGTATCCAAAAGATTATCCTTAACTATTTCAGACAAAAGAATATCTAGTTTACAATTTTTAATCTCCAAGAAGAAAGATTCCGTATCTCCAGCAACTATATTAATCTCACAATAATATTGTCGTCGGTATTTTTCCAAGTCCTTATACTGTAGCTCGTACATTCGAAGTTTGGACAAATCAAGTACCGATTGTCGGTCGATCTAAGCATACCAAGTCAGGATTTAACAAAGCAGCAATTAGATCATCATAAATTTTGATACTTCTTTGAAAGGTTGGTTTAGAAGCATATGTAATCATCTTCTTTTCAGTATTACATAATCTTAAATTCATTCTTTTTTTCAGGTTTTCGACAGTTTTACCGTACAAACTATTATTTAGGAGCTTATAATAATTTTTATCTAGCGTGTTTGTACTTTTTGTAGTTTTTAAAAATAAGAGACTGTTTGAATCTTACAGCTCGATTCACACGAGTAACCTCAACACCAAGAGACAAGTATAATTTTAGTAAACGCCAATGAATCACATAATTCGTTTTTGGGTAATGAGCCAATAATAATTTTTCAACCTTAGATCCCTCAGGTTTCATTTTCTCAGCAGCAATAGGAAAGTCGTCTAACTTAACTTATCGTGAAGATCAGAAGGAATTTCAAGATCTACTTCAAGAGTATACCCATACGACAAAGATTCAAGATTTAAAGAAAAACAACAGACAATATTGAATCAAAACCATCAATTATCCAACTGAATTTGCCACAAGGTAAAGGTTGACTTAAAGCCCAACCGTATAAATTATTAATATCTATATAAAGCAACTCATTTCATCAGTTTTACAAAGTGTTTATTAACAAAAGTAAGACCTGTACGAATACCACCCTCATAGAAATTATAAATGTCCATGTCTTGCAATAGTTCAATGGGTTTATCTAAAGTTATTAACGCATAACTCCAAGACATTCCAGGAATACCAAAATAATTTAAAGGCTCTAAACTATTATGAGCTATAGATTTCGCCCAAAATTGTTGGAAAAAGTCAGCTAAAAGAAATCAATCGAGTTTCAAGTATATCATCATATAGTCAAGTAAATTTACACATTTAGTTTCAGTCCAAAATTAATTGAGCTTTCTCATACTCAACTTCACTCACTCCTTCCCAGATTGGAGGCAGTTCATAAATATTTTTAAAGACTTCTAAACTAGTGGCAAAGTTGTACGGGACAATACCTTTTTCATTAACAATGGTACCAGTAAAAACAGATTTTGTTAAAGGTAAACTAGTCAAAGTTTTCACAGCCCTAGCTAATGAGTCATTAACAAACTAGTAAGAGTCGATAAAACGTATTCTAAGCATACCAACATATACCATAAGGGATATGAACTTTTCACTACTAATTGAAATACATGATAAGTTCCTATTTGGAAATTGATTTATTCCATACTTAAGGATATGATGTAAGTCATACCCACGTAAATTATGAAAAACTACAGGTAATAATTCTTTGATGCTCCTATTAACATTGCAACTTTTACATTCTGGACCAATATATTTTCCTGTAAAATGGTCATGATCTCTAACCTTATCTACTATGTTCTTATTACACAAATAATAATATTCACAATTATCAAATGAATATTCTTCGTCACAAGTAAGTAGTAACATTAGCTTTTTCCCATTTTCTTTATAATATGGTAGCACAATGTTTTTTTCCTATATCTGAAACCTTCTTCAAAAATTCATAAACTCAGTTTTGACAAATGAAATGATGGAAACTTGTCATACCAGCGAAGTTGTTGATTAATAAGAGTCCAGCAGAAATTGGCAAATTTTTTGAAAATAAATGTCATCTTTTGGTAAAATAGATTCAAAATCTGCATAGATAACGAAAAGAGGTGTTATCATTTTTGCCCAGTTTTTGAACTCCAAATATTTATCTTTATCTTTTGGTAATGTATATAGCGTAGTACCCAACTGATTTTTCTTACATAACTCTGGGTGTTTTTCAAAGGATTTTGGCTAACGAAATCTATTTAAACAATTTTCACACCATTTGCAACGAATTCGAACATTACAATCATTGCTTTTATGACAATTCATCAAGGATTGTAAATTAGTTACTGCTGTATAATGATATTTTTCACCCTCCTTTATCAATAATAAATAAATTGGATCCACTCCAGTTACTTTTGTTCGGTGAATTATATTTAAATATGGATGCTTCATGATAAGTTCTTCTCTATCCTCAAAATTTTCGTTATTATAAATCATTACATTAATTGCTAAATCAGGATTTTTCTTCTCAAAAGTTGGAATATCACACAGTTTCATTGTCATATCGTTAGGATCGTATACCAAGTCATTCATATACGGTAAATATTTTCTTGGTCTATCTCTATCTTTCTTGATTTTATCAGATTTCAATACAGCCAACACACTATATATGAAACATAAATTATCGGTATTTTGTACGTTAACCATTGCCTTTATACCTATTAGAGCTTTATGTGTTGAATATAACTATGTTCAGATAACCTAGATATATTTGAAACTTTGGTTACCTTGAAATTGACTTCTATTATTTAGTTTATTTTCTAACTACTTCCTAATTCTGTTCATTTAACAATCTTTTCATTTATTTTCTTTATACCCTCATCAAGAAATGTCGTAGTCACTGAAGCAGCGCGATTTGATATACTAACTAGTTTGAGTTCCCCATCCTTTTCAAATTCTACTTGGACTCCAAATTGAACTTTTGAGTGTTTCATTTCATTTACTGTAATTTTTAATTTTTCCAAAAGAGAAGATGGAAGAACTATTTCCTTAACATTATATATTCCGATGTTCACTATTATAATTCAATGTGAGCATAGTAAATCATATTCAATTTCTGGTTCAGCAATAGTGTCACTTAACCCTAGTCCGATTTGTAAATCATCTTTAATAAATATTTTTTCAAGTAATTCAGATTTTATGGTGCTTTTTCGTTTCAAACTGTGTTTAAACAATGATTTTTTATCCGTATAAAATTGAGTCAAGTGATTTTTATGGTCATTATAAAATTTAAGGTACGGGTCAGAGGTTTGGGTCTGGCATAAAGGACATATATAATAATTATTCACTTGATAATATTGATTCATTTTATTGTGGCAGTTGTTATCATGGCTTGTAGATTGACAATACTTCGGATAAAGATTACCTGAAACATGAAAAAAGTTTAATGATTCTGATTGTAATAACTAGAAACTCACATTTAACATTCACAGCAGAGATTCTTTCAAGTTCGTCATAATTTGTTTCATAAAATATTCTATCATCTATGTTTTCATTGTCAATATTTAAATCATCTAAATTAAAAATAATTAATAATTTAAATAAAAGTAAAAAATTACCATTTTTATATTCATTTCTTTCATTACTCGATGTTGAATCTTGAATATTAAATGTATCTAACAGTTAATAATTTAAAAATCATTAAAAATTATCAAAAGATTACTTTTATCATATTTATCAATATGCAAAGTGTCTTGAAGGGTTGTCCTCTTTGACAACACTAAAAAAGGTTGATAGTTAGTTATATTATACATACACGTACTTTTGGAAACTATACTACTTTTCGATTCTCCGAATTGTCTGAGGTGATGGCCATGTTGTTGTAAAAACATTGACCATCTACCAGATGTTATGGTGAGACATTCTGGACACACATAAACAGGGAAACCAACATCGTTTATCTTGAAATATGATGATGTAACAAGTTCACAGTAGTGAACATCTTCGTGACTGATAGCTACGCAAAATTTATATGTATAGCAATAATTCACTAAACCAAATAGTAAATTAAATATACATAAAAAGTAATCTTACTTATGAGAATATTTTAATAATAATTTAATTAATAATTGATTGTTTATACCTCAAAATCATTCTTTTATACTAATTAAATTCGATTGTTTATACTAAAAATTACATCCAAATTGAAATTTTAATCAATTTAAATTGAATAAATTATAAATATGATGAAAAATACTTATTGATTTATATCACATCGATTAATTTTTCAACAAAAAATATATGTTTATGCAATAAATAATTAGTTGATTCCCCACAGCGAAATAAAATATAACTAATAGGTTTGAAAACCAAATTTTTAAAATCAAATTTAATAACAAAGTTTGCTATAGTTACACGGAAAAGATTAATATCAAGATAAATCAATGATATATGATGGGCACATTGAGAAATTAACTTTTTAATAAATTGTTTTGAGTAAAGTACAAAATAAAAATACTTATTGATTTATTTCTCATCGATTAATTTTTCAAAACTACATACTTATGCAATAAGTTATTTGTTGATTTCCTACAAAGAAATAAATTGAATAACATGTAACTAAGATATTTGAAAACCAAATTTTTAAAATCAAATTTAATAACACAGTTTGCTATAGTTACACGGAAAAGATTAATATCAAGATAAATCAATGATATATGATGGGCACATTGAGAAATTAACTTTTTAATAAATTGTTTTGAGTAAAGTACAAAATAAAAATACTTATTGATTTATTTCTCATCGATTAATTTTTCAAAACTACATACTTATGCAATAAGTTATTTGTTGATTTCCTACAAAGAAATAAATTGAATAACATGTAACTAAGATATTTGAAAACTAAATTTTTAAAATCAAATTTAATAATATAGGTTGCTATAGTTACGTGGAAAAGATTCATATCAAGTTAAATCAATAAAATATGATAGTCACATCAGAAAAGTTATTATTTTTTTTAATAAATTAGTTTGAGTAAATTACAAAATGAAAAATATAATTATTGTATATTAATTTTGTGTAAAGAATTTATAATTTATATTTAATTAAGTATTATATTAATAATTTGTGTCACCACTAAAAATTAATTGATAAAATAAATTGAAATTTTCTTTGAAAAATAATAATAATTAAAAATTGTGTTACAAAGAAGCTAAAAGTAAAATAAACAATTATCATTTTGAAGTTTAATTACTATATTATTATTAAAAGAATTAATAATTTAATCCTGTCAATAACTGTATTTGATATTTCAATTTATAATGAAAATAATTTTGAATAATTACCTTATGTCAAAATAATTCTATTATTCACAGAATAAAATTCGAAAGTACAAGTACTAATGTAAATATATTACTTACGTAATTGCTTATAAGAATGTTTTTATTTGAGAAAATTCGTCATTGACAATAAAATAAGATAAATTCAGCTGGTTGGAATAAATTAATCACTTATGTACAACTACGAGAATTCTAATTTTCAATCATATACAATAATTATTTTAATTAGAAAGTTTTAGGTAATTTTATTATGAATCTTAACAGAATTATTTAAGTTAAACATTGGTTCATTGTGTAGAATTATGTTTACATGAAAATGTCTGTTTAATTTTAATCTGATACATTCTATCACGATGTCAATCAAATTTATTAATTTTGCCCTATAATTCATGTATTTGTTCACTTAATGGCTTCAATAAATAATAATAATAATTTACGACTTAAGTAAATCAGATTTATATTTGCTGACTCTATATCTAATACCTAATTTTTAATACTTAAAACTCTGATAAAAAATCTTGAATAATTCTTTTTTTGTCGTCGATATCCATGAAATCAATAAAACTTTAAATTGAATGTAAATAATTATACCTTTATCTCAAACATATTAAATATTACATTGTAAAATCCATTAAAATTTTAAGTTTCACTAAAATATTTTTAAAAATCAACTTTTTTAAACAGATCATAAAATTATCATTAAACTATTTAAAATCTATCAGTCAAATTTGATTCTAATTGGTAAATAAATAGACATCTTGACTCAAATAATACATGGAATTAACAGATATTCAGTACAAATTAAATATTACTCTAAATTACTGTAAATATCCTGAATATCTACTTATCTGACTGAAAATTAACTTTTATTCAAAATAATTCAATAAATTAATTGCTTCTAAAAACCATAATAAACCCCCAAATCCATTAAAATTCAACAGAAAACCCAAAAATTATCAAAATAAAAATGTTTATAATTTAATAGTAGTTGTTAAATATCATTTAAAACTTGATATTTTCATTACTAAAAATTATCATAAAATTACCCTAAAAGCTCTTATTGATTTACATAGCCTAAAATTATTTTATTTTTGCTCAATACCCAATTTACAAAAAATACGCCAAAAATTCGAAAATAAATTCTAAAAAAAATACACACAATCAATCAAGATTGACATGGATTAATTACGTAACTACGTGATTTAATCCGAGAGAGGGGGCTACTGGGACTTTTGTGTGTAGTGCCAGTGCACTCCTAACTTCCTACTCAGGTAAAAGAAAGTTATTGACGTTAGAGGCAAAGCTTGAAAATATCAGAATTAGCTAAAAGAAACAATATGAACAAAACCAGCATAAGGAGGATTAAATTGAATGAAGAAAAAATTAGAAGTTATATTAATGTAAATATGTACATTAGTTGTTGAATAAAGACATTTTATTATTTTTTTATTATATTTTTTGAACCTAACCCTATAATTACATCGGGCTAACAGTGCGTGATTTCGGTTTTGTGCGTTGTGTTTGAGGAACGTATCTACCGCGCAGGTGGAGGGCTTATTGTATGTGATTATTTATAAAAATATTCAATAAAACATAAAATTAATAAATTCGTCCCAAAGAAGGCGGCGTTGACGATATTTTGCGATAAAAGTGACCATTTCTTTAATATGTATGAGCGTACACCACTAGAGACCAAGTGTCTTTCCACGGTTTGTATTTCAACTCAGAGTTATTTCACAATGTCGTTACATTTCTTTGCTTTCCATTCGAGAATTAAGATGGATGCCAAAACTAACTGTCGATCATCAGTGGGTCTACTGGTGCACTTCTTTCCTCGAACCGGTGGGTCACTGGTAATTGATGCTTTCGAAGTAAGTCACATATTTTATTCGGTTTAACACCATATCTCGATGCAAGAGAACGTGCAGACATCCCTGTACTTGAAAGCTGATAATGTTCGCAGGTTGGCAGTATGATAGACGTGGTAATCGCTCTGAGTAAAGCAAAGATGAAATAGCAGTTACTATAATGCAGACATTATCACGCAGAAGTTGCAACACAGTATAAAAAGCTTAGAAAAACGGTTATGATTCATTGTATTAGAAACAAACCAGTTTGAAATTTAAATCAAGATTGAATAATTTCTATCTATTTATTAATTTTGAAGTTTTTTTAATTTATATTCCAGATAACAAATATGCACCATTTGAGTGATCTATTGACTTGACTCAAATATTTCATTAAATTAATATTATTATTTATATATAAAAAATTTATAGCTTATGATATGCAACAAACTCAAACTTTTGTTTTATTAAAAATAAAATAATTTATAATTAATTTATATATCAGTCATATTAATTTTTATTATTTCAGTTTTTAATAAATCCTTCATGACCATTAATTTTTGGTAATAAAAAAATTTATTAATTTCCGATTCGATTCCTAGAATAAAATTTTGGAACGCATTGCATTTAAATGCGATCTTCTCAGAGCTTAGCCAGATAAGTATTTTAGTGGAACAAACTAATGGCTTTAGGCAAGATACGACTGTATTTACATTAAAAAATATTTATATATGAACAAAACTTATAAAAAGGTACAAGTAAAATTATTTCTACCAATATTGTCAATTATAAGAGATGTAAGTTTCAGTTGGAGATTTTCAAAATAAATAAATACAAAAAAATTCTAAGGAACCTGTTTTTGTTTATTCATTAACAATATGGTTATTTACACGTATAATTAAGATTGTGTCATTTTCTACACTGTAAATATATGTCATATTTTATTTGTCAAAATTGGAAACGAAACTGGATTTCGAAACTTAATTTAATAATAAAATTAAAAAATTTTACAAGTATATGTTCGGTTTTTTGAGAAAAAAAATTGAGAATTTGCTTGTCAGAATATATTTTGTTTAAATACTAAATAAATTAGATTGCATTTTTAAAACAAGCCACATCACTAAAAGCCAAACTGTCAAAACAAGAAAACTTTTCAAAATTTAGCTTATTTTGGCTAAAATGGATATATCGCGCCATCAAAAAAAGTACTGTGGTGGTGTAGTGATATAATTGTGAGTTTCTGAACTGTACATGTGTTACCAATGTAACCCATATAAATCTCTCGCTTACCACTCTATACCCGTTGTTAAGCAACGTGTCCGAATAAGTGATCGGCAATAAAAACTGAACGCTGTTGATAACACTATAATTGCTCACACATACTTCGGGTTCATAAAGCTACCGATAGAAGTTATATTCTCGATTTCGTTTTTAATGTTCCATAACTATATTCTAATATCATTCCGGTTAATATTACCATTGAGTCGGATTGAAACTTTAATTGATTTTTTTCCTCTGGGTAACTTGGTCATAAAATTCACATCATTCACTATACGTACTCCCAAGTTATTATACTTCTGGTGGGTTTCTGGGTGTTGATATTTTAAAACTATATGGTTGTTACCCAGGTACCCCATACAAATATTCTTTCGCTTACCACTCGGCACCCGTTGCTAAGCAACGTTGGAACTGTGTTCGAGTGGGTAGATCGTCCGCAAAAAGTGAGCGCTATTGCTAATGCTATAATTGACCGAACGATCCATGGGTCCAACGAGCTGTCGATAGAAGACCTGTGCTCGCTTTTGATTCTTAGGTTCCATTATTCTCCTATCTCTTTCAAATGTTAACCTATACTCTCAAATCATTCATTGTTATGTCCATTCCCATAGTCCTTCTTATCGTTGTCCATGTCGAAGATTATTCTTTGGTCGGTACACCCTTGGTTATGTTAAGTATTCACACACTAGTTCTCTTACTCTTATCCCTATCATAACTACAATGTTCCCTATTATTGTTACCAGCATTATCGTTGTTGCTATTATATGTATTACCTTTATTAATTGTTACTACTATTACCTTTATTATTATTTTTATTACTATAACTGCCATTATATTTATTGTTATAACTACTATGATTATTACTACTATTATTATCATAATTATTATTATTACCATTACCCCTATCATTATCGTTATTATTATTAAGATTTTGTAGGGATCCGTCCTTATTCTTCAGCGTTAAATTTTTTTATTGGTATACATCATTAGCCGTAATCCATCTGTATTTTTCGGTTTTTGATAAAGTATTTTTGTAAATTCTAAAATTTTAGCAGCGTTCCGCCCTTATTTTACGGTTCATCCCTATTCTACTGTTTTCGACAAAGTATTTTCATTGACTCGGAAAATTTGAGCAGCGTCCCGCCCATATTTTCCGCCTCAACTCAAATTAATTTATTTAATTCTTATTTAAAAACAGTATTTTTCATGATTTTCGTCGTTCGGATTAATCTTTTTCCGATGGCTATTCATTTTAACTGTTGCAACGATTTCGCAATTTTTCCCGCTACCCATTCCTTCTTTTTGTCCTTAAGATCTATGTATGTTCATTTCACAGTTAATGAGTGCCCACTGGACTACTCGGTGTTAGAGATTTTGAGCCGATTGTTGTTAAAAATTTATGTCAATTTTACAGGAAACGGATGATGAAGGAGCAGCCAAAGGGCTACTCATTTACCCTCCAATTTCCCCTATGTACGGATAATATTGACGTTCCGATCCCTGCGTTCCGCACGCCGGGTCTTCACGGGCACAGATCATCGGCGGTATTCCACGCACTTACACGAATCTGAATACTGTATATGATTTTATTAACTTGTGATGTGTCTTTGGCTGTGGGCCACCAAAAATAAAATAATAGAAAAAATAAATTACCACATGAATTAGGCAAAAGTCTCGACGCATAAAACTGTATATTTGGCATTCATATAAACAAATTTTAAATCGGGCATCGATGTACATAAACCAAAATAACATAACTGTAGATTAACAATCTGAAAATATTGGGTCTAATTTAATTTAAATTGGTAATTTATTTTTAACATTTTTAAATAAATTTATTCAGCTAAAAATATTTTATTTTTATTCATTTAATTCATTAATTTTTACTTTTATATAAATGGTCATTTTACGGTCAAATTTTCTTGTTATTATGTTATTTTTTATGTAAATTTCGTGCGGTTCTTGATGCATTTTGTATTTATTTTATCTTACTTTTATGTTTTTGATTTTATATTTATTTATATTCTCTCAGATTTTAATGTGTTTAGTTGGTGTTGTATATTGTATTTTAAGTTATCTTGGTACTGGGTTTCCATGCTGTATTACTGATGCATTTAAACAATTCTCAAGGCTATTTGTGTGCTGGCACAACACTTCATTATATGTCTCGCAACCACTTTAGCTGGTGATTAAACCTCAACCGTACCGGAAAGGAAATTCACAACTAAAGAAACTTGGATGAACCAAGAAATATTCACAAAATGGTTGGATAAAGTATGGCGCAAAAGAGTAAATGCTTTTTTTCAATTCTACTTCATTATTATTTGAAGTCATATAACCAATGAAATGAAAAAGGCTGTAAAACAATATTCAAAAATTGCTTTCATTCCCGGTGGCCTCACTAAGAAATTGCAATCATTAGATTTAAGTTTAATAAATCATTCATGAGTAAAATGCGCAACAAATGGGACAAATGGATGATCGATGGATTTCATACCTTCACTAAATCAGGTAAAACTAGGCCCACGTCGTATAGTCAAGTCTGTCAATGGATAGTCAAGAGTTGGAACGAAATATCTGTTGATTGTATTAAAAATGGTTTCAATACATCAATGATCTGTGACTATCCTACAGAAGAATTCGATGACGAGTTGACTGAAATTGAATCTGGTTTAGAAGTACCTGAAAACTTGGATATATCTAATTTAATAGATGATTTCAAAACTGAATCTGATGACGATTTCAATGGTTTTAATTAAAATTATTTTGCAAATTTTGTAAAATATATTTAGTTCCATTTGTAATTTTGAATATTGAAAAAAAACTCGATTTCTATAGATAAGCCGCACTTCATGTATAAGCCGCTGCAGCTATTTTTCCAAAATTTTTACTTTTTTCATAGATAGTCCACGGACTATCTATGAAACATTAGGGTAGTTCATTTTCTATATTTTAAAGATACTTCTAATAATCTCATTATTGAAATCCTTTTTAGACAAATTTATCAACATCATAGGTTATTTGACAGTTTTGTTCAAAATACAATGATATTTAAGGCAAAATTAAACAAATACTTAAGTCATTTATGATTATGAGAAATATATGCTTACCTAGCAAGTTATTTGATATTCTAGTTAGAAATTCGTTTATTAGGAATCATTTATCGTTGGGAATCTATAAAGAATTGGTAAAAATACTGAAGATAATTTCGGTAATCTATGAATTAATATGAGAAATAAATGATTACTTAGGGTTACATTTATCAAATTCAATAGTAATCAACGAATATTTGTAAAAACATTTCAAGTTAAATATATCTTCTATGATTAAAAATATGAGATTATTTGAGGTAAACTTTAGCAAAAAATGGTCATTTAAAGATATTTTAGTAAATTCATAGAAAATTTAGGTAACTTTAGAGTATTAAATTCGATTTATGTAGTTAATTTTATATATATTTTTTTATATAATACTAATGTTAGTTTATGAACAAGAAAAAACATTAAGATAGGTCAGCTATAGCTATATTTAAGGAAATTAAAATACAAGAGGTAATAATAAAATTTTGTTAAACATTTGTGGTTAAAAAGCTATGATATTTTGCTTAAACATTCTGAACAATGATGAACGAACCAGTTATATCTTATGTAAATTTCCGAATCATTTAATAAATGTTTAAATAAAAATTTAAATTTACGAAAAATATTTATAAATTTTAAGAAAATAACAAAGTAACTATTTTATATTTATTGTTCGATCATTGTTGGACAAATTCTTATTGATCACCGTTTGTTTAAAATAATATATTTAATTTATCACATTTTTTAATTATGAATAATATTTCAAGCGCTATTAAATCAATGACTGACATCGAAAATTATGGTAAATTAAAATTTATTATTTCCGATGTAATATTTGTTTTTCAGATCAGTATGCAGCCGTTATTATAGAACATCTCGAGTTCTTTTTTCCGCAACTAAGGGACAAGCCAGCATCTATGATCCCCGACTTGGTGTTTAACCATACAATAATCTAAATTATCAACATAATTGAGAAATGTTATTCTTCAATATTTACATCACAAATTTCATATTTATGAGTAGTGTGTTTTTTATTTTTAAACAAGAACAAATATAAGGTAAATTTCTTAATTTTTTAAAAAGAACATGTCAGTTCTTGCAACTGTCAATTATTTCAATTTTATCTATATACATTTGAGTAACATTAAACAAATTTATCGACAAATTTAATGATTTGGATAAAATAAAACAGTTTTTTTATATTTGTTAGAAATAACCAGATGATGGTAATAATATTTATTAAAATCTTAGAAAATTTAGTGCATGGTCTTTTCTAAGAAATCATTTATATAATTTATATAATTTATTAGAAAAATATGATTATTTTCAAGAATCTCTTTTATCATCCATGCATGAGCTAACGTTAATCTTTCAATAGTTCGCAGAGTGATATTTTGATTTATATATTTAAAACCCGCAAATACTAAGGATATGTTTTGCTAAATTCATCAGTCATTCACAGAAATTGAATTGTTTAGTTGATAATGTGAGTCTCAATTAAAGACATGAATATTTTTCAATAATACAAGAAAATTTATCATTTTATTCAGATTTTGTCTAAACACATGTATGGTTTTGGCATCGCTAGAAGAACTAATATATTAATAACATGTTTCAATCCCAAAAGCCATCCTAAAATCGGTTCTGGTACCAATGTGTTAGTAATGAAAAAACCTTAGATATGTGTATTTGATATGAAAACATTGGCATTTCAGTAATTGTTACTTATTTTAAGTTAGACACATTAATATATCGCTCGGAAAATAACCAAATTTAAGTTTTATTTGAGAAATAATTGAGTATTAGTAAAAACTTCTATCATTTTTATTTTATAATCATTTAAAACAAACACTTTATATATATTTAGTTTGAATTCTATACAAGAGAAACGTGTAAATGTTCTGGTTTTTACTAAAGATCAGACACATTTTCTTGGTAAATTTCGTAAAGTACTAGAAAACAATTCTATTTGACAAAAAGATTTTTCATAACATATAAAAATAATTTCTAGATAATATTTATTCTTATTTTTATTATTATCATTAATTTTACTAACTATTTTACAACTCTAAGCAATCTACATCTTGGTAATTATTATTAGTCAAAATGACTTTATATTCAATTATCTGAATAATAATAAAATACTAAGAATAATTAGCAAATATAAAAATACTTCCACAGACCATTGAAACTAATTTACGAAGTCTGAACCTGATTGTAATAGCATATGATTCATATATAAGAAGCCCATTAAAATTCGACTCCATTTTATTTGATGGTCGAATGAAACTTGTGGAGAAGATGCCGAAATATCAGCAGATTGACTATAACTCTATTCTAAAGTTGTCATCCATTGAATAAAAATGAAAATCTTTCAAAAAGGTTTTTGAAATGCTATTCGACCATCAAATGTAATAATAATATTAATAATATTATAAGGAATTTTTTCGTTTTTCACCTCTGATTTCTTTATAAGTGACATAATATTATCTACAAAATTTGACTATGAATCTGATTTATTTAAGGTATTCACGAATTTTTGGCACAGCCTTTTTCTCGTGATTTGGATCATTACTTATTTATTTAAAAAATAGGATTAAAATTTATATATTTTGTATTTTATATTGATTTTATTGGTTAAATTTAATTTTAATTAGTATTGAGTTTTAAATTTATTTTAAATTATCCCCCTCCTCAAAAACAAAGAAGTTTTAAATTTACATTAGTTAAATATTGATGGTTGGTTTGTGTTTTTTGATAAAAAAAAGTTTCTGCGGCTTGTCTTTGTAATGCATTTTTGAACACGTCTTGTAGTATTTGGAATTTTGTTTCGCGAATTAGTGGTGCTGATTTGTGTACTTTTCCCAGTGTTGATGATAATTACTTTTTGCATTTAATATGTTCATTGAGTAGTGATTGGAATGTTCTATGTGTTTCTCCTTTGTATTTTGCTTCGCATTTCATGCAAGTGATTTGGTATACGATGTTTATAGAAAAGCAAAAGCATTTGGTAGGCGAACGGCACAGACAATCTTGATGATAAAGGTCTGATATTTGGGCTTTTTGAGATTTTCAAAGTCGTGATTTCATAGGTGCTGTATTGGTAAAGGTTGGACGAATATGTACAGGTAAATCTTTGATGTGAATGAAAGATCTGATTACATTACATATCTTATTGTTCAAGAAAGGGAAGCGTAGGTATATTACTGGTTTGTCGTGTTTCTTTTGTGTGTTGTGATTTTTTTTGCTTTTTTGGAGCTGTATTCATTTAAAAAATATTTCTTTACGAATTCTTTTGGATATCCAGTTTACAAAAAACGTGTTTTGAAATTCTCGAGGGTTTCTTTTTTTGTTATGTCAGAACATTTTCTCATTACTCTTTTTCTCTCACCTATTAATAATGGTATTTTTTGCTGGAGTGGAGCGTGGCTTTCCCAAGGGAGAATGTGTCCACTGTGTAGATTTTTAGGGAAAAGATCTGTGTTGAAAGTGAGTGTGCCAAAAGGAATTTTGCCTTGAGAGTTAGGAAGTTCAAGAGTGAATTGTATATTTGTGTTAGTGGAGTTTGCATGAGATAAGATGAGGATGAGAGGTATTATGGAGACTATGAAAATGTCGTCAATGTATCTTTTCCGGAATAGGATTTTATCCCTAAAAAAAAGAACGAATCTTAGATTCTATATGATTCATATAGATAATGGCTAAAATCGGTGAAAAGTTGTTACCCAGAGCTAAACCCTGAATTTGTTTGAACATTTTTCCCCTTATTAAGACAGTGTCAGAGTTTATGGCTAATTTGATGATTTCGATGAAATATTTTTCAGATAAGTCGGCGAAATCTGTTTCCGCTTTGAGAGTTTCAAAAACGAATGCTGCAACAGTGAAGAATTTGTTTTTTCCAGTGAGAGTATGTATCCACAGAGATTTGAAACGTCAAGAGATCCCCAGAAGTATTGTTGTTTTGATTTTATAGAAAGAGATAGGTTTGAGATTTCCAAAACAAATCGAAATGATAATAATAATATTTTGTTAAAAAAACTTTGAAACAACTTATAAAATGATCCTTACACATATACATGAGTGGTAAAAAATATATGATGTACAAAAAAATTACAATAGCAGTGCAAGTATTACTAAGACGTGTGAAATACTGTTGGAATTATAGACACCTGTGTAAAATTTTTAAAATAATAATAATAATAATAAAAATAATATTAATAATAATTTTAATAATAATATTAATAATAATAATGTTGGGGTATTACGAAAAAAGCACAGTAAAGTCAATAAACACCAAAATGATAAAAGTGCAACATTAATTAAAAAATTTACAAAAATTCGAAAGTAGTATTGATCGTGGGAAATTGGTATGGTTGAACGCCAAATTGAGAGACGAGTCCAGAAATAATAATAAAAATTTAGTGAGGGGTCCCTAGAAAATAATATAAGACAAAAAAAATTAATTACTAATGGGAAGCCCGAGGCAATGGGAAACTCGAGAGATGAGGAAAACCCGACGTGTAGCCGGAATAATATAAAAGGGTAAATTGGCCTAAACAATATTAAATGGGCGCCACTGATCTATGGAGAGGTAATTATTTCCTAATTTGTAATTTTGTAATGGAGCAAACGTTTTTGACAAATGTCCACTAAGGTGGTCTGTGGGAAGTAATTATTTTTAATAATTTAATAATGTAGCAAATGTTGTTGACAATTGTCTCAAAACAGTCTGAGTAGGAGTATAAAAGGAAAAGGGAAAAACACGAAAGGGCCAGTGGTCGAAGCAAACGAGTAGTGTAGTCAGTTCAGTAGAAGAATCTAAACTCAAGGAAAGTCAAAATTATCTATCAGAAAGGGATATTATCCATTGGATAACCTATCTTAAGATAATCAAATTTATACGGTGGTTGAAGGGTGCAAATAAATCAGTGAAATTGTGATTACAAAACATTGAAATAAATCGGAATGAGTTGTAACTGTGATAAAGTGCAATTAAAATTATTCTGCGTTGGGTTTGCTTATTTGATTCGAAAAGGACATGAGAAGTCAGAGGGAACCGACTTTCAATAATAACAACCCAACATTTTAGTGAGCCCGACGTGATCTAAATTCGGCTGAGAATAGTGCTGCAAATAATTGAATTGTTACAAAAGAGAAAACTGAAAAAAGTGTCAAAGTAAAAAATAAACTGAGAAGAGAATAAATTATTGAATTAAAAGAAAACTTTCAAATTATTGAAAAACCTTCGTGATTCATTACGACAGAATTTATAAAGAAAATTATTATAGAATAAATTCCAAAATTAAAACAAAAGGTAACATTAACAATTGTAACATTTTAAAATTCAGACGAGAAAAAGTTATACGAAAAAGATTTTATAATTTGAGAAACCCAGAAGCAATCAGAAATAATGGCGAGCAATTCCAATAATAATGATCAAACCCCAGTGTCTACTATGACAACCCCTGTCGCCAATGTCCAAACAAATATGTCTGCTACTCTTAGTAATGATTATGCAAGTTGTCAGAAACTACCAGTTCAACAATATGGAAGAGATCCTGTCGAATTTGATGATTTTATGGCTGATTACTACATGTATGCCACTGCTTACGGATGGAGCCAGTCGATTATGGTGCAACGGTTACCATTATATTTACAAGGAGCAGCGAGAGAGGCTTGGCAACAAATTGATAAAAGACTCATTGCCAATGATTGAACCAAGTTGAAAGATGCCTTAGCAGCTAAATTAATTGGGGGCGATACCAAACGAATAATACTTTTGTTTTAAAAATGATAAATCAAGTTCAAGATAGTATAAAAGTTTAGATTAATAATAATAGTAATAATAAATATAATTATAATAATAATAGTAATAATAATAATGACGATAATAATAATAATGATAATGATAATAATAATAATAATAATAATAATTTATCAGTTTTGAATCTTCAAAGTAAAAGATGTTATTAAATGTCCCTTGAAGGATTATGGTTCAACGTTTACCATTATATTTACAAGGAGCAGCGAGAGAGGCTTGGCAACAAATTGATAAAAGACTCATTGCCAATGATTGAACCAAGTTGAAAGATGCCTTAGCAGCTAAATTAATTGGGGGCGATACCAAACGAATAATACTTTTGTTTTAAAAATGATAAATCAAGTTCAAGATAGTATAAAAGTTTAGATTAATAATAATAGTAATAATAAAAATAATTATAATAATAATAATAATAGTAATAATAATAATGATGATAATAATAATAATAATAATTATAATAGTAAAAATAATAAAAATAATAATGATAATAATAATAATAATTAATAATAAAAATAATGATAAAAATAATAGTACTAATAATAGTAATGATAAAAATAATCGAGGCATTACTGGATTTCCCATCGTCTTTATTTCATATTTTACTAGTTCCGTATATCCAAGGTCAAATTTTGAGGCCATGTAAATATTTCCAAATTTCTTTACTAAGCTTAGAATGTTTTCGTGATCTTGTTTTCCCAGGCATACCAATGCTTTTTCCATCCTTTCGTTTTCCGAATGTTTTTTTGCTACCAACTTCGCATCAATATTATTTACTTCCATTAGTCGTATCCCAAAGCTATCCATCGTGCCTATACCACCTATAAATTCTGGTTTGTTATACTTCACCACAATTACTTTAATTTGTCGCCTCTTTTCGAACCATCTTGTATTGATAGTTATGCTTCCTAATGGGTGCTCGCCGTTTGCAGAAAATACACCGCATATAACAATTCCACTTCTTGTCAGTCTTGGAGTTCCAATTTTCTTCCAAATATTTTCACTCATTACCGTTACAGAAGCCCCTATACCCAATAACATTTCTACTTCCACTTCGTTAATTTCTATCTTACTCCATTTCCTTCTGTCTTTCGTCTCATAAATCATTCTTCTTACTTCTATATTATTTCGATTTCTTATATTCGATTCTTCGACTCCATTGACGAAATGAATGCAATGGAGTTCTCCACATTTTTGTAATATTTTCATACTCTTCGTACTCCGTTTTACTTATCGGTGAATGTTTTTCTTGATTGGTCTCAGTTTCTTCGTGAACACAAGCAATTCTTCATGAGTTTTTATATCTTTTAACAAATAGCAATATCGAAATTCATGACCTTCTCACATATCAGACATTTATTTTTAAGGAGACATTCAAATCTTCTGTTTTCTGTTTCTCCACAACAAAAGCATTGTACAGGAGAAAGACTTTCTGTATTTGGTGGGGGTTAAATTTAAACAATTTTTAGCAAATCAGGCTTACTTTTCTCATTTTAATTTTAACAATTCTCATTGAAATTTTCAATTCTTATATTGAAATTTACTATTTTCTTCAACAATACTATTTGCTTCCACAATCAACATGTAACTCTTAAGGTGCTCCAAACTTCAATTTACAATTATTTAGTAAAACTTTCTTTATGGTATTTTCATCCGACTTACTTATAGGAGTTAATGAAATGTATTTGAGGTAATGATCAATTATTGCACAAATAGATTTTCCCCTCTGAACGTTTCTCTTAATGGACCGCAAATAACCATGTATATTTTCTCCATCGGTTCTGAAGCTTGAATTACTTGAAATTTTTCTTTTGACTTTGTAGTTAGAACCTTACTTTTCTGACAAGGTTCACATATAAAATAGTCGTTTTTATTTCATTTAACAAATCGTCCATATCAAAATTTTTCCGAATATATTTCATTTCTTTTTCTACTCCTGCGTGACATAATAATAAATTTGTTTCCTTTATCATTCCTGGTTTTTTTGTTTCTGGTATCCATATGTTGTTTTGATTCGTATAAATAATATTTCCTTGTAACATATATTTATTATTTCTCTTTTTATTAATTTGATCATTATTTTTTGTATCTCTGCATTATCTCTCTGCCATTTCTCTCCATTATTATCAGTTATCAATGTTAACAATCTAGTTTTCAATTGCCCTGATTTTGGATTTTCATGGTCCATCAAACATTATACACATGTTCCATATGTATTTCTAGACAGCATATCTGCATTTGCATGCCCTGTGACTTTTCTGAATTCCATTTTTATGTCCAAACTGCTTAAATAATTTATCCATGTTTCGAATTATGCTGTTATATGCTTCTTTGTAGTTAACATAAAAGTTATTGCTTTATGATCAGTGCGTAACACAAACCGTTTACCATATAGATAATGGTTGAAATAATATATAGCCAAGAGTACTTTTCGTGTGATACAATATTCTCTTTCGTGGGTAATCATTGCATGGTATCCAGATGCAATAACGTGTTTATGACCCCGTTCATCCCTTTGTGATATTACGGCTCAAATTGTATCAAAGCTAGCTTCTGTATCTAATAACTTGCTTCTGAATTCTTTCTTGAAATCGGGAAATACGAGAATTGTTGCTGTGGTTAGCCTATAGAAAATATTGAGACCAAATATTGAATTTTTTTATTTCGAGTTAAAAATATCCCTGACTATGGTGTGACCATCGTAGGCGATTTGAACCAATTTTTATTTTATGCTTTTTAATCGAGAAAAATTACTTTTACTTTTTAATCAAAGAAATATTTTGTAGGCTTTTTAATCGATAAAATATTTCTATGCTATTTATTGATATGTGATTTAAGCCAATTTTTATCTTAGGCTTTTACTCGAGAGTTAAAAAACCCCCCTGACTATAGTACGATTGAAAAAAATATTTTGTGAATGAATAATACCCTCTGTGACCATCGTTGGCGATTTGAACCAATTTTAATTTTAGGCTTTTTTATCGTTAACTAATTTTATTTTAGGCTTTTTTATCGAGAGTCAAAAATACCCACTGAGTATAGTGTGATTGAAGAAAAAAAATTTTGTGGATGAAAAATACCCTCTGTGACCATCGTAGGCGATTTGAGTCAATTTTAATTTTATTCTTTTTTATCGTTAAGCGATTCAACCTAATTTTATTTTAGGGTTTTTTATCGAGAGTCAAAATTACCCCCTGACTATGAAAAATACCCTCTGTGACCATCGTAGGCGATTTGAGTCAATTTTAATTTTATGCTTTTTTATCGTTAGGCGATTCAAGCTAATTTTATTTGAGGGTTTTTTATCGAGAGTCAAAAATACCCCTGACTATAATGCGACCGAAAAAATTTGTGGATGAAAAAAAATTTATTCCAAAAAATATTTCAAACAATTTTAATTCAAAAAAGTTCGCCAAATTTTGAATTTGAAAAATAAATTCAAAAAAATTTATAAAAAACAGATGCGCACACAAAAATTAATTATCTTGATTTCATAATTATGTAATCAAGATAATTAGAGATTAATTACGTCATTATGTAATTTAATCCGTCGCCGTTGGGGGAGGGGTATGGTGCGCAAAGCCACCAACTACTTACTCAGAGCTACAGAGATGTTGTTCAAAGTGGACTGATAACTGGAAATAATAATTTTAAGCAACGAAACGACAATAACCATCAATTGGAATGCTATACATGCAAGAAAACTGGTCCCATTACTCGAAAATGTGAAATGAAAAAGAAAATGACATGGTTTTGGATGCGGAGTGGAAAATCACATACAGCGAGACTGCTCAAGGATTCAATGTCAAAGGTGCCACTTACGTGGACACAAAGAAAGTGATTATTATACAGATTTGAAAAGAAGAAAGTTTTGAACTAATTCACACCTGAGAAATGGTAATTATTATACAAACCGGATTGTAAACTATCAACAGAAGAACTACTATCCGAGAAGAACCTTTGTGTAATAAAAGTAGTAATTTTAACAATTTTCATGTAAATAATGTTAAATTTTATAGTAATTTCAATAATGATCAAACTTTTATAAATAATAAGAATAAAAAAGATGTCTAAAAGTCACGAAGAGTTTAACTAATTTAAAAACTTAGAATATAGCAGTAAAATGGTAGGTGAAAATGTTTATAAATATCTTAAAAAGGCAGAAGATAAATTAGAGAGAAATGAAATTGTGTGGAATAATGAAATATAAGAGGAACAAAATATTTTCACTAAAGACGAATGGAAACGACCATGACTGGGTTATAAAAAATGCAAGGTAGACCGAGTGCAAGTCTTGAGATTCAGGGATATAAGATGGAATGTTTACTAGATACATGAGTCAGAGTAAATGTAATGGCAGAAACAGTGGTATGTAAATTATTAAATGTCGAATTCATAAAAACTGATTAGATGTTAAGATGTGAGAATGATAGTAAATTAGAGACAATTGAAAAAACATGCATTGAATTTAGAATTGGCAATATGGAAAAAAAATAACATTTATAATAGTTAAAAATATTGTTCCGGATATAATTGGTGAAGATGAATTACTGAAAGAGTTTACAATTGAGTTAAGCTATGTTAAAAAGAATGAAGAAGGATATAATGAATTTAAATTGCGAAATAGAAGCTAAGTTTGGGGAAAATATTACAGATAACGATAGACTTCATAAAACAATAGAAATTTTAGGATTAAACTAAAATAAAAGGTTGTTAGAAATTGTAAAAAGGAATAAAATTGTTTTCATGGCTAATAACTGGGATAGTGGATGCACTGATTTGCTTGAACATAAAATCATCACATATGGGGGACAAATTATGATAAAACCCAGAAGGCAACCGATTAATTTAGAGGAGAAAATAAATGATGCAAGTAAGAATCTAGAAAATAATTATATCATAAGAAAATGTAATTTGCCTTGGAATACCTCGTTAGTGTTCATGTGAAAAAAGAGATAAAAAAGAGATCAGACGGTTTATATTTTAGTCGTCTTAATAGGATTACTGAAAGACAAGCTTTCCACATACCGAATGTAGAAGAAATTCTATATACCTTACATCGATCTAAATTTCTTAGTTCTATAAACATTGAAAACGCTTATTATCAAGTGAAATCAAATATGGAATCAGTAGGTAGTTAGGAGCTTTCTGGGACCACACACCACTGCATAACATATAGGGGGGTTTATTTAGTGATTATTTACGGTGTGTATTGGTTACATAAGGATGTAACTTTTTGTGTGTATTTTTTTTCGAAATTTTTGTTTTTGATAGATCCGTGTAGCCAAATATTCAGGAGCACAATAGGAAAGTTTGCTTTTCATATTCGGAAACAGTTCTTCCATCTTCATCAGAATTGTTTCGAATACGTATGCTTCTTGCTCATCGATCATTATTTATTTTTACAATCGTCAGAATTCAATCTATAAATAATCTAGTATTTCTTCGTCGGTATTAAGATTATTAATTAAAATTTTTATAAAATTAAATATTTCTTGTACTAAACTGTTGTATTCCAATGTTTTTATCCCCATGACAACGACTTTTCCACTTGAAAATACATTCACACAAAGTGGATTATACTTGACAAGTCTTAATGTAGGACACAGTTCCGGTTCGTAAATTTTTTCTGTTTTGGTGGACAAATCATACAAGTTGATTCGACAACCCATGTCAATATTCAAAGATAATGATTGAATTTGTAAATCTTGAATCTGATATTTGAGATCTCCTTCCTGTAATGGTCTTTTGCAACCCAATACCCTGCATTTTCCGCTTTAGAAGAATAAGATTGGATATTTTCCACTTCCATCCACTACATGTTGAGGTTTTCCGGTCGGGAACTTCATTCCAGTTACTTCACATCTTCCTCTATAATTAATATTACTAATCATTTTCTGATATCAAAATAAATGATTCAGTATATCAAATTATAAACAAATTAAATTAAATCGAATTAAGAAATGATGCAGTATATCAAATTTTAGGGCCTAGTGGGAGCGGAAAAACTTTATTTATATGTAATTTATTGCAGTCAAACATGTTCAAATCAAAATTCAATAAAATATATTGGCATAGGGGTGCAGACGAAGAACATGGATTGACACAAAATCAGTTTTGTAAATTGAAAATGACTGGTCGTCTAGGTTACGTCGAGGCAATGTAATAATTATAGATGATTTGTATCAAGAAGCAAATAAGGAAAAAGATTTCAATAACTTGTTCACAAAAATCAGTAGACATTGCGGAGTTACTGTTATTTTCATAACTCAAAATTTATTTCATCAAGGAGGAAGTCATCGAACCGTAATTTAAATGTTCAATACCTAGTTATTTTCAAAAATCCTCGTGATCAAACAATTATCGATTTCTTAGTCAGGCAAGCTTATCCAAACAATAGAAAATTTTTAATTGAATCATTCCAAGATGCTACAAGTGTTCCCCACGGATATTTATTCTTTGACTTTACACAACAATGTAGTGACGATTTACGTATCCGAACAGATATTTTTAATGAAAAAGGTGTTACGATTTATAAACAAAATTGAAAACAAATAAATGATTATCAATCATGTCATTTAAAAAAGTACTTGTCAAAAACGATATTCAACCCAAAAAAGTTATTCGTAAAACCAAATCAAAAGTAAAGAAGAATCTAAAAAAGAAGTGGGTCAAATTATAAACAATAATAATTAATTGTAAATAGTAAACATGAAATTTGAACGTAGTCTACCATATTTCAATGCATTGGTAAAGGCTCAAAATAATAAAAGAATAGCAATTTTATAAGCTTTCCCTTCATTTGTTATTGACGATTTGCTTGAAGTTATTGTTAATATAGTTCGAAGTAATGTCAATATTAGTAAAGCTAAAAGAGTGGTATTATAAAGACATAAGAGATCCCTTTTATCATTGGTAAACACTAAAAATAGACGTTTAATGAAAAAAATAATGTATAAACAAAAGGGAGGGTTCTTGGGCACATTAATTCGTATAGTTTTATCGGCAATTTGTGCAATTTCTTCCCTAAGATCTTAATGGGTTTAAAACACTCTAAACCAAATAGAGTTGATTTAAATATTTTAACATCTTGTTGTAATAATGAAGGAACCATTAACCAAAAATCAACTCAAAACAATATGGACAAACCCAAAAGATCCAGATGGTTTTGGTGGTGTAGAAAAATTAACAAAAAGAGTGATTAATTCTAATAAAGAGATTCAAAAATGGTTATCGGACCAACTAGCATATAGTTTAAATAAACCAATGTTGAAAAGATTCCCAACCAGACCATACAAAACAAGAGGAATAAATGATTTGTGGCAAATGGATTTGATGGAAATGATACATTATTCGAGAATCAACAAGGAGTACAAATATATTCTAACTTGTGTTGATGTTTTCAGTAGATATGCCCGTGCTATTCCAACAAAAACTAAATCTGCTAATGAAATGGTCATTGCAATTAAAAAATTATTTAAAGACGGACAACCTCACAATCTACAGACTGATTTGGGTAATAAATTTAATTAGATATTTATTTTAATGTATTTTAGGTAAAGAATTTTATAATAGCAAAGTAAAAGAAGTTATCAAAGCCAATCATTACTCTATATTCTCGCAGTTCAAAGCTTGTTATGTGGAAAGATTTATTCGAACTTTGAGAGAAAGATTGAAAAAATACTTTGCGCATCAAGGTAATAATACTTGGATACATGTTTTACCGAAAATTATTTTTAGTTACAATCATTCACCACATAAAGGATTAAATTGTCTCAGACCTGTTGACATTACAGACACCAACAGAGACCAAACATTAAAGAAAGAAAAAATCGATAAGCCAAAATACAAGGTTGGTGATCATGTAAGAATTAGTAAAATCAGTTCATCTCCGTTCATCAAGAATTTCGACAACAATTGGAGCGATGAAGTATATGAAATAAAGAAAATAGATACAAAACAGAATCCTGTAATGTATTTAATAGCAGATCATAAGAATAAAGAAATCAGTGGAAAATTCTACGAACAAGAACTCCAAGTCAATCCAATTCCAACAATATTTAGAATTCAAAAGATTTTAAAAACCAAAAATGTTGGTAAATATAAACAATACTACATTAAGTGGCATGGATACGAAACTCCAACTTGGATATCCTCATCTCAATTGATTAAATAAACATTATGAAAGAAAACCAGTTTTATATGATTTTACCTAGTAATAGTTGTCCACTTATTTATCCTAATAACGATGCTAGTAATTCTAATGTACAAGTAAATTCTGTGTACTTGGATGGTGAATGGGAAGTTGCTTTGATTGATTTCAGTTTTGTGTATAATCCTTTTCCGTATTATAGTAATTCTTGTATACGATATGAATCGATAAAGAGTGGTAGTGAAATAAAATATTTGAAAATAAATAATCAAAATCATACTTATTAATTAATAAATTCAAAATATACTCCAGATGTTGATGTGTTTATTAAAAAATATGAGAATTTGGTTATTGTCTGTCCGCATGTTCCATTTAAAGTAACATTCCCAGATATTCAACATGCGTTTAGTTTTGGACTAAAATCTACATCGATCATTTGTGAAGAGGATCATTGTCGAGTAAAATTACCAAAATTTACTGATGATGGTGTTATGGAACAATTTGAGATAATTATAAGTTACGAAGAAAAATCAAAATTTGAAAAATATTTTGAAGATAATTTATTCATAAACACTTTATCAGAATTACAAGGTCATTTGTTGTCATTTAATCCTTCTCCTTTTAATGAATTGATAATTCAAAATAATGAATTGGTCAAAATAACACTTGCAGATGACATTACAAATATATCTTTTGACACAAATTTAGCTAAATCTTTGGGATTAAAATATTCAAACTTTACAGGCACTATAATTCCAAAATTATTACATCATCATCAACAAATGTTCATTTATTCAAATATTATCGAACCAATAAATGTTGGTGATGTTAGAGTTCCACTATTAAAATCAATTTGGATTAAAAAATATGATCAAGGAGAAATTGTACAATTAGAAATGAAGAATCCAATGTACCTTCCAGTATCGTATTCAACTATAAACACCATTGAAATAAATATTCGAGATGATAGTGGGAAATAAATTAAATTTAGCAAAGATACCAAAACACATTTATCGTTATATTTTAGAAAAGTAAATGAATAAAAAATATTTTTACGTGAATTTACCCAGTAATAGTTGTCCACTTAAGTTTCCAGATAATTATGAAATCAAGATAATTAATTTTTGTATGCGCATCTTTTTTTTATAAATTTTTTTGAATTTATTTTTCAAATTCAAAATTTGGCGAACTTTTTTGAATTAAAATTGTTTGAAATATTTTTTTGGAATAAATTTCTTTTCATAGACAAATTTTTTCGGTCGCAGGGGTATTTTTGACTCTCGATAAAAAACCCTCAAATAAAATTAGCTTGAATCGCCTAACGATAAAAAAGCATAAAATTAAAATTGACTCAAATCACCTACGATGGTCACAGAGGGTATTTTTCATAGTCAGGGGGTATTTTTGACTCTCGATAAAAAACCCTAAAATAAAATTAGGTTGAATCGCCTACAATGGTCACAGAGGGTATTTTTCATCCACAAAATTTTTTTTCTTCAATCACACTATACTCAGTGGGTATTTTTGACTCTCGATAAAAAAGCCTAAAATAAAATTAGTTAACGATAAAAAAGCCTAAAATTAAAATTGGTTCAAATCGCCAACGATGGTCACAGAGGGTATTATTCATTCACAAAATATTTTTTTCAATCGTACTATAGTCAGGGGGTGTTTTTTAACTCTCGAGTAAAAGCCTAAGATAAAAATTGGCTTAAATCACATATCAATAAAAAAGCATAGAAATATTTTATCGATTAAAAAGCCTAAAAAATATTTCTTTGATTAAAAAGTAAAAGTAATTTTTCTCGATTAAAAAGCATAAAATAAAAATTGGTTCAAATCGCCTACGATAGTCACACCATAGTCAGGGATATTTTTAACTCGAAATAAAAAAATTCAATATTTGGTCTCTATATTTTCTATAGGTAAATATAGGCATAAAATAAAAATGGTTCAAATCGCCTACCGATGAAAAATAGTCAGGGGTATTTTATAAGCTTGTTAAAAAACACTTGTAATATTTGGTCACACAATTTTCATAGGCAAATTTAGGCTCTAGATAAAAATAAGTTAAAATACCTAAAGTAAATTAAGGTAAATTAAAGGCTCTAAAGTAAATTAAAGTACATGAGGGTTCATTAGAATATATTAAAATAAATTAAGGTAAATTAAAGTACAATAGAATACATTTAAGTAAATCAAGGTTCATAAAGTAAATTAAGATACATTAGAGTACATTAAGGTAAATTAAAGTACATTAGAGTACATTAAAGTAAATTTAAGTACATTAGAGTACATTTAAGTAAATTAAGGTTCATAAAGTAAATTAAGGTACATTAAAGTACATCAGAGTAATTTAAAGTTATTTAGAATAAAATTAAGTAAATAAAGGTTCCTAGAGTAAAGTATGGTAAGTTAGGTAAGAATTTTGTAAAACAGTTAAGTTACATAAGGGTAATTTTTAAAGCTCAAAATTTTATAAGCAGTTATAGTTGGCAAATTACATAAATTAATAATTTTTTTAAAGTAAATAGAGGGTCAAAAGGTAAGTTACATAAGGTAAGAATTTTTTAAAGTTTAAGAGTTGACAAAATTACATGAAATAATTTTTTAAATAAAATTTTTAGTATAATTTTACAATGACATTTATAGTATAATTTTTTATGCATGATAATAACGATAAAAAATTTTCAAAGTAAGATGTGAAAAATAAATTAATATGAAATTTTCAAAATAATAATAATAATAGTAATAATAATAAAAATAATAATAATAATAAAAAGAATAATAAATTCATCAAAAATCAAAGAAAAGTTAACTTACTTGGTATCAACTTGGTATCAACACTGAACAATTCATTGATTAATAACTGAAAAACAATCACTAGGTACTGCATATAAATGACTGAGTACTGTACAACTCACTATGTACATACTAGGCATTGAATAATGGAGTATCTTGTTCATTAAAATTCCCTATTTAAATAATATTTACCCTTTGTACACCGATATTTAACCAACTTAACTCACTTAAAAATAAAATAAAATTTTCTCTCAATCATTTTCCCTTAAAATAATTGGTTATTCACTATACACACACTCACAATATGTAATCAATAACTATTTACTGAACAAATCAATATAAAAAATTGTTTACTGACCAAGAAATCTTTAAATAAAAGCACATAAAAAAACACATAAAAATTTGAACAATCAAAAGAAATACAATTTCAATTACAAATTTTATTAATAAAAATCTTCTCCCATCTTTTTATCGATCATTGATGACTCCAAATCGGTAAATTGTTTGGTTCATTAGTTATCTGTTTGTTATCAAGTGACTATTAATCATTGAAGCCTAATCAATTGTTGTATTGTTTTGAAAAACTTTAAAATTTTTCTACTATTTTGTAATATTTTTAATTGCATCCAACAATGAACAATTATTAAACGTTACTTTCAAAGATGAATGTCAACCTTTTCATTAAATTTTCACATGCCTCAAAGTCTAAAATAAATTAATTGCTAACACCTCAAAACATAACTTAAATTTATTTTTATAGATTTTCTATTCTTTTAACTCAAACTCTTGTGGTTTACTGAATGAGAAATTAATTAGTAAGTATAAGATGTTGTAAATGTTAGTAGAAAGAAACTTGAATAAGTAAATATTCTTAAATTTATTTCACAAAATATATATTACTTTCACAGTACTTGAAATAGATTTTCATATATTTATTGAAAATGATTCGACTCTTAAAATTATTAACTCAAAGATGCTAAAGTTGTGAATAAAACTGATAGAAAGAAATATTAATACACATATAATTAATATCTACCGCATTACTAAAATCAAATAATTATCAACTACTACCAAATATGTTAAATTTCTGATACCATGCTTCAATACATACATAGGTTCTTGTGTACTGATATCACTTACTGAAAACCCAAATTTATAAAACAAGTGTATGTAATTGTCTATTAGTTTTGGTAGAAATTATTTTTATTAAATTGTGGTTAGCTGGAGAATAGAATTTGATTAAATTTATTAGGTCTTTAAATAAATTTTTTTAAAGAAAGCTTCAACATAGTAGCAAATTGTAAAGAAAATAGTACTTATCAATTAAAAAATTAATTAAATTAACTTAGTTATAAAATATTTGAAAAAATTTATTAGATCATTTTTTAAAATTTTATAGGATTGTTAGGTAATTGTTCTAGGTACTTGTTAAATGAAAATTAATGTATTTTATTGACTGCTAATAGTATTTAATTAGTATTTAATTGTACAATTTCTCAATTATAAAATTTACTTCTTTGCTTTAACAGGCGCTTTTTTCGGAGTTTTTTTCGGAGCAACCTTTTTTTGAGTTGCTTTAGCTTTAGCAATTTTGGATTTATGTGCATCAACCTTAACAACTTTTTTCAGTGTTATCGATTTTCTTTTTTCGGCTTGTCTTTTTACAGGCGACTTCTTAACTACTTTCTTATCATCGACTTTATCAACTTTCTCGTCTTTCTTCTCTTCTATCTTTTTTTCGACTTTCTTTATAGGCTTTTTAGCAACAACTTTTTACTCTGTTTTCTTCATAGGTTTCTTTATCAGCTTTTTTGGTGCTGGCTTCTTTGAGACCTTTTCAAGTGAATCAGTTTTGCTGGCATCCTTCTTAGATGGTAGTTTAAAGCTTCCTGAAGCACCTTTTCCTTTGTTGCCAACGCGAATCAAAACTCCTTTCTCAACTCCATGACTAAGCGCACGACGCAAAAACGGACCGTACTTAAATAAATTTTTTTAAAGAAAGCTTCAACATAGTAGCAAATTGTAGTACTTATCAATTAAAAAATTAATTAAATTAACTTAGTTATAAAATATTTGAAAAAATTTATTAGATCATTTTTTAAAATTTTATAAGATTGTTAGGTAATCGTTCTAGGTACTTGTTAAATGAAAATTAATGTATTTTATTGACTGCTAATAGTATTTAATTGTACAATTTCTCTTCATTCCTGGAGAAAATTGTAAATATTTAAATTATTCAGAAAATTGTCAATACAAACATAAATAATGGGTAACAAAATGTTTTCAAATACTAGTCAATTTTAGTTTTTAATTAAATTAAATTACAAATATATTAATAAAATCAAATAAATACTTACTTCTATACAAATAGTTGCATGAATCAAACAATTTCTTAGAACTGAAATCTTATTGATATATTCTGATTAACCTTAAATCAATGAAAAAAGTAACAATTAATTTAAGTATCTTATAAATTCAACAAACTCAATCCCCTTAAAAATACCATAACTTCGCCTCTCAACCAATCATTTCTTTTTAAATGTCATTTTTCACTACATTATACCAACTATATTCATAGTTTTCATAAAAACCTATCAAGTAGATAATACTTACCCTTTGAACACCGATATTAATTTAATTAAATTCCTTTAAAAATATTATAAATTTCTCTCTTGATCAATCCTTTTTCTTCAAATAATAATATTTCCATCCATATTCAATATTTTTAATAATAATCATAAAAATACCCATTGCTGGGTATTTATGGGGAAAATTTTATATGAGTATCTAGGGAAATGCTACAGACCCCATACAGTACGCACATAACAAATTATTACCACTAGGTACCCGTCACAAGTGAAGGTTAGCAAAAGGTGAGCTCCTCTACAAGAACTGCTAATGCCCTAACCCTCCTTGGGTCCATGGACTACCGTAGAAGGTTTATTGTCCTACTCATTAAGATCTCATTCTCATTCTATTCTCAATGGCCTTGAAACAATGTGAATACATGAAATGAAATGAAATTAATACATTTATTCATGACTAAGATCTAACAATAAATATACGATCACAAAAGTACGATGTCAAATTAAGTAAAATATGCTGCGAATTGCCCCATCAAACGGGCTTCTTTAAGTCTTCGGTTTCTGGCTCTCTCGTGTTTGCCCGGTCGCGGTTTAGACGGCGGCGGTCGCTTCCGAGTCGGCGCGCATATTGTGGGGGACGGCTCTAGAGGAGGTGCGGAGGTCACATTGGTTGCCGGAAACAGTTCTGTTTCGGCGTATGAGGGTTGAGTAGTCAGGTCTGTGTGTATCTGGAGTTTGGTCTCCAAGGCCGCTATGGTGCAGGCCTGTCGCCGGATCTTCACCTTGAGGGAGTAGGACAAGGTAAGCTCTTCTCGTATAACTTTTTGACCTGGGCATGCTGTTGGTGAAGCTTCTTAGCTTCATCCGGTCGGATTCATGTCACCTCCACTTATTATCATGGCAACGGATTAAACAATTTGCAATTTCTATAATAAAAGTAAGTACTGATTTTTAGATACTTTTAACTAATATTTTTCTTATTTTCAGGTTTTTCACCACCACAGATCTACTCAAACCATTTCTACCAAGACGGATACCTTCCCTGAGGTTTGTAGTTTTACTTTAAGTTGATTTTCATTAATCCTTAATTTTAGAACTCTCCAATCCTACCCGATCAATCCAAACAGAAAATTTCCCTCGGGAATTTTTATTATGCGGAAATAAAATTTGGAAGATGTTAATATTTACTTCTTGATTTTTATTAATGAATTTAAATAGAGGTTATTTTCTTTTTCTCGCACTTAATCAAATTTTTTAATTAATAACTATAATCATATAATAAGAATAACAATATTAATACTATAATGATAGTAACAGCAATATCAAACAATAGTATGAAATTAATAATAATAATAATAATAATAATAATAATAATAATAATAATAATAATAATAATAATAATTATAATCATTATAATAATAATAATGATCTTAAATTAGTAAGAATAATAATAATGATAATGTTAAGTTTAGTAATAATAATAACAGTGGAATTGTTGAGAATGAATATCAATGATATTGACAACTATGATGATAATACCAATAATGATTGTAATAACAATGATTTTAAGAGTAACAATGATCATAACATTAAGTCGGTAATAATAATAATAATAATAGTATTAATAAAAATAGTATTAATAATAAGGATGTTGAAATCATTAATAATAATAATATTAAATTAATATTAATAATAATAATAATAATGTTAATAATACAATAGTAATAATAATAATAACAACAACAATAAAATAATAATAATAATAATAATAACAATGTTAGTAATGGTCATAACATTTCTACAGTTGTAATGATATTAACAATGGTGTTAGTGACAAGTATGAGAATTTATACTGAACAGTATAGGTTTATAGCAAATCCATTCGGGGTTAAATAATTTCTGTTGGTTTAGGTTTGTAATTAGTATTACTATGGTTCATGGTACTAACCTAACTTTAAGGAAAATTTATTCTTTAGTATTAGATATTTTTTTATTATTTTTATAAGTAGTATTAACGTGGTTGACTTTTTCCACAATCAATTTATTAGGATCTTTCTTTTTAAACAATAGATTTTTGAAAATTTATTTGATTTAAAATTCCTGGGGTTGGATCGGAGGCATTTCCTTGCTATCAACATATAACTTTATTAGTATTGGGGTGAAGTAGTAATATTACTTGAACAATTATGGCATTAGGAGATGTAAATATAAATTAAGTAGGTCTCTAAACGACGGTTATCTGGAAGATCTCTGTGGGGTCGAGGTAGATGAATTTCTATTGTGGTGAGGTTTGAATCGTTTATACTTAGATTTTTTCACTGTACGTTCAATCGTGTTCGATTCAACTTTACGAATTTTTCTAAACTTACTAATATCATTAAGTCATTGCCTCAGTAGTCGTTCTACCTTCCTCTGTTTTTTAGGTTTTCTTTTCCCTAGCTAGTCATTTTTTATTCTTCACTTTTATGTTAGTTGATTTTAAATCTTCCTCATAACCATTCCCGGTCATCATGACGATAGGGCGATAAGGTTACCGGGGGAAATACTGAGCTGTTCTGACAACCGAGCACTACAGTCTGTGGTTTGTCACCACTCGTAGTCGGTCAAAAAAATTAATTTTATTATCTTGCGTTATTATAGATGATTTTAAATGATGCCACTCCATCGAGATGGGGTTCGATCATGAATAATATTATTTCTTATTATTAGCAAAAGAAAAAAACTGCATAATAAAAAAACTAAAATAATAATTAACAAATTGTAATTAATAAATAACAAAAATTTAACATGATAAATGATAAAGCGTTTGTTATCGAAAAATCTTCATAAAAATTCCAAAATCATTACTTGTTAATTCGGCAAATGTCCAACGATAATATAAAATAAAGAAAAATTTTTAAGTTTCGCGAATAAAAATTTTCAAGTACGGGTATATATTAAATCAGGAGTACGTGAAAGCAATAAAAATGTACTACTCAATAATAGAATGTACTGAAATTTTTCTGCCCAGCACTGCCTTATATACAACGATTTCTCGTGTGTGTGTTTTGATACGGTAAAACAAGGAATTTTCTAGAATATTCCAAAATTATAAATTTTTTATTCCTTTTGATTTAAAAGTAATTTTTTATATTTTTATGTATCACAATTTTTATTTATTTTATTTTTTCTTTATTTTTCTATTTTTGCTAAATTTTTAAGTTTTCCGCTCAAAACACACAGGCAGTTATCTTGCTGGTCAAACAAAAATAAGCTGAATTAGTTTTTGCCCACACCATTAAGATAATATTTACCCTTTAAATAACAATATTTAACCAACTCAATCCCTTTAAAATGATAACAAACTTGTTCTTAATAGATTATTTTTCACTAAAATAAATTCCACTCGTGACCAATCTTTTCCCATCAAATAACACTTTCCCCTACTTTACCAACAATATATTCATTACTTTTTATAAAAATCACCGGTTAAAATGCAATAAACTATGCGCAATTAAAAATTAATAAAAAATTGATTAAAAATTGTTAAGCATTTATTTATGTATCTGTTACACTTATAGCATACTGGAACAAATAAAATTCAATTTTCAATCAAAAAATTGACAATCCAATTGTCATTTAGAGATTTATAAAGAAATGTTGTTATTTGCATATGCCAAAAAATAAATTCAAACTATTATATATTAATCAATTTCTTATCAATTTTTAATTGTGCGTAGTTTATTACATTTTAACCAAATCACCTATTAAATAACGATATTTAACTGACTCAACCCCTTAAAAATATCAACAAATCTGTTCTTAATCGATTATTTCTCCTTAAAAGATCATAAATTCTCTTCTTAGCCAATTGTTTCCCACTAAAATAAATTAAAATTTACTCTCAACCAATCATTTCTCTTTAAATGTTAATATTCCAAACTATATTTAATATTTTTCATAAAAATCATCAATATTTCCATAATCTTTAGCTTTAAATAGTTGGATTTGATTCTCCCATTCCTTATTCTCTTGAAATTACTCAAGAAATTCTTTTAATGTTTCATCATTACTTTGTAAAGAAAGAGATAATTGTCTTAAATATAATTTATATATTCGTTCCTTTTGCTCATTACTATCATCATCTCCAAAACGTGACTTTTCATAAATAATATAAGTTCCCCATATTAAATATCCTTTGGTTAAATGAGTCGGAATTTGAGCAATAGCAGCTTCAAAACATTGTCTAATTTCTTCTTTATTAGTTAAATATCCTAACATAAATTGGCAATATTCAAACCATACATCGACACTTCTATAATCTTTAATTGCACGAATGAATAGAGCATGTATGAAATCTTTGTCTGAATTAATAGACTTTTCATCATTGATCCAATCAATCCACATTTCAGGGACAATGAATAATAGATATGCATAGTTTCTCTTGATTCTCTTGATTCAATCATCTTTTTTGAATGTTTTAGTGCATTAATTTACTTCCAATGAGAATCATAATTAAGAGGATTTTTTAAAACATTTTCTCTATACATATCAATTTTCATAATTTCGTCTGAAAAATCTTCTGATTCCGAATCACTACTAGATAAATCATTATCGATCATATGAAACATTTTTAAAATATGTTTTCTTTATAAGACGAATTCGTTTTATTGTTAGCAATTTAATTTATTAAAAATAATGCAAGCTACAAATCCTCCAAACATTGACCACAATTCAAACCAAATTTTAAATTTTACAATTCCGCCAAAAAAAACTAATACACATTAACTCGAATAAACAACATAAAAACTAAAAGTAAATTTTACATAAAAAATAAAATGAACTTTTATTTCAATATTCAACAAAATAACAATTTTCAATCTACTCAAACCCCTTAAAAATTTCAATAAACTTGCTTTAATTCGATTATTTCCCCCAAAAATATCATAAATTCCCCTTTTAACCAATCATTTCCCTTTAAAATAAAATTTATTCTCAAACAGTTATTTCTCATTAAATAACATTATTTCCACTCTCTCATAAAATTTACCCACATTTTGATATATATTCGAACAAATCCCTTTAAAAATATTATAAATTCCTCCTCTATATTCTCCATTTAGAAAATATTATTGTTTGAACACAGATATTTAACCAACTCAATCCCTTTAAAAAATGTCAACAAACTTGTTCTTAATCGATTATTTCCTCTGAAAATATCCTAAATTCCCTCTTGACTAATCATTTATTTCTAAAATAAAATAAAATTTACTCAACCAATTATTTCTCATTAAATAACATTATTTCTACCATATTTTCACCCACTTATGTCGATATTCATCCAAATATAACCCCCTAAAAATATTATAAATACTTCTCTTAACCAATCATTTCTCTTAAAATGACAATATTTCTTTCATTTTAATTCATTATTTTCATAAAAATCAACCACATATCAATATTCATCCGATTCTATATATTAAAAATATCATAAATTCTCTCTTAACCAATCATTTCTCTTTGTCAATAATTCCAACTATTTCCACTATTTTTCATAAAAATATCCAATCAAATCCCTTTAACAATATCATAAATTCTCTCTTAACTAATCATTTCTCTTCAAACGACATTATTCCCAACTATATTTACTATTCTTCATAAAAATATCCCAATTTTTAACCAATCAAATTTCCTTAAAAATATCAAAAAACTTGATCTTATTCAATTATTTCCCCTAATAATATATAAATTCTTCTCTCAAACAAACATTTACATTTAAATGTCAATTTTCATCCACTGTAACAATTATATTCTATATTTTCATAAAAAGCAACCAAGTAAAATTCCTTTAGAAATCTATATTCAACCGATAAATCCCTTAAAATTATCATAAAAATCTCGATTTTACTAATAAAAATCACTTTTCTTTAAAGCATTATAAGAATGTTATCGATACCCAACATTTTTAATCTTAAATCCATTAAAATTCTTTTACAGATCTAATAAAAATTTTGTTTTTCACGAAAATCAATAAACTTCATTAATTTATTACAAAATCACAAAATAAATAAAATATTTTCATTAATAGTTTGCTCAAACAATTATCATTCAATCCATAGAAATAATTCAGTGATTTCCATAGTAACCGCACTGAGTATTCTCTGAAAATTCTTTAAATATTACTTTAAATGTCAATAATTATTTTGTCGTAGATATGCATCAAATGTAAAACTAATTTAAATATTGTCCCCTTAATTTACAGTGTAATATTTAAAGTTTTTGAGATAAATATATATATATATATATATATATATATAAATATTATAAGGACTTTTTTTGTTTTTCACCTTTGATTTCTTTATAAGTAACATAATATTTTCTAGAAAATTTGACTATGAATCAGATTTATTTAAAGTATTCACGAATATTCGGCACAGACTTTTTCAGGTGATTTCGATCATTACTTATTTATATATTTTGTATTTTATATTGATTTGTTTTTTATATTGAATTTTTATTGAATTGTAGGAAAACAATAATATATAATAGCATAGGTATATAATAGGAATGTGTAAGTGTAAGATTTGTGGAATTATGTGTACAGATTTGTTAAGAAAATAAACAAAAGTAATTTGATACTGATTGAATAGGAGTTTTAGGTAATGCAATTCTATAAAGTCTAATGATTCATGAATGAAAGAATATATTTTCTTAAGTAAATTTGAGCATGAAGTGAGTCAAATTCTCGTTAGAGTAAACTCGAGCAAGTCATGGTGGTTTAGAAGTATCTTCGCCAATTTGGCGAACCCATATTTTATTACAACGTGTAACTCTTTTCGTGTGTCGCTGACTGTCTGGTCTAGAGATAATTGAACAAGGTATTTTTTATACTATTTCTACTGTTTGTGACACATTAGCAAGAGCGTTTTCGTTGAATTGGTAATTTGTAACCAAGGTACGAGCAATTTCGCTCGAGTTAATGAATGATTTAATTGAAGGATTGTTGTTATATGTGGCTGTAGAAGTATCCACGGGAACCTTCTATAAATTGGGGCGAGGTGCGTTGTCGCTTACGTCGTCGGAAATTACGAATGCCAGTTTAAGTAGGCACAAATTTATGGTTTGTGTTACCCTGTTGATTATGATGTGAACGTTGTTGTCTTCTATATCAATTAATTTATACGGACAAAAATATCTCGGTTTGAGACCTGAGCAATATTACGCACGTAAACGTGTTAACATTTTTAAATGACTTTGAAACGTATAGTGTATATGATGATGCAAATGAAAACTGAGGATTACTGTCGATCGAAAGAAAGTAAAAAAAATCAAATTTTTATTAATATAACATTTAATCGCCATAACAGGCATAAGGAGAGATCAAATTCTCATCCCTTAAAAATTTATTTTAGTTCATCTTAGTAAAACATCCAGACAGCTATTGGCATGGGCAGCTGGCAGTATTCATAATCGGAGAGTATAGTAGCTTTGTCGCAGGTTATATCATCTTTCAGCGGAGGCAGGACGTATCTCGAAAATAGTAGACTAATATCGACATCAGGTATCCGGAGAAGCCAGCATCATCATCAAGCATAATCAGCAGGCATTTCTCTGTAGAGGTAGAGCATCACAGCTCAGATATAGAAGAAGGCAATATCATCACGCAGCACGCATTTCCTCTCAGTATTGGTATAGGTATCAGTCCAATCGTAGTTGTATTTGAATAGAAGTTTCATTTGATGTTGGTTTTAATCTAAGTTATAACAATATCGCATATATATAGCCAAAAAGGGGTTAGCCGAATTATGGAGAGGATCATATAATAGAGCTAATATTATGTATTAATAAAGATCAAGTTAATTAGTAATAAGTAATTAAGTAGTTAATTAGTAATTAGTTAATTAGTAAAATTAATGAGTTATTTAAATTGAAATAGTTGGTTTAATTATTTGTAGTTAGTTATGAAATTTTGTAATGCATCTTGATTTAATACCGTAGTAAATAATAAGTACAAGTATAATAAATAATAAGTATTTAAGGGAATAGGTTTTAATTGAAAATACAAAAAGTTTGTATTATTGGAGGTATATAGTTATATAGGTAAACAATATGTTATTAGTATAATAATAATTAGTATATAAATAATGATTAGTATAAAAATTAATTGAAGCGAAAATAGGAGAGTAGTGGCAATATTACGAGAGTTAGCTTGTTGAAATATGTTCTCTGTAAATGTCGTAGCTAGCCCTAACTGCAGCGACAGATGCTTTTTCAGAAAGTGTTTTAATCTCAATTTTTGAAAGATCTATTTTCTTAAGTATTGATGTGTTAAAGCGATCTCATGATCAAAGAGTGCCAATTACTAGTGTGGTGGGTTACTGGGTGCTATAGTTTGTTTTAATTATGTTGTGGTTACCCCGGTAACGCCATATAAATATTTCTTTGCTACCACTCGGCACCCGTTGCTATGCAACGTTGGAACTGTGTTCGAGTGGGTAGATCGTCCGCAAAAAGTGAGCGCTATGACTAATGCTGTAATTGTCCGAACGATCTCTGGGTTCAACGAGCTGTCGATAGAAGACCTGTGCTCGCTTTTGGTTCTTAGGTCCCCTCATATTATTAATATTTCATTTAAGTCTATCTTTCCCATCCGAAAATTCTTATAATCCTCTCATTCCCATACGTCGACGCTCTCCTATTACTTTTATGGGTCGATAATTATCGCATTTAGTAAACAACATTTAAATAACACTAAATATATATTCTATAAAACAATCAACACGTCTTGATAAGTTAATTATGTATTGTTTAATAATCGCGCGGCTCGGCGCTTGGCTCGTTCCTTACGCCCGGGTCGATACCCGCTAGTCTTTGGCGTAGCCTTCGTATCGGTGGCCGTCGTCTCTCGGTAGGCCAGTTGGGCAGGGGCAAAAACAAGGGGATAAGTTACTGCTGCCCCTTCTTGGCAGGCCGACAATGCGACCTCCAGTCCCCTTATCTGTGTCCGCAGGCTTTGGTTTAACTGCCTTTCTTTCGCCCATCCCTTTTGGGCTGCAGTAAGCCTTTGATAAAGCAGTTTTGTCTTCCTCGGTTCTATCCATGAGGCTTTGGTTTGTTGAATTTCCTTTGATATCTGGATAAGTTGTGTATAGAAGTCCTTGTTGAGTTTGCGCGCGTGTTTTAGTTCCCTTTGCAGAGTTTCCAGTGATCCCATTTCTGCAAAACAATGACATTAACTTTTATCCGCAAATCTTAAATTATTTAATTGCTCATACAAATCTTTACGACATTGAATCATAAAACAAAAATTCGTGGAAGACAACTAATCATTTATTGAAAACTAAATTTAACTTCATTAATGTTATTATAAACTTGGAGTCCGTGTTTGAATGGTTAACGGAATTGGGGGTTTTGATGCTGTCTCTCAACGTTTTCGTCCGGGGCCGGCTGAGTGTAGGGGCGCTCATAAAATACAAAGACCGGTCGCTTTGTGTTTCGGATAGGTTTGGAGCTGGGCGGTGGCATAAAATAAATGTGTTTATATATTGATCTTGTCTTGTTGTTTTTTGAAAGTTTAATTAGGTTAAATTTTTCTAACTAAATCATAAGAATGTTTTTCCGGTTAATGGAGAGTAATCAAATTGTTATAACTCAGAGAAGTTAAGAAAATGATTACAAGTTTTGACAAAAGTAATTAATTGTTAAATAAAATTTCAAAACGGTATACGAATAATAGAAGTAAGGTGTTCTACAGTAAAATAGATAAATTATTCCAGAAAAATTAATGACCATCAGTAAGATAAACAATAAGGACACCAATCTATCGAAGTCACTATTAATCTCTTTCAGTTTTAGATATGAAATCATAGCGGACTCTCGTTCAGGAACTGAAAAGCATGCAACGAGAGAACACAGATTTGCATCGACAACTCCTGCAATTATGACGGTAAATACAGCAAATCAAAGCTACCTGGGTCGAACCTACGAGATTGAAGAAGATCTGCCAACGTCTCACTACGGCCCAACGGGATGGAAAGATGAAAAATTACTAAATCAGGCCCAACGAACCGAAATGCTGGGTTTAGAGGTCGCACTATCAGCGTGTCAAGGGAGTGCGGTGACGTATCCCTTTTGTGTTCAATCCGACACATGTAGTCCTACAGAGACCAGAATCAGCCAAACAACTCAAATAAACGATCACAACCTCATGCAAGGACAAGTAGAGCCGAAAGACTACGGTGGCGTATCCAAGGCGCGGATAAATAAAATGACACATCATGAATTGTTATTGGAAAAGGTGTAATATGCTCACAATAAATGTTTGAATTTGATTTTCTTCCTTTGCAATAGTTAATTATAATGTATAGAGTTAGCTAAATAAGTAATTCGATAAGATAGCACTTAAAGGACCTAAATAATAAGACGGGCAGAAGCCTTCTAACGGCAGCCTGCTGAACCCGGTATGAGGCCGGGCCCTAGCAGTTCTGGAATCAGAGTTCACCTTTGGTGGTCTCATAACAATTGTTGTAGTTCCAATGTTAGCTAGCAACGGGTAACCATTGGTGGGCGCAAACGCCTGTATGTAAAGGGGTCAAGGCCAGAAACCACTAGCCCCACAATACCATCTGTTGTAGCTCGTGAACCCAAAGGTTTTCTACAGTATTAGCAGTCATGGAAATATGACTCACCTTATACTAGAAACCCCTGATTAGAATACATTTCCAACATCATATTTGGCGGGTATCCAATGATTATATCTCTTGTATGTGCATCTGGTGGGAGTCCTTTGAAATGGACCTTGAAAACAGTTTATCTTTTATCCACCATGAGCCCAGCAGACCTAATACTGCCCAGGACGCATATCCAATTGTGTCGATTGCTAAAAGATGGTTTCTTAAAATCTGGATGAATCTTGTCGAACAAACAAGAATATTTTAAATTTTAGTTTTTGTCCAACAATTAATTTAAATAATTTTATAAAATAACCCTTAATATCAATTGAAATATATTTATTGAAATATTTTTATTAATATTAATTTAAATATTTATATAAGAATGTTATTTTTGAACACAAATATTCATTTTACTTCATAGAATCTTTTTCATTATTTTATTATAATGAAATTATTATTAAGAATTTAGCTAAATTTGTTTTATTAACTGCAATCTACAAACAGCAGACATATTATTTGTAATACTTTATTTCTAAATTATAACTAAATTAGATATTCAATTTAATTTTATAGAATCCTTTATTGTGTTAATTGAAAATGAGCAGAAGTAATAGATTACGTGACGCTGATTATGGCAGGGAAGAAAGAAGACCTAGAATATCTGAAATGAGCACTCTGGCTTCTAGAGTGTATATAGGCAATCTTAATTTTAAAAATATAACTCGCAGTGATATTTATGAATGGATGAATAAACATGGAAAAGTTATTGGTACAAATAAATTTTGCTGTTATTTTTTATAAAATCTAACATTTCAGATGTTATGATCTCAGACCGACAAGCATTAATTCAATTTGAAAGGGAAGGCGATGCTCGCAGAGCTGTCGATAGAGAAAAAGGTCAGAGTTTCAGGGGAAATAGAATAGATGTTAGGTTTGCATCTACATCCGACGGTTCATTTGAATCTAGATCAGAAATTCCAAGGAATAGAAGTCCACGGTTATATTTATTAATTAAAAGTAACTTTTTAACTGTGTCCAGGCCATTACCATACGAACGTGATTCTCGTGATATGTCACCGTACAGAGATTCTGGAAGGGATAGGTCACCTGCTGATAGAGAAAGATACTACAAAGGTGAGAATCTGCATTTGACATTTATGCAATATATTTTAATTAATTTATAAATAATTTTACAAATATAGTTCAAATAAATGTTTAAATAAGCGTTATGCAAGTATTAATTTTAAAATTATAATGTTTTTAGCGTTACGCCGAGGTGATTCCAGCAAAATTATAGAAGAACCCGAAAATCTCAATAGTTAGTCATAATATATATATATATTTTTAAAAATATATTAAATTATATTTCCCTTGAAAGAAGTTTTATTGGAATTAAAAATTTGTTGTTTTTAGTTTTTATATTAGTATTATATCGCACTTATAGAATAAACCAGTAGTTAGAGGACACTTTGCCACAAAGCCTGTTAAAAGCGACTTGTAAATGCGAATTCAATCCATTTTACAACAATTTATAATGAGCGAGGCGATTTTTCTTTAATTAGCAACAAATGATAAAAAATTAGTTATTATATTAATACAGTGGTTCTCAACCATTTCCCACTCGCGGCACACAAGGATATGTGCAAAATTTTGCGGAACATCTTAACCAAAAACATTTTTGTTTGCATAATTTTTATTTAAAATTTTTAATGAGATGGTTGAGTTTGCTTTCGAGGGCAAATAAGGTTGAAACATGGCTTCAATGCTGATAAACAAATACGCATTTCGTCGTCTATTCGAAGGAGCCGCGCTCTTGATTTGATTTTAGTTAAAGCTGAGAATCCATATTCACAAGACCATGAAGACGCAAAGGGTGGAATGATACTGACTGCTTTTAAACTGAGTGTTGGAAACAACTGCTTCAGAGAAAACCAAAATTTGTCCAAATGTTTTTGGGAAATGTCAGTTAATGGAATTTGTCATTTCTTAAATCAATCAGCTCTTTCTCTTCGGTTGAAAAATTTGATATCTCGTTGCTTCCAAATGGGTTGATCACCCAGCCGTATTTATCGATAGAAAGTAATGGTGAATTGCTGATTGGAGACCTTTCAGTGTGATGATAATGTTTTCAGCAACTATGATCTTCGATTGAGATTCATCGAGGTAAGGAAAGCAGTCGAAAATACCCTTCCATACTTTGCTTTACTATTCATCAAACGACTTCAGTTTTGATGTCGATGATATTATGTTTTCTGATCGTCAGAAAATTCAGTTTTATCGAACAAATCAGAGAGAAATTGAACTTGAGCCGTCACGATGGACGAATCCAAAATATGCTTCCTCGACCTCCAAGAACGAAGTAACCTCAACTTTGAAATGGATGAGACGCTTCAAAACTTTTACTTTTGATAACCAGTGAACTTCGGTGTGGTAAAGCAGAGATTTAATGTCTGAATCCATAACACCACAGAGTTGAGTGAATGAAAGGGTCGAGACTTGATGTAGTTCACTACTTTGAAATCTTGACTAAAAACAGACTGCAAATTTTCCGGCAATGCTTTTGCAGAGAGGGCTTCACGATGGAGCATGCAGTGAGTTGTCATCATATTGACATTTTGTTGAAGAACCAGTGACAAATTCGTTTTGATTTTCTCGCATCGAAGGACAGTCATCGGTACACACACTGATACAGTTCTTACATTTTAACTTGAAAAGCAAAACCTTCTTGTTCGCCAGCTTAAAAATGTCTTCTCCTTTCGTCGTGCTCTTCAATTCATCACAGAAAAAGAACTCATTGATGGATTTCTTATTTTTAATGAAGCTAATAAATATAAGTTGAGCTTTTCTACTGATATCGGCAGATTCATAGACTTTAAGAGACCACAGTATCTCTGATTTGACTTCGGTTTCAAAATGTTCACGAACTTGATCTTTCAAATTGGACGATAAATCTTCGATTCGTCGTGAAATTGTATCATTTGATAGCGAAACTTTCATGGTTTTCTCAGCGGCTTCAGGTCCAAGCATAGTTTCAACAATAATAGGAAGTGCTGACGCAATGATTGTTTCGCATCCAGCTTTCTTTCGTTTTGCCAATAGTTGAGCGACCGCATAACTTGCAACAAGTCCGTTCTCAGAAAGTTTGTAATTTTCTTTAATTGAAGATTCTTTTCAGTTGCAAGCTACTCAAAATATTCTCTTGGTTTGTCTTTGTGTACCGGATGATTTGCCTCCAAATGACGCTTCAGTTTGCTTGGAACTAGAGACTCATTCGATTAAGTTGAGTTTGCAGATCCAACAAGGAGATTGAGCATCTTCAGGTCCAGATGCAGTGAAACCGTATTCGATGTACTCTTTAAATTTTCGCTTCGTTCCTTTGCTTTGATTCGGTATATTTTCCTTAAGCTCGGATTTTGTTTAAATTTATCCCTTGCTAGAAAATTAAGTTTTACTAAGGATCATCAAAAATCAGCGAAATATCGCGGATATCCAGTTATAAAAAGGAAAGTACTTTTCAAATTAAGATTGAAATATTATCGACTATTGCTTCAATTTAAAATTTAAATACACGTTAAGTTATAAGTAATAAAATAGATTCCATTGTTCAAAAAACCCTAGCAATTTTCAATATTTTCAAAAATCTCGCGACACACAGGTTGAGAATCAATGTATTAATAACGTGTTTAAATAATTTGAAATATAGCTTAGAAAATTAATTTTTTTTGAAGAATTCTAAGTTAAGTTTTGCATGGTTTTGAATAGCAAGGAACCACATTATTCAAAGGTTGTCAGTATTTATGAAAATAATAAAAGATAATAAATTATCAACTTGCATCATTATATACGCAGATCGTCATGGATCACCTGATTCATATAGAAAATACGATAGATCTCGAGGCATTGTTGAAGAACCAAGATCAAGATCTCAACTTCAGTAAGGTCATGTTAAAATAAATTTATATAATGTAAATTATAGCCAAGACTATCCAGTAATTCCAAAAGAGATTCAAGAACCCAAGTGGAATTCTCCACCATTTACTGATAAAATTGGAACAGAAAGGCCTGGTTTTGATGCTGCAATAATAGTTATGTCAAGTGAGCTGTTAAGTTATGCGGAAACCATAGAGTCACGCTTACAAAGACAAATTGCATTGACAACTCATATAATAGTTTTAAAGGAAGAGTCACATGCAAACGCATGCGTCGAAGACCTAAATAACAAAGGTGTACTATACGCATTTTTGGTTAATAGCCTCAATGAGCAACACTTCAGCTGTACTTTAAGAATCTTATATGGTACTCCTCAGGGTAAGTAAAATATATTGGTTTTATTCGTTTATTGCTAAAAATATATTCGCATAAATATTTTTATCAGAAAAATCTGTTAACTTGATTAAATTATTGGAAACTTAATTTTTTAGCTTTATTTGAAAACTAGTGCAAATCGAATTAAATGTGGAAGTTTGTACTAGATAAATTTATCTATGTCACTCATGGGATAACAATTGAACTTGTTGGAAAATTGAACGGTTTTTGAGGATCGAATGAAAAGCGTAATCTGAATTTTATTCTCGACTTAATGGAGTAAATTCTTGAATATTCTGATGTTCAACTTAATTAAAATTAAATTTGAATTTTTAGCTTAACTGACTGAAAACATGTAACCATATTACTAAACAACCATGTATTTCATAACACTAAATAAATGTTCTTATTTATTTATTAAAATTTAATATTTCTTTAGTAAATTTTAAACAGATTTATGTAGTTTGAAAAACAAAATAATTTTATTGGGAATATGTTGTAAACATATTTTTTATTTTCTAAAATGTTATCTTAAATTATTATAATTGGTATAAATATGACAATTTTATATTGGAATTACATTTTAAAAGTTTAGTATATTGGATTTGTGTTTAATAGGTGAAAACAAACTTATTAATTACAAAATTAAATTGTATTAATAAATGATCTTACAGATAGTAATAATTCGTTTAATGTATTTAAATTTTGCAAGTAAATTATAAAACTGCTGTTACTTTTTTAGTTTGTTGAACAAATGCATTTATCGTTTCTATAGAATGAAATTGACTGATATTTTATTTAAATAGACATGGGTTTCCCAAACTATGTTCCGCGAAGCCTAAATAGATATTTCACAAAAATTTGGAGTAAATTTAGAAAATTGAACGTATTCTACTTCATAATTAAAGACGAGTGACGGTTAAACTTTATTGAGTTTTACGATGTCAAGAGCAGGCGAATGTTTTTAGTACCTAGAATTTGGGTACAGCAATAAAAGTCTTTAACAAGTGCTAATATTTTTGAACGAGGGTGAAAGACTATCTCATCCTGTGCACATGAAAGAGATGTGATATGTGGGATTGTTTTTACCTGATTCGCTGAAATCTTGTTAGTATGATCTTCGGTACGCGAAAGGACAGTTCGCTTTTTTGTGTTTACACATCAGACAGCCTCACGCAAATAGACTCGACGCCACGGCAGATATGAGAATACAACTGACCAATATTGTGCCTGATGTAAAAAAAATTTGTAATTATAGAACCCAAAATCATCAAAGTCACTAGGAGTTTTATTTATTTGTATTTTTATGTATATTAAATAAATGATATTTCTTTAATAACATTTTTTTATTTATACTATGAATTATTCAACCTAAAAAATAAGCTAAGTGTTCCGCCAAAATTTTCGGATTTGTCAAGTGTTCCATCGCTGATAAAGTTTGGTAAACCTTGAAATAGACTATTATTGAAAAATTGTATTAATATTAAACAATTGTAATATATTGATGTCGAAATTATTGTATTTCGATATTTGAAAAGCTTTCGCTGAGGAACCTTAATATATCTACTAAATGCATTCACCTTCAAAAATTACAGAACTTATTACCAACTAACGAAAATTGGCTGGATATGATGCAATTGTTACAGGTCGGTCGATATCTACTCATTAAAATCAGATAGTACATAAATACATACACTATTGCAATTATGGGCGCTCAAAACAAGAACAAATGTATTGATATGCTTATTTCAGTAGCATCGATGGAATTGGCTGATATTTTATTTAAATATACTGATATTAACAAATCACAATATAAATATCAATATCAAAGTTTTATTTTAAGACTTTATTGTTTTAAAATTGTCAATTAGAATCTTAAATTCCTATAATGCTTGTCAAAATAGGGAAATTCGATATTTAAAAATCTTTTTAAAATATTTCACACTATTTTAATATTATGAATACGAGAAAAGTTTTATAAAAACAAAATATTTTAAGATTTTAATTGCGTACATTTAATATAACTTCAATTTTAATGATGTGCAAAAAGTAAAATATTCTCACAAGAAAAATGAAACAAATTTTTTTAAAATTAATGAGTGGGCTAAAATAGGAATAGTGTTGGTTAATATTGTTAATCATAATGTCAGCTACTAAAAAGCATCAGAAGTCAATGGACATAGTCATTTCATAAATAATTATCTGAAAATGCGTAATTAGTATCAAAAATGTTTTTATTCCACCAGTTGCGCAAGATAATCATGGAGTTTGGTATCAACTACATTTTATTTTCAAATAAATTCTAATTAATAATTAATTTTTATTCATGAACTAAATCATGTTTCACTACCAAAAATCCTCAGATTCGAAACTTTCAGTTCTGAAATGAAAACCAGTATCAACTAAAATTAATTATTATAAGAGGAATTATTTGAAAATATTTTTACTTATTTGTTTATTTATATATTTGTCAGATTAAAAATTTCAGATAAAATTTGTAGATTGTAAAAAATCAACTAATAATTATATAATTAATTTGCTTTTGCACGTTTAAAAAGTAAAATGATTCTTAAAAAATAGCTTAAGCAGTTTGCTGTTTATTTTACCGGGTTTAACAAATTTTGTACATCGTTTGAAGTTCATAAGTTTGCCTATCTGATATTTTTATAAAGTGACGAAATCTCCCGAACTATTTATCTTGAAAATAATTGGAGATTTATGTTTGACAAAGTTGGTACATTTATTCTAATTAAGGGCCATCCATATATTTTGTATGCATCGAATATGTTCGGAGTGATTAATTTGAAAGGAAGAGAGTGCTGAAACCAAGGGAAATTAAATCAATAACGCAAATGCTACGAAATTTTAGTTTTGTTATTGATTAATATTAAATTAAGTTTATCTTTGTTAACACGTATTTTATGTACATATATTATATAAGACACATGATTAAAATCATTGATGGCTTACCTATTTTATTGAAAGTTTTAATTGAATAATCTTTATGTTCTTTCTGATTGTGATTCATCGGCAGAAAAAACATGAAGTCGAAAGACGCCAATAATTATTATTGTCCTGATTAATTATTACGGTAGAATTATATTTTACTTACATTATATATAGACACCAACTTGCGGTAGTAAACACTAATTGTACATATTGTCGATTTTACATTCAATTAACACTGTTTACATAATCACACCTATAAGTATCATGCACTATCTATTGTAATTTCCTTCTAACTTTTGCATTAATACTTTTTTAAAATTTTGGTTATAGTGAGAGCTTATACTGATGAGAAATATTAAATTTCTTATTAATTTTTCAATTTTAAGTGATTACAAAATTTAATGATTGAGTTTCTAGAACATCGCAACATGCCATTAAATAATGCTTTAACATTTGTTGCTCGTAACTTCGAAAGATATCAAAAGCATGTACGGGATTTAAAAACTATTGCCCCAAAACCAACATTTGATCCATCAAGAATGCCTCCAGGATTTATAGCACCGGATGATAAAATCATTTATTATTTGCATTTGCTGGCAGATTCCAGGATGTTGACTATTGAAGAGTTAAATGAGGTGATAGATTTTGTACAAAAAAGAATGCAAGCATTGGCAAGTGCAGAAGAAACAATGGAAAAAGCTCGTACGTAATGATATTATTTATATATATCTTAATGGCAAGTGATTTTTGTCAAGTTAAAGCAATTTCGATGATGTTTATTTCTTTAATTAAAAACTAAAGAAAAACCTAATATGATTTTATAGCAATTACAGGCTTGCCAAATGAATCAGTACAAAACTCGATGGCTCCTAAACTTTCAATACCAGGAAATCAACCAGTTCGAGAGGAAAAAGTAATTCAACATCAAACTCAATTGCATTCTAAAATATTAAATATACTAAAACCTGTCCCACATCAATCTGCTTCAGGTGTTGTGGATAATGAAATAAATAATATGGAACAATTCAATACATATAATGATTCTAATATATCAACATCGAAGAGTAATAACATGGTTATTAATCCAAAAGTTCAACAAGCATTGGATACGTTAATGCAATCGCAATTTAGACCAACTGCTCCTGAGCTAAGTGCTCCCGCGGAAGAAAATTCTCGTAACTTTCAACCAGTTAATAATCCAATGGCAAATCCATATTCAATGAATCCTACTCCAAATATGAGGCCTATTAATCCTCATTCTACTCAACAAAGACCAATGGCTCAAGGGCCAGGTGGACAGCCATTTGGAAATAGTTTCCATGGATATTATCAGCCACCAATAGGTCAACCAATTTTCAGGGGTAGACCGCCTTTTCAACCTAGACCCCAATATCCTGGATATTAAAATATCTGAATAATTATTGTGTGTCATTTAAAAATAGTTATTTTAATTGAAATTATTAAGTGTCGTTTATAAAAATAATTTTAAACAGAATGGAAATATGGTTAAGCGATAATTTTTGGTATTAATGCAATACTCTGATTTTATCGACTAAATATATAGACGACTGTATTAAAGTAAAAAATTTAAATCTTGAAAAGGCTAGATACAGATATTTATTGTGATGAATACTGTTTAGTTTTTAGCTGGATTTCTCATAATTTTCATTAACAAATGAAACTGCAATGAAAATTTAATAACGTTAATTAAAATATTAGTTGCTTAAATGAATTTTAAACTTTATTTTTGAACAGTGTTAAAAACAAGAGATTTTAAAAATATTGACTAGAGATAAAATTTTCTTAAAATTTCACTACCTTTATGTAAATGGTTAAAATTAATAGGTAAATAAATTATGTGTATATTGTTATTTTATAAACTTCAATCTTAAATATCAAAAATACAATTCTATATTTAAAAAATTTATTTTTATTATGTAAGTATTTAATGCGATAGCAGACTATAAATGTTAATGAGACATCAGTATTTTATGTATTATTTCAGACAATTGTCATTTTATTCGATCCTAAATTATTACTATAATCGTAATTTATTTTAACAATTTTAATATATTGTGAACTAATTATTTAAGCGTTTTAATCCGATAAAATTTTCGTCGACTATTCGTTACTCTGGAATACCAAGTCGAGTACTTATCGTCCACACATACGAGTCGAATTCAACTGAAGTAAATGTAATGTATGTGGGGCTGTAGTCATTCAGAGTGTATTTTTCGGTTCAAGACTTATCATTTTTCTGGGTTTGGCCTTTGGAAGTTCTAAATTTGTTGGTAGTTATAGTTGGTATGTGACAGTCGTCCTCGTAATAAAGCATATTTACACGAGTGAGAACTTTGTGGAGTTCAGCTCCTGCTAATAGTTTGTTTTATTGTATTTATATTGACTCACATAGCAGAGTTGCGAGGCAAAAACGACACAGGCATGGCGATGAGTCTATGCATATACCAATAGTTTCAAGCATGTGTGTTTTGTAATTTAACCAAACTTATATAACAATTAAAATCATTGTTAGCTTTAAAATTTAGAACTTTCTCCTAAATTATTTTTATTTGAAAGATTGAGTCTGCTTATAAATCAAAAAAGCTTCAGTACGTAATTCTAATATTATTGAAAACAGTATTTATTCTTTAAAATTTTTTTTTATTTGTTTATAAATAATAATTTGCATGTTTAAAATTATTTTAAGTAGGTTATTCTTTTACTGACACAGCCCACTTTAGACTTTGAGACCCCTGGTCAATATAGATTTCATTGTGATTTTACATGGTCGAAATTCAAACCTGGTAATACAACCTTTCTCTCCCTTTGTTAGGCAACTTTGGAACTGTAACCACTGGTTATGAGACCGCCAAAGGTGTTCTCTATCACTAGAACTGCTAATGCCCGGCATCATAGTTGGTTCAACGCGCTACCGATTGAAGGACTATGCGCGGTTTACGATCTTGGTCTCTTTTGTACGAACTTAAACATTATAATTATTCTGTTTTGGGTCATTATTTCATTACCTGTTATCGGAAAATTATTAATTCGAAAATATAGTTTTAATATATTCGTAAAACAAGCCTAAGATATTATATTCAGAATAAAACAGAGTTTGTAAGTCTTTCTTCAATGGATCTGTCTTTTCGGATTCGATTCTGTCGCCTGTGGCGAGCATCGATTTGCCCGCTCTGCCTTTCCCGGCCATTGCTGCGGCCGTTTGAGTATTTATGGTTTGGTCGTGTAGTTCAAATTTCTTCCCCCATAATTCTGATTTGGGTCCGTTGGTTTTGGACCATCTATTTGTCTTCCGCCCATCCCTGTTGAGTGGCAGTCAATCGCTTGTAGGTCCCTTTGTCTCGTGAAGGCTCGATTCACATCGCCCTGATTTTCTGGATTTACCGGCTCATCTGTATTAACTGAGCATGTATGATTGCATTTTCCCGACGGGATTTTACCAGTTCTTTACTCAATGTCCGTAGAGTATTCATATCTATAAACAAAATCCATTTATTAATGAGTTTCTACATAATAATTATTTAATAAAACAGTTTGTTCGTATAGGTTTCGTGTCGTCGGCTAAAGAGAGACTTAACTAGCGTTTGTAAAAATCGGGTCTCGTTTAACTTCTCGTATATTTGTTACTATGTACCGATTTCATTTTTTGTAATTATTGTGGTAATTATTAACTCTGTTTCACAAAAGTTCATAAAGCAAAGATTTTTAATTTTATTGATATTACATTGTTAACTTCTTGAGAAATTCTATCTCCGCTGTCCATCGTAGTAACGATAAATTGACAGGTGCTTCGGAGTAGGAATGTTCATTATCCTGGTGCGGTACTACTACAAGATCTAGTGTGGTTGACCGAATCAGGCGTCTCGGCACCACAACGTCGATGAGAGCCTCCATCTCTTCCAATACCGGGTCATCTAATTCATACAAAACTACGCAATCTGGTGCGTACCCATCGGTACTAAGGTTCCGGCTTGCGACAATATCCGCATTTATTCTATCTAAACTACGCCTGGCCTTGGGTACATGCAGTTCGTTTGTTGTTGGTGCTCTTCCAACTTGGCCAGCGTGAACTCGGCCCGTTGCCGAGCTGTATATGATTGTCACTGATATTTTCAATTTGGTTAGAAAAAATATTAGAAAATATTGGAAAAGATAACTGAAAATATATAGAAACACAAAATGGATAAAGAAACACTGATGAAATTTTTATTATTTCATACGCTGGGTGACAAAAAAAATGAAATATGAAGAAATAAAGTTAGAATGGAGAAACATAAGAAAATTAAAGAAGAATTAGAACAAACTAGAGAATTCGATGCATTTATAAACAAGAAATCCTATGTAGAAACAATTCAATTTCAAAATAATTGTATTTCTTCTTGGAAAAGGAATAATCAGTCTAACGAAAAACCTTATGAAGAAAACCGAAAGAATAACCATTAAAATGTACAATACAAACCAATGAACCAACAGTATTATAAGAATCAGATTACTAGACAGTACCAAGATGGAAAAGCAGATCAACGAGAATTCAATCAAAGAAGAAAAAACAATACGAGAGACAATACAAACCAGAACCTTAAATATTTAAATGCTGAATTTGCAAGGAAGTTGGTCATTACAGACAAAAATGTTCAATGTGAACATTGCCAAAGACAAGGAAACTTCAGATATCGATGTTACGAGGGAAGCAGAAAACGATTTGAGAGACAAGTTGACAGAATTGATGATGGAGAAACAAAAGATGATTATGATAATCAGAAATCACACCCAAATGTTAAAGCCTTTGGGCTTGAGGAGGACTCAAAAGCACAGGAATAAAGGTATATAATATTCTCAGCAAAGGTTTTATGAATGAGAATGAATGTGAATGTATGTTTACTAATTAAGAAATACAACCAAAAATGTTTTGAGGAATGAATCTCTTAGTAATCTTTTGAATTCATTTAATTATGGATAGAGAGAAAGGAAAATAATGTTTATATGACAAAAGGACCAGATATAGTTATGAATTTTATTGATATTAAAATACCGAAAGTATCATTTGAAGACCAATTAATTAATAAATTGGCAAATCAATACAGCAAAATTTTTATGACTCATAAATGGGATGTACGAAGAACAGATCTACTAAAGCATGAGATTATTACATCGAATAGACCAGTGTTTACCAAACTTTTGGTACTGCCTTAATCATTTTCATTATATAATTTACCTCTTTGCTTTAAAATTTTATATATTGTGGAGTTTTTGGGTACGATATCAGTGTCCTTGACCCCAAAAGAAAATTATTGTCTTTCCCCCAATGGTTACCCGTTGCCAAGCAACGTTGATAATGCAACCACTGGTTATGGAATCGCCAAAGGTGAGCGCCATATAGGAACTGCTAAGGCCCGATCCCATAGTGGGTTCAACGCACTACAGATAGAAGGTATGTGTGCGATTTCTATTTCTGGTTCCTTTCACTTAAAAGTACGATCAGTCGTCTCTCTCTCTCTCTCTGATTGAATCTTTATTATCTTGCGTAGATTATTCTTAGCCATAATTAATAAATTTAACAAATGTGCGGACACTTCAACTAAAACATTTATTTGTTATGACATTTTCTCATTTTTGTTGTTCCGCCGATCTCATCGCCCGTCGTTTCGCCCTCTCGAATTTTCCCGGACGACGTTGTGGTGGTTTAACCGCCGGTTTGGTTGCGTTTGTCGAGTTGCGATACGCCAGCTGGGCCGGTGCAAAAACTAGGGGGTATGTGGCAGCTTGGCATTCTTGGCAGGCCGCTAGCGCCACCTCTAGTCCGCGAATCTGCGTCTTCATGGCCTGCGTCAATCGCTTCTCTTCAGCCCATCCACGCTGGGCAGCGGTTACTCGTTGATATAGGACTTTTGTTTTAGACGGCTCTATCCACGTTGATTTTACACGATGGATTTCCCTGGTTAATTCTAGCATCTGTCGGTGGATATCTGTATTCTGCTTTCGGGCACTTTTGAGAGCCGCATTTAAGATTTCACTAGAATCCATCTCTACAATAAAATGGGTCATTAATAGATTTCTTTGACTATTATAAAATTAATTTATCATTGATTTAGTATTTCAAACGCGTTAAAATTACCTAAATGTTGTATGATATATGAAAACATTTTAAGGAGGGTAGATGTAAGTTTGAAAATAATAAACTCCGAATAATTTATTTTACTAAATTCAGTTGTAACGTGATCGTGAATAACAGTTTTTCAAATTTGGTCTTGCTGTTCTTCGTGCATAGGAATGATCCCACTTCGGTCCATGCTCTCTTACTTCTGACCTCATCTCCCTTGGAAGAACTTTCTTCGGCATGGATACAATCATAGGAGGAATTGGTCGGTTCACTCGAGGATCATCGAGCTCAAATGAGATGCCGTACGAAGGGGCATACCCATCCGTGCTCGGAATCAGACCAGCCGCAATATCTTCGTTAATTTGATCTAATTGTTGACGAGCTCTCTCTACTTGTTTGTTGGTCCTCCTTTGATGGGCTTCTAGGCGTGCTAAGAGTTCTTCCGCCTGACTTTGGAGTTCGCGAGCCGGATTTTGTCCAGGTTCTCGTTTGATTGCCACATACGGTAGTTCGACGTCCTCCGTTTCTCCTTGCATCCCGAACCTCGATTCTCTTACTGGGGAAATCGAGTATCCCGCATCCCACATCGCCTGTCTGCATCTTGCGGCGGCGTGAGATGGGAATTTCATTGTGATTCGGGATTCGTCTACCCATGAGTCTGTCAAAATGAATGTTATTAGCATTGATACGAGAAATCGTGAAATTAAATAAATAACTTATGTGTAGGTGTAGAGTGGTATATGTGATTTTGTACACATTTTCGGCGACAACAAAAAAAACTTCGGATTAGTTCTCTAATCCTCTCGGTTGGGAGTTCTCGAGTCGTATGTACGTTCGTGGGATTCATTTATGGGGTGATTAGTAGGTGGGTATTAGTGAATGGGTTGTTTGAGTTCCTTAGTGCAGAGTAATGTCGATATAGTCTTCAGTTTCCTGAGAGATCTTTTATATGTATATTTCGCTGGCGTTTGTCATTTAATTCTAATACTCTCTGGATTCGATTTTTTCTTAAGAGTAGATCGAGGTGTGGCGATGGCGATACAAAAAAATATATGCTCCAATCGTTCGCTCTAGTTGAAGACATCAACGAGTGATTATCATGGTGAGGCACTATTGAAATGACACTCCTTGTTTGCCCGGATTTATTATTCAATGAATTTCTCAGTTTATCTTAATGGAACTCGTGATATTGTTCGTGGCTCGAATTTTGGCAAATGATCACTTCGGTTTAATGTTCTATTGTGCGGACGCTTGCCTTCTACTCATTCGTGTAGGGTTATACTAAAATTGAATTTAGATGAATACAACAAGGTAGAGTGTATTTATTCAAATCATCATCATTGCAATTAGGTCTTTCGGTTGTATTAACTTCCCTTCATTCTGAAAATATTTTATTCTTGTCTCAATTGAGGTCTTCGAGTGAGATATGCCGAGCTGTTATCACGGTTGGCCGGAATTTATGAAATTTAATTATCGTTAGAAGAAATGTAATTAAGTAAATAGCATTCCTTACTTTCTCGGGCGTCGGTTCGAAGCTCCATCGTAATTTCTTCGTTGTCTCCAGAATGGGAAGAACGGCCTTGGATTCCTACATTACTTCGCCTGTTGAAATTTGTTCCATAACTCATTGTGATCGACTAAAATTACCGACACTAGCCAATCCATTTATATTGCCTCGCCTACCGTGCATGTGTGCCCATATTTGTGACCAAGCCAGTGTGCGCATTATATTCATTTTAATCAGCTATTTCCTGCTGACGTGGAACTTATTGATCGGGAATCAATTTAGCTGGTCTCTCGCCACGTTTAATATTTAATTTAATGAATTCCATTATATTGATCTGGTTATTTGGATTATTTCTGTAACAGTTAGGTTGCTCATTTTTCGCAATTTCGAATCTCTCATTTTCCGGAGGCACTACAGGTAAGCTGATTTTATTATTTTTCACTAAATAAACTATTTCAGGTTTCTAGTTTCTCACGTCTTAACCACAAAATCTCTGCCTGAGTGAACGTCAGAAATTCACCGATATCCAAGGATTCTCACATATTTCTCCTTTCATTCATCGTGATGCCATTCATGAGTGATTAGTGACTAATTTCAATAATTTTTATGCAATTATTATATGCTGGTCGTGCGTTCATGATTCATTTTTCCGTTTTTGATTTATTACTGCGTCTCTACAGGGGTGAAAATGAATGTTGACGACGTTAATTCTCGATGTAACATATTTCCTATTAGGTTATCAGTGTATTTGAGATCCCATTTAACTAATCTGATCGTTTTTATTGATGGAAAATCTGACTTTATATACAATAACTCAGGTTCGTGATTTTTCTATTCTTTTGTGGAGTGCTGTAATTTATTTGGGTCGGTTTACATGAGTGATATGATGTTATTCTTCTATTACTTGATTAGTGTTAATTATGAAAGTTTTGGGTGGGTTTGTTACGCGGCGGAAGATTTTAGGGGTTTGGGAGGAGTCTCAGTTTACAGGTGTATTGCTTAACTAATGATAATAAAGATGTCATCGATAATGATGCTACTAATTACGCCATCTATTTAATACGACTAGCTGATGGTGAGTTTACTAACTGAGGATCGTTTATGCCCTTATCGTTTTCATTCATAGTTTATCTCTTATTATTTTCTTTAGCTGCGGTTCAAATTTATGCCAGTTAAATATTCGGGTAGTTAATTCTAATTATACGTTATCATAATTTTATTTTAGCTAGAGATATTTAAACATAATACGATTTCCGATTTCGTTTCCCCACTTCCTCCCTTTCAATTTGATCTTAGGATAATTGTGTTCATATTATTATTTTAAGAGTGCTCACCGAGCTACTTAATGTTTCATGAATTTTTGGTCGAAATTATAGGAAAATGGGCAGTGGAGGAGCAGTCAAAAGACTACTTCCCCTCTTCCCAATTTCCCCTATGACGGATATTATTGACGTTTAGGCCCAGCGTTATTCACGCCAGAACCTTCATGGGCACAGGCTATTGGCAGATAAACTGCACCTACACAGCCTGAATTGTGTGTCGATTTTATTGATTTGCGGTGCGTGAGTGGCTGTGGGCCGGAAAAATTTCGACTTGGATAGAATTCGATTGTTGTTTGAAACGTTTATTTTCAAATAATACACCATAGTTGTCATAATCATTAGTTGTACACCATAACTCTCTCCCCACGCCGACGTTCAAGCAGAGCTCCTTCGAGGTTGCAAGGATGCGACGTGGAAAGAGTTTTTCGAACATTCCTTCACTCACATTTTCAAAATTTCCGAGTTCCACTAGTTAAACTATTTTTCAGATTAAAACTGATTTTTCAGAGTTGAATCAATTAAGACTGGTTAAAACGGTTCAAGTTTTTCAAAAAACTGATTTTAGTTTAAAAACCGAATAAAATTATGTGAGAATGAATCGGTATATATATCTATTGTACGACCCTAACCTTGCGTGTTAATTTTGATTTAGTAAAACAAAATTTGACCTTGTGATTTTCTAGAATATTCTATTCTTAATTTTATTATTTTGTAATTTAATTCGACATTTTTTTTTGAATTTTTGAATTGAATTGTTTCCAATTCGAATTATTTGATTTTTATTCCATTTTCATGGAATTTCGCATTTTTTGGTAAATTGTCAAATTTCGGTCGAATTTGTTAGGTTTTAGTGTTATTTTTATGTTTATTACGTGCGGATCTTGTTGCACTTTGTTATTATTTTAATTTATTTTTGTGTCTCTTGATTTTATATTTAATTGTTCTCTTTCTCGTATTTTAGCAGGGTTAGTTGGTGTTTTATGGGTCTGATTTTAAATCTGCATGTTGTATTTGCGTGTGTATTACCGATTCATTTAAACAATCTTCAAGGCCGTTTGTGTTCTGGCCCAACATAAAACACTCGGGGGCCCATAAAATTGCGACCCGCAATTTCAAAGTCTTTTTCAAATCATACTTTTATACATTTGTTTGAGTCTACGAGCTCTCTGGTCGTGATCTCAATACCCACATACATAAAAAGTTTCTACGTTATAAATAAGTATCAAGATAAAGATGAACTTATGGTCCGACTACTGTACGTTAAATCAAATAAAATTAAATTAAAGTCGCTTAAAAAGTCACACTGAAGTCACAAAGTTTAGTTTCTTTTGATCAATGTAAGTCAGTTATTACATAGTAAATTTGGTCTCGAACGAATTATTGACGGCTTGGGTTTCACTTTCCAGTTGGTTTTCTCTTTTGGTTGGGTTTGATTGGCATGGTTGGTTGATGGAGATGCATGAGAGTTTTGATGTTTCTTTGTTTTTCTTGATATTCCGGATTTGGTTAAATATTCCCCCAGTTTTATGGATTGTGGTATTTTGTCTTTGTCGCTTTGTTATAGTTAGGCAGGTGATAAGGCAACATATTAGCTATACGATGTTCAATGTTATACTGATCGTTAGGATTTTTTCGATCGACAGGATAGTTGAGTTTGGTTCATATTTCTGTCGGGATTTATTCTGCTGATGTCTTTTGGCTGACGGATAATTTTTAGGATTTTACGTATTGGTTTATTCTCGGGGTTTGCTTTGACAGTTTCTTGGATTTGTCTGATGATCGTTTCCAAGGTTTTCTTTATATCTAGGTTCTCATTTGATACTTCATCGTTTTTATTCAGCAGGGTTTGTATCATTTGTTGAGTCTTGCTGATACTTTGTTTTAATTCGTTATTTTCCTTTCCGTTTTCTTTTTTCGGACATTGGTTGCATTGTAGGGTTATTTGTTGGCATTCGTCGTTTTCGGGGTTTCTGCAAATCTCTTGGTAATCTGCGCAGGTGCTGTCTTCTCTTCTGAATGGGTGGGTTTCCTCGCATCTCTCCAAGGGGTTTTCGGTAACGCATCCTTTCGTTATTATTACTATCATTATCCATAGTTTTAGACTCATGCTTTCTTTTCTAATATACATTAGTTATTTCATATACTTATTTACACTTTATTCGTCTACATACAGTGAAGTTTATCCCCTTTTATTCTTTCTCTTTCCTCGGAGGTGAGTATATTTTCGTACTCTTCTTTTGCCCTTTTCTCTGAAAATTTCATTATTAGGACTTGGGTTTTTATTAGTCGTTCCGTCAGTTTTGGAAGTTCTTTTAATTGTTCTTTGTTCTCCTCGATTATCTTCCGTTGGTTGTTTATTTGCATTCGGAGATTTATTTCTTTTGCTTGCTTTTGTTGGAATTTGTGTTTGTAGTTGATCTTGTCTGTTCTCTGCTTCTCGGCGTTCTGTTTCAATTCTTGTAGTTCTTCTTTTAACGCTTCAATTTCCTCTTGAGTTTGTTGGTGATTTTGTTTTGTTTCTCTCGCTTCTTTTCAACTTTCTTCTAGCTGTATTAAGAATCTCTGCTCGCTTTTCTGCTTTCTCTCATTCTTTCTGCTTCTGTTTTCCAATAATCTTCCAAAACTACTCGAGTTTTTATCTTTGCCAATTCTTGTCTCAAATACTCGTTTTCTTTCTTTTTCTCTCTGCTACCTTCCATACTAGTTGTTAATTTTCGCTTCACTGTATTGACTAGTTGTCTTTGTTTGAATTAGTTGCTGACTTATTCGGGCGATTTCTAATTCTTGTTCTTCTACTATCTCTCGCCACTCTTTTCTTTCAGTTCTCCATTTCTTACTGTAATATTCTAATGGGTCTTCTTCGATTGATTTTATTAACTGCATAGGAATTGGTTGGTATCTGTCGTACTTATTCTTGTAGTCTTCTTGATTCATTTGAATTTCTGCTTCGTTCGAGTTCATTAGTTCAGCTTTTTACAATTTTCTGTTTTTATCATTTTTTATTATTTTTATCTTTTTACACTTTTTACAATTTTCTTTTCTTAATTATACAAATGTTTCCTCCGTCTCCCAAATCCCTCATCTGGTTCTGCAGGGACTTGGGTTGGTACTTCCGTTGAATATAGAGGTACGAATAAGATGGGTGGTCGGTTCTGCAGTGTGGTTATTTCCTCTCGTAAGGTATTTGATATCTGCAACTCCTCATCTAATAGGTAGGTGAGGTATTCCACATTTTCTGTCAGTCCTTCCACTTGAGTTTCTAGATGATGCGTATTTTCTAACGCTTTCAACTTTTCAATTTCCTTTCTTAAGTTCTGCTCGTTTTCCTAATACCCTTGCTTCATCGTCTTTATTTCTGCTTCAACTTGTCCTCTAAGTTGCTCGTTGATTTCGAGTTGATGTCGCAGTTGAATTTCTTTATATACTACTACTCCTCGATGTCCATTTACATCTTGTTGGAGTTCCGTTAGTTTCTCGTCTAACTGTTGCTTCTGTCGTTTTTCGTCGGCTAATTCGTTTTGCGTTTCTAGTACTTTCTGGTTTAGCTGATCATTCCATTTCCTGTAGCTGGTTTCGTTTTTTCTGAGTCTTTTTATTGTATTTCGTCTGATTCATTCGTGGAATTCCATTGTTTGGATCTGGTTACTATAATCCTCGATTGTATGTTTCTGCTCTTCGATCTGTTCCCATAGTTCCCAATCTTCAGTATTTAGTAATTTCTTGGGCAATAGTCTTATTTCTTTCTTGGCTTCTTGGTATTGTTCCTTCCACTTCCTCGCTTCCATTTTGATCGATTCTTTCTTGACCTCCGTTTTTCTTTGTTGCTCTTGTCTTTGTTTGAGAGTCCTTTCTTGTTCTAGTACCATCTCTTTCATTCTAGTTTGTTGAAATATTATTTCATGATCTTGTTTTACTATGTGCTCCCATTGTTTCGAGTTTCCATCTGTTAATAGTCTGCATTCTATTCTCCATCTTTTTGCTTGTTCTGTTAGTTGGATTATCATCCTTTCTTGTCTGTCATCTTTAGGCTCTCTTATCCTCTTTGATGGCTTTGGTCCTTGATTTCTTAGTCTGTTGACTTCTATCTTTGCATCTTCTCACTTGGCTTTGTAGGGTCTTGTTCGGTCTTCCTCTTCTGCTATTTGTTGCGTTTAATGTCTTGCGTTTGCTTCCCAGTTGTTCCTTGCTCGTTCTTTCTCCTCATACCATTTCGTTTTCCAATGTAAAGCTTGACGTTTTGCCCATTCTTTGGCTTGTTCCTCGCTGGTCCTCTTTGTTTTTTCCACCAAATATTTGGTTCGCATCTGTTCTAGTTCTCCTATTGATTGATTTAGAATTCTACAGGTTTCTTATCCTTCTTCCTGTATTTCTGTTTCTTTATCTTTTATTATCTCTCGTAGTTTCTCTATTTCGCTTTGTTGATCTTGTTTGTCTTGTTCTAGGGTTCGTATTTCCTTCCTTTGGTTTGCGATTCTTGTTTGATTTAGAATAAATTCTTTCAACAGCTCCTCTTCTCGTTCTTTATAAGGTTTCTCTTTTCCTTCTGGGTACACTATTCGTTGTTCCATCTGTCGTTCCCATTTTTCTTTCATCATTTTAGTCTTTATCGTCTCTTTCATTAGTTCTTCTTCTACGGCTAATAACATCTCTTTCAATCGTATCGTCTTTTGTCGCCATTGTTCTGTTTCCTCTCTTTCTTCTTTTAGTCGTTCTGGTTGGTTTTTCATTGTTGTTTTTGGCTTTTTGTTCTCTGCTTCAACTTCCTTTGTCATTTGATCTTTTATCTCGCTTTGATTCATTATTGTTTCTGAATGTTAACATTAGTTATTTTCCTCTTCTCACTCATATCGTAATTCATATCGTGATTTTGTGATTTTTGGTATACAATTTTAGGTATTATTTACACTTTAATGTTTTATTTATTATTTACACATTTTTATACATCGTTTCCATCCTTTTTCTACTGATCAGCGAAACGGAATCCCTTGATCCGCCCGTTGATCGGTTTTCTGCATACTGGACATCTATTCACTTATAATCCACATACTTCGCATGTGACCATATGTCCACAGGGTGTATAGATTATCTCGACATATTTTTGCCAATATGTTACACACTGATGTTGTTCTAATATGGCTTCTTTTATCATTGACTTTCCTAGGTTTTTTTCGGTTTTTCTTGGTATCATTTGATGGCTGTTATCACTGCTTGTGTCGAGTTGTAGCATTCTAGGTTGTTGCTCAACCTTTCGCTGATTATTTTCCTTATCGTTCTGGTATTTACTCCCGATAGTAACATTAGGGTCCTCGTTTTTGGTCGATCTAGGATATCTTCTACTTGTTGATCTGTGATTACTATTTATACGTTCTTCGATCCTTTTTCTTTTTTATACATACATTTTCCTTTATGTTTTAATTTTTGAATGTTTTGATCTGGCATTGGCTGTTGGTTTTTGCATCCCTCGCACATTATTCCTCGTGCTGTTCGACAATATCCTTGACTTGCGAATTCTGCCGCTCTTGGGTTTCCTTTAAAAGTTTCTATCCTTTCCTCAAAGGTCCTCTTTATAATCTCTTTTTCCCATATTAGTTCGGCTGGGTCCTCAACATTCTTTATTATTACTATTTTTTTCTCTCCTCCTTTTTCATCCTTGTCCACTTCCAATTTTTGAAGTCCTTCTAGTCTGTTTGTTGCTTGGTTTCTGACGTCGATATTAATTCTAAATGGACAGGTTGAGAATTTCCTCAGGTGTTCTCGTATTGCAGTTTCTCCTTTCTCCCACTGTGCGAGTTTTCCTTGACAAAAGATGCAAGTAACTTCGTCTGGTAGTTTTGATGTTCCTGAGAAATAAAATCCTTGTGCGGCCAGTTTCTTGCTTTGTTGGTCGGTAAATACTTTATTGTCTTTGAATGTTAGATATCTTTGTTCCTCTTTCATCAGGTTTTCGTCTCTTACTTTCATTGGTGGGTATATTTTTGTCATGAGTTGTTGGGCTATTCCTTCCACGTTGAAGTTCGTATAGTATGATACTGCTGCCGTTAATATATTGGTTTTTTCCTCTTCTTCTGGCTTTTTCCAAAGTTTCGCCCACGTTGATCCTGGTTCCTCTCTTATTTTCACTGTTTTTTCTTCACTGTTTCCGTTCGCCATCTAATAATAAATGTCGTCATTGTTTTGAAATATTTAATTTTTCTGATTTTTCTGATTATTTGTATTTTTTAATTTTTATGTGATTTTATTATTTTCTATTTACATTCTATTTACACTTTCCTTTCCTCCTTTACAACGTCTTTTCCGGTTTTTCTACTTCCAGTTTTATATACAAATTGTCTTCTCGCAAGAATCCTTCCCCTCTTAATCGTTGGTGTGAATAGAAAAATGGTGTGCCTACTGCCGTATTCCAAGCAGTTGTTGGTCTTTCCAATTGTGGTTCATTTCCTGCTCTGTTTGGATTCCGATATTCCTCTAGCCCTAGAATTTTTAATATAATGTACTGTTTGAAAGGCCACGTTAATATTTCATCATATTATCCTCTTCCTATTCTAAAAAAGACGCTGATATGGGTGCCTGTTGTATTTCCATCTCCATTTGGATATAGTCTAATGCCCATCTTGTATCCGTTTTTCCAACTATATATCGGAGGACTATCTATGATTCTTTGCACTCCGTCTTTTGCTCTTTGTAGTTTTTCTGCGAATCCAATTAATCTCCATATAAAAGGTGTTGTAGGTAACTTTCTGGCTACCGGACTGGTTGTTTCTAGATCCCGTATGCTGCTGATTATTTATTGAATTCGTTCTTCCATTTCCGCCATCTTTTTGGGTATATTTTCTTGGATCTTCTCGAAGTTCTTTCTGGATTCGAGTATTTCTCTTATCAGTGCTTTTTGTGCGTCCATTTCTGTTCGTAAACTTTTCACTTTCCATGCTATCATTCCTATCGTTTTCATCATAATTTCCGTGTGCTCAAAGCTATTTTCTATCATATGGTTTTGCATTTCTGCAATTGGTAGTCGCGCTTGACAATTGAATAGTTCAAACGGGCATTTGATTGGCTTGCTAGTACATTCATTCCAATGTTCCTTTAGTTTGACTTTGTTTTTCCTGCTGCAATTGTTGGCACATATTCCTTCGTATAAGTCGCATACTTGTTCTTCTCTTGGATTTCGATGTTCTTTTTCTATTTTTATCCATTCGTCGATGGTTCCACAGAATTCGCACTTTTCTTCCCTCCTGATATACAATTTGTTGTGTTCCTCCATATTCTTTTTCGTTGTCTTAATTTGACATTTTCCGCATGATATTTTACTATATTCACATTCTTTTGTGTGGCTTTCGGCTTCTTTCATAAGTCCTTTCCCTTCACACTCCTCTAATCGGCATTGAACTATTAGGTTATTTATTTCTTTGTTTGTGGCTTTGTCCAGAGTTGTAGGATCTTCGTCTTCTTCAAAAGTTTCATCGCATCCAGGACATTTTATTATTCTAGTTTCTATTACCTCTATCGTACAATCCGTACATATTCTACATCCACATTTCGTCTGTCTCGCTCCAATCAGCAATCTTGTACATTTACAACATTTTAACCTTTCTTCCATATCCTTTATCATTCTGATCTTTTCTTTCATTATTCGTCTCGTAGCTTCGTATGGATTCTCACTACCTCTAATCAAAACCGACAAACCCTACTACAAAGATTATTAATATTAATAACGTCTATTAATCTAACAGAAGCAAAATAATTCCCTAATAAGAAATTAGAGATGTCAATCGAAGTTAAAGAAAGTCGAATAATAATCACGAATACGGGAAAACAACAAATTAATATGATTTGTATAACTTCAGAACGGATAGCCTATCATTGTGAAACATGGGAACTGAAACAGAATCAAACATACGTATTCGAGGATATAACCAAAGATTCAACGTACAAAATTTGTATAAAAGGCATAAAAAGCCATAAATGTGAAATAATAATGAATAAAATGGAGGATAGCGCGATGAAAACAACTCCTTTGACGAAACTGAGACACAAATTAAAAGTTCAAGTGAAGACTAGTTTGGATGCAATAAAAATAACGAACATAGGAAACAAAAAAATCCACCAAATCTGTATCGACAACGAAAAAGAATGTAGTAAAGTGAGAATAATAAAAACCAACACTATCAATACGACGATTTGGGCGAAAATATGGATTACTTAATTTGTGTAGAAAATGAGGACGGTATGATATGCGAATCAACCAAAACCTTGAGCAGAGAATGTATACCAGAAATAATCAGAACCACTCCCAAATCGAGCTAGAATATTAAAAAAACGTCAAAAGAGAAATTGGAGCATTCATTTGGAAAATGATGAACAATCAAGAAGGAATATGTATCCGACTAATAGAAAACTCAGGAATAAGTTGCAACATCAGCATAACGGACAATGATGATCTATTTACCATCCAAGAAAGAGAACACTCACCTTGCCAAATAAAAGATAACACTTGTAAAGATATCATGACCGCAACAACAGGAGTGCGAATGCAAGTTATACCTGGAATCAACCATGTACTTATAAATAGTAACGGTGATAGAATAGTAGATCAAATATGTATTAGAAATATCGAAACAACGTGTGTGTCGATGCGGCTAAATAAGAAACAACCATAATTATGGGGAAATTTAGTAGAGAATTTGATGCACGTAATATGTGCAGGAAATAAAGGAAATGTGGTATGCATGGCAATAAAAACACTTAAAAGGAAAGAAAGTTCAAAAAACCAAACCATCTACTCTACTAGGAAATCCAGAGAAACTACCGTCAAAAACTCAGAAGGCGATTATCAGAGAGCGGAAGCACAAACATGTCAGGAACTCAGCTTGTCCAGAATCAGAGACTCTAGAAAAGAAGTGCTAATAATGGTAGTGTTAGATCAGGAAAAATACGATGTAATTATGATTCGAAGTCTATTTGGAGGACGAATCACTAAAGTATGCATTAGAAACGAAAGAGAAAAGAAGAGCTGGAAAACTGAAACCGAATGTCGGAAAATACGTGATAAAAAATACCTGCAATACCAACTATTGACAAATGGAAAAGGTGGAATCTATCGAGTGTGCATATATAAAGAGAAGCAAAATAAAACGATATGCCAAATAGTGACCAGATATAAACAATCGATAATACTACCAAAAAGAAAACCACTAATCGGAAATGAAACGATGACAACAACAATTAAAACTACAACAAACCGAGTAAAGATAAATATTAATGGCAATGATGGACATATCTCAATGGAGGAAGCCCATCAACTCCGCAAAGCATTCAGAAAAGATCAACAAGTTAAAACCGAAACGGTAACCACAACTATAGCAGGAGCAACGGCATCAGCAAACACGGATGAAACAAGAATCGCGATCAAAATGATATGGATAACATTTGCAATGGTAAGTACCATAGTAGCACTGATAATAATTCAGTATTGGAAAGTCACCAAAAACTGCAAATCAAAACCGAGAAGACGAAGAAAATAGCCAGCAGTAGAGAAATTTGAATATGATATTACTTTAGAACGTCCAGAGATCGTGAGGAATGATGATTATGATGTAATAGCTAGTCAAAGCCCATATTCAAGTGGACTCTGGATGAAAGAATTCCCGATAATAGAAGCATCACAAAGTTGGCCTAGTGAAATCGATGTATACAGAATTACTGAGGAAAGATATGGGAACATACGACAATTGCGTATGAGACCCCAAGAAACGATGGTGTAACGAGAGGATGAGACAGTGTAAATAGTGTATATTATATAAAAGTAGTGTTGTATGTATGAATAATACAGGTGTAAAGTAATCAATATAAAGTACTATAAAAGTATATATTGTATATTTCAGAGGTGTAAATAATGAACATTGATAAATAAAGTTAAAAGTTGAAATTGAGAGAATGATATAAATCTTCAGAAAAAATCTTCAGAAAAAGGATCTATCTAGAGAAAATCGTAGATATCAGGCCGAAGTACCACCATTTGTCAAGACCATCATAAGAACAGCTCAACCTCAACCAGAATTCCCATCTGAATTACAAACGAGCCCAATCAACAGTCCCATAGAATAATTAACAGAACCATTATGGAGAACACATTGCGACTTCCTGACGCGAGTGGCAAACCAGTCCAGAGAACAATAGACACAATCCAAATAATAATTACCGAAATCATGAATCGAAGCATGGTATATATAGCAATTATCGAACAACAACAACAAAGAATTACGGAATTAGAAATGCAACGAGACCTGGTCACAAGACAATGTCAATGGCAAGCGTTAGAAATAAGAAGGCTGAGAAGAGAACAAACCAACGAAATCCTAGCGTGGTACGATCGAATGGAAAATCCCCCTGTGCTAGAGGTAAAGCATGAATCTACAGAAGGCAGCTCGTAGAGGATCATAAAAACCTTGTATATAAACTGTAAATTGTATTAAAAATTGTGAGTAATAGAAATTCAAATGTAAATAAAAACGCCCATCGTTAAAACTACAGTTATTATATCACCGGAATATAAACCCAATAAAAAACTATAAATATATCAATGTATAAAAGTAGAGTCATTATACCATGGTGTAGAAATCATGTATGATAATAGATTTAAATTAACTAATTTAGAAAATGAACAGTCAAGCATGCCAAACAGACGCAGATAGACAATACCAGCAACAACAAGCAGAAATAGAAGGGCAATTCAAGTTAGCCGCTCTACTGCAAGAGGAGTAGGACCAGGTTGAACAATTAAAAACGCAAAACCACTGGATCCGAGAAAACCAACAACAATTGCTTGACGAGTGGAAACAAGAAAAAGAATCCATAACGACAAGTTATTACCAGGGAAGGAATTTAGGCCTACATGAACAACGTAGAGCGATGCAGCTGAAGAAACAAGCAAGACGTTTGAAGGCTAAGCTCAAACAATAAGAAGCTCATGACAATAAATTCAACAAATAAGAATGGGATAGTGAAAGAGACCGATGTAAGGCCATAACCGAAAAATGGGGAAAATGTAAAATAGAGATTAACAAAGCAAGAGGTCAAAAACCAAAAACGAGGGTTCCAAAACCCATTGAAGAACAACAAAAGAAAGTGCTGTAGAACATAAATGAACAAGTAAAGAATTGGAAACGAAAATATGTACAAGAATTTATAAAAAACCACAAATTAAAGTTCCAAGTCAAGAAGCAAGAGGTAGAAGCCGAACGGTTCTATGAGGAAGAATACATGGATGTAAGGCGACGCTGGTTAGCGGATAAAGAAACAGTGAAAGAATTCCGAATAAAACTGGTGCACAAAATCCACTGTATTTGCCATCTAGCCCGCAACTGGAAGATAAAATCCAAAAGGCGCAAGAAGAGAGAGGAATAATGAAAGAGGCTTCGAAAGAATAGGAAAATAAAGTAGACAGCAGTACAGAAAACGCAAATTATTTGGCATGTCAGTTGGCTGAAGAAGTGTAAATATCGGCAGAATTCTGGACAGAAATATTTATTTCCAGTACCCTTAGCGGGGAATAGTGGAAATTTCGCCGGACAAGACGAAACATGGGTGTAAATAATCGACATATGGAGTTGTAAATATGGTAAAAATTAAAGTATATCAAAGGATTAGTTTACAAAAAAATCAAAAATCAAAAAAATCAAAAAATCAAAATCCCAAAAATATGAAAGTAAATATGTATACAGATATTTATAGAAATGGAAAATTAATGAGATATATTACAGAAAATGAATTATTGGAATCCACGCGGGAGATTCGAAAACAAAGCAACGAGAGAAATTACTAATTACACCAAGACCTCAAAGAAATCCTCAGCCTTTGTATGAAGATCCTCTAGACTTTTATAGAAGAAAATGGAAGCAAGAAGAGAAAAGATTTCACCACCAAATCCAATAACAAGAGGTATAAATAAAAGATTGCAACATCAAAACAATCAAAACCAGAAGCAATTAAAGATTGTGAGAAGAGAACTCACGGAAACAAAAACGAGCCTCAGAAGTGAACCATTCAAAAATGACGAAATTAAAAGACAATCAATACAGCGGAAAGTGAACGAAATATTAGAGGAATATTGGAAAGGCTAAAAAAAATTAGCCACAGTCAATCAAGATAAAGTCAAGAAGTTGGAAAATAAAAATGAGAAAAATCATGAGAAAAAGCGATTCCTGAGGAAAGAAAATCGAAGAATAACGAATATCTTTAAACAGCAAGACCGAAGACTAACCCAACAAACCCAGTGGAAAATCAACAGCCAAAGAAATATCCGCCTAAAAAGAGAAAAGGTATTAGAGCTGTAAAGAAAGCAGCTAAGACACAAAACCGGAACTGGAAAAAACCCCCAACAAACGGCAGAAATCAACAACCTTCAAACCCTATTAGCCGTTACCTATAGGTGAAAAGAGTTGTATTTGTGGCCACGAAGTAAAAACGGAACCGAGAATCGATACTAAATGGCCCGCAGAGGAACCGAACTCAAATCTGACCTCTCAAAAATAAAAATGAAAACTTTATCAAAAACCCAGCATAAAAGTCCCAGTTCAAAACAAAAGTTCAAAATCCCAAGACCCAAGACAAATTCAACCCTCTACAGTTCAATGCAATTCAATTCACGGAATCCAGTACAATCCAGCCTCAACCTTGTTAATCCTATCATTATAGTGATCTAATTAAACTTATCTTTATCCCAAATCCAACTATATACTAATCCTATCATTTTAGTGATCTAAATAAACTTATCTTATCCTAAATCGAACTACATTGATGATCCAAACAAACATCATCCTACCATTCCAATTTGTGAATCTCAATAAACCTTATTGTAATCAGACTATCTAGTGATCCCATTTTATCTTGTGCAAGTGATGATCCAATTTTAATTATTTAATTTATGCATGTGTATAAGTCAAGACTGTACATAGTGTAAATTAAAATTTTTTTATATATACTCTTTCAATATCTTGATTTATGTAATTTTGGGTCGCAATTTTAAATGGCCCCGGAGTGTTTTATGTTGGGCAAAATCTGACTTGAGCCCTTAATTTGTTTGGCCAGCACGATAATGCCTGTGTTTTTGAGTGGCAAAACTAAACATCAAATCTAGAAAGAAAAATGAAAAATTTAAAAAAAATTAAATAATTAAAAAATTAAATTAAGTTTCGACGCATAAAATTTGAGAAATTAAGAATAAAATCAAAAGATTAGAAAATTATATTTTAAAAATATAAATTAAAAATTACTTGTTTTACCGCATCAAAACACACACACGGAAAATCGTGATATATAAGGCAGTACTGGGCAAACAAATTTTCAGTGCTTTTTCTTTTAAAAATTATAGTAGTACTTTTATTTTGAAAAATTATATTTGTGCGATTAAATCTACTTTAAAATTTTCTTTTATCAACCATTGTGAAGAAATCGGAAAAGTAAACATTGTTAATTTTATTTTTTAACGATTTCAACTTTTTATTATTTTTATTTTTTATTATTATTCTACGCCATTATTATTGTAGACAGCATTATGAACCCTTCTTGTTATTTATTAAATATTCTTTTGATTGTCATTTTAATTTTTACTTTTATATAGAACATTTTTATAAATCTATTTTGATTTTAACCGGAGAAAAATTTTTATGATTGAACCTCCATCGTGAGGAGTAAATTTAAAATTTTTTTATACCTTATACATACAATAAATCACACGCACACAAGTAAATAAACTTAATTTTTTTTAACAGCAGATAAAACCGGTAGAGGGGAACTCGCGATGAAGGCGTTGCTGAAACTGCCCTGTATTCTCCCTTCCTAAATCCTATCGCCCAACCCTCGAAAGAGCGCGTGGTGGCCCTGGGAAAGGTTTAAATATAAATTTAAATTTCATGAGGCGAATCATACTGAAAATTAGAAATCGGTTGGATCAACGACACATAAAGTAGTATAAATGCCTAAATGAACAAACCTCCAGCAAACAACAGTGATTTTGAATCTAAAAAGGAGCAAATTGTCAAAAATTGTCAATAATCGTCAATAATAGAACTACGCAAAGATCTTATTTAAAATTCCTTTTATTATATTAACGTCAAGTTTAAAAGGTTTACAAAATTATTTCGTACAAACGATATGTAAATGAACATCTTATTTATCTTACTCAATCCGTTATATTAATATTATTGCTATTATTACTATTACTATTGTATAACTATTATTAGAATTATCTCTACTATCATAACCGATATTAGTCGGACAATTATTATTATGTTTATTATCGAAAATTATTAATAATTTTAGGATTAACTTTGACTCTCCTTGTTATTTAACCTATGTGAAAAATGAAAATAACTAAAGGACAAAATAAACTAAAATAACAAAATTAATAACCAAGTTTTATTTATTACAAAGTAAAATAAATTAAAAATTACCAAAGAGAATAAATTCCATCGAAATCTCCAAAATGCGAAGTATAGATTCCAACTAGAGAATTTGTGGAGGATGTGATTGGAAACCGGGAAATTAAATCGATAAAGTTACTTCTGATAATAAAATTGGGGAAGAGAATCTCCTTACCCATAATAAGTTGCTATGCTAATAAAAAACTTGCTAAAGGGATAAAAAAACTAGGTTATCTGAATATTTGTCATAATGTCTACGATAATAGACCAGGCGGAACCATTCCTGAGCCGTTTACAACTCTATTTAACTTATTTTCATAGTATTTGTTTTTATTGTTATTGGTAAGTTTCTGGGTGTTGATATTTTGAAACTATATGGTTATTACCCAGACAACTTCATACAAATATCTTTCGCTTACCACTCGGCACCCGTTGCTAAGCAACGTTGGAACTGTGTTCGAGTGGGTAGATCGTCCGCAAAAAGTGAGCGCTATTGCTAATGCTATAATTGACCGAACGATCCATGGGTCCAACGAGCTGCCGATAGAAGGCCTGTGCTCGGTTTGGATTTTATTTGGGTCCCTAAGTAATTCTTCAATCCTTTGTTGTTTCAATTTCCCATAGTTACACTTCGAATCTGTCGGTTGAATTAGGTCACTTAACTAATACGAACTACCAATGATAATATTTATTAAAAGAACAGCAACAAAAAAAAATTCAAGTTCATCGATTTACAATCCATTAGCTTCCTTGAGTCGCCGACGTTTTGCGCGTTCGGTTCTTCCTGGCCGGTGTCGGCTGGGCTTGTCCTTGGATATAGTTGGATTTGCCGTGTCACGATAAGCCAATTGCGCCGGGGCGAAGACTAGCGGATACGTTACCGCTGCCCCTTCTTGGCTCGCCGACAGGGCTGTTTTTAACCCTTTAATTTGGGTCTTCAGGTTCTGTGTTAACTGTCGCTCGCCGGACCATCCTTTTTGCGCGGCTTCCATTCTTTGGTAGACGACCTTGGCCCTTTTCGTTTCGATCCAGGTGCCTTTAATCTGCTGGATTTCTCGGGTGAGTTGGATTAGCTGTTGATGTAGATCCCGGTTAGATGTCTGAGCTTTGTCTAACTCCCTCTGTAGAATGAGGAATTGTTGAGAGTTCATTTCTGAAATAAGACGGAGTGTCATAATATTCATTTAAAACAAAACAGGTAGTAGTTTGTCGAGAGGGGCCTTGGGCCATTATTTATAAATCAAACTCTAGTGAACAGAACAGTGAAAGTCGTAACAAAATAAAATAGGAATAGATAACTCTAACAAGTAACTAAAGCATGAAAACGAACACATTTATTGGGATTATCTCATAAACTCTCATGCACTTATAAAATGTTCTCAGTGTACTATCTTCTTTTCTTGAGGTACCGCTCTCTCGCGTAAGAATGTTCGCGATGGAGTTCGGTAACCTCGTCTTCATTTCTCATCTCTCTCGGCAAGATGTGTCGAGGAACTGCTACTCGCATTTCGGGCATTCGTCTCTGGAGTCTGGGATTGTCTAATTCATACGAGACATTATATTGCGGGGTATACCCGTCAGTACTGGGTATCCGGCCCGCCGCAATATCCTCGTTCACCCTCTGGAGGTATTGCCTTGCTTGTTCCACCTGGCGGTTGGTTTCGGCTTGGTGATGCTCGAAGCGAGCAAGCAGGCGCTCCGCCTGTCCTCGTATTTCTCTCGCCGGATTCCTTCCGGGCTCCTTTTTAATGGCGACATATGGGAGGTCCACTTCATCGGAGTCGCCTTGTGTACCACCTCGTGCTTCGCGGACTGGGGGTATAGAGAAGCCCGCATCCCACATCGCCTGCCTGCATCGGGCAGCCGAGTGGGCGGGGAACCGAGCTATGACTGGATGCATCCATCCAGGAGTCATCTGAAAATAGATACAACGTTATTTATATATCATTATCCGTCGGAATTGTTCATTTGCTTACGGGGATTTATAAGCGAATGCGTCTTATTCGCGTCGTTTTATGTCGGGGGTCAATTCGTGGATCTGTGGTTCGTAGGTTCATCAAACTTTTCGATCCGTTGGCAGTCGTTCAGAGTCCTTTACCCCCTCGCGTCATTACTAGTATTGCGGAATTACCTTGATAATTATTAAATTTTTACGGAATATTTGAAGTTAACCTATTCCTTGATGCCAGAGAGTTGGTATTTCCTTAAAATTTGGGTGAGAGTTTAAAATTGATGATGTTGTTTCCAATTGTCCCTTTTATGAAATTAAAAATTACCTTTAGGTCATCAAAACTTATTGTCGATTATCTAAGATCGAATCTGCTTTTAACTTAACAATAAGCTATGTCTTATAGTGAAACTGAATCTATTTTCCCCCTAATGTTTGGGTTTTGTTAATACATTAAGTTTAACTTCATGTTAATACTAATTAGTAAATTTTAATGACTTCATGGCTGATTCGCCTTAACAATCATCAGCAACTATTGATAAAATTCTAAATCTATCCTTGTGTTAATAATCATACTTGATAGAAAATAAAAAAATCAAATTTACCCTCATGATACTAATAATGGATAGTTATCAATAAAATCCAATTTGCTTTTATGCTAAAGGTCGTTAGTACTATTGAAAAAATTGAAGCCACTTTTATATTGATAGCGATTTAATCTACTTTTAGGGCAATCACAATTGATAATTGTTGGCAGAATTAGATCTATTTGGTTATTACTGATCAGGAAATGTTGAGAAAAATTGAATAAATTTTTATATTATAACGTTAGGCCACGATCAATAAATCAGATTTACTTCCATATCAACAATGATTTACAACTACTAATGCAGTCAAATTTTCCTTTACGTTATAATGTTAAAATAATTGATAGTTCCAAATTTTACCTTCAGGTTACAATGATGAATGATTATTGATGAGACAAGCTTTTATTCTTCCATTATGGTAATTGATAATAATTAAATTTGCTTTTATATTATGAGTCGTTGGTAATTATTCAAACTACTTTTATGATAATGATATTTGTTAATTATCAAAAAAAATCAAATTTATTTTTAAGTTGATAGTATCTGATATTTATTTAATTAATAATAATTTGTACATGCAGGTAATCTAGCTCACGAATTAGAAATCATTAGTTCGTCGTCACATCATCTGGTGCTCAATGCATATTTATTAATAGAGTCGTTGCTTGCGCTCATCCAGTGGTCAAAATTGCGGATCTCGTACTCGGAATTCAAATATATTTCGTACCGTTGATGATTCGGGAGGGCGGACTCTGACTACTGCCAATGGATGCTTATAGGCCATCGCTGTTTATGCCGCGGTTAGTGACTTAAACATGGATTTAACCGGTAAGATTGTGACCTATTTTATTTGTTGACAAAAAACACTTTTAGGGAAAAAGATATTCATTAAATAGGCTTTCTGTATGATCCAAATAAATTTATTTAACAACATAAAGGTTCTCGTCTAGTCTTGGTTCGGCCTGTGTCCGGAATGATGCATGGATGGGGTCATATGTCTAGGTCTCAAAAGATTTTAAATTAAGTGACGGAATATTAGAAATTTACCTGTAGGAGAGGGTTCATTGGAATTCCTGTAACTGGAACCCTCGCTTTCTCGCTGTCTCTTTGAGTTTTTCTCAGACATTCGGAATATGGAAAGAAATGTTGATACGAAAAAAATGGAATTCTTCTTCCATCGCACTACTTTTATATGAGCGTGTGTGTTTGTTGGTGTAGTCGTTGGTGAACGACACACACTTCCTTCTCTGCTATCGCCTAATTGTCGATGCACTGTGCATGGAGATTTCTTTGAATTATCGATCGTGGCATTCCACAAAATGTCACGCTTCATATCTATTTTGTGGATTCAGGATTTTCATTTATATTCGACCACTATCTATCGGATAAATACACAATTGGTATAGCTGATTCTTTCGACTTATTGGCTCTAATTTATTCTAACTATTTGCTAATGGTAGCCATTCACTTTCAATTGTTATGTGTTTTTTGTGGAAAGCTATTCATCACATTTGGATATCTAATACTTGCTTATTTCTAGTTGCAACGTTGGAGTTTGGGCATTCCCAAGGAATTTCAGTATATCTTCTCAACGTGATGATGGAGCGCATTAGGGAGTCGTAGTTAGGCGGTTTGTGTCAATAGGGTCTTACTATGGTTTAACTCGAGCTCCTTACTAAATGGAGCCTGCCGACCGTTTCTACATCCGATCTCAAACCCAGGTGATGTTAATCCGCGAGGTGTTTCGCGTCCAAATGAAAAATCAGGTGTTGGAATTTAGTTTGCCGTACACTGGACATGATTCAGTTTACCACGGAAATACGATTATTGTGTTGTTTATTACTTGTTTCATTGGTCGTATGATTAGTAAAGTAATTTTGACTTTATTTTCTTTTACACGGTTTATATTTTAATAAATTATTTTATCTGGAGAACGGCAATGAAGATTTTTGGGGAAAGATTTTTCGCTCCAGTTGACTCGGATAATAGACTCATTTTATATTATCCACACTATTAACTCTCGATCTTAATATTTAGCAAGGTTCTTATCTCCCTATATTCTAATACAGTTGATAAATGTGCTTGATATTTATAGAAGTTTCTGGAACCTAATTTCGTTTAATCCGAACGTCTCAAAGTTTGATTTACTCTTAGTTTTTGAAAGTCTTATTTTCTGACCTTAATATTTAACGTCTGTATATTTCGTTCGCATTTATTATTAATTTTTATAAAACTGCTTATTTTCCAATGCCTTCATCTACTGATTTTAGCAAAACTCCTTTATCTTTGATCATAGTATTTTGGTTTTGACAACAAGTTCTTCAATATTTTTTCACGAAAATCCTTACATCTTAGCATAGCATTTTAGTTTGATCGTGCTTGAAAACTCTTTATCTCATTTTTGTTCAATTTTTATATTTTATCTTGGCACCTTAGTTGGATGGGAGTTTGAAATTTTTATCTCATTTTTGTTCGAGGGGGTTTTAACGATTTTATATTTTGTCATAGAATTGATGAGTTCCTCAGTACTTTGAACACATCTCTTTGCATTTTACACGTCGTCTTTAATCAATAATTTTTCTTTTTACAAAAACTCTCTATTGTCTAGTATAGCGTTTAATTAGCAATGTTTAAATATTTTTATTATACTTCGTTATATTTGGAGTATAGGAACGATTTCATTGTCAAAAACCCGTCACCTTCCCTTAATTGATCCTAGGCGCATTTGTGTTTATATTATAGTTAATGAGTGCCCACTGGACTACTCGATGTTTGAATTTTAGCCGTATGTGAAAAATAATTTTAGGTCGAGTTTATGAGAAATGAGCGACGGAGAAACAGCCAAAAGACTATTTCCCCCTCACCTTTTTCCCCTATACGGAATGATATTGACGTTTCAGCTCCTGCGTTCTCACGCCGGAGCCTTCATGGGCACGAATCGTTGGTGATAATACACGCACTTACACGATTACGATCATGTGTTGGATTTTATTAGCTTGCAGTATGTTTTGGCTGTGGGCCTGAAAATGTAAAGCATTGATGGAAAAATTTCATTCATTTGTAGCAATATATATTTGGCATTATAATACATCATGATGGTTCAAAAATTTCACGTATAGCATTTCATAACTCCCTCTTCCCCACGCCGAAATCCAAGCAGAGCTCATTCGAGGTTGCGAGGACACGACGTGGAGAGAGTATCGAACAATCTCTCACTCACATCAAATTAGAGATCTTTACTGGTAAACTGGTTTCAAGTTTCGAAAAAAACTGATTAAACGATGATTAAAATTATGTAAAAATGAATCGGTATTTATACCTATTGTACGACCCTAACCTTGCGTGTTCTTTTTGATTTAGTTAAACAAAATTTGACCTTGTAGTTTTCTAGAATATTCTATTCTTAATTTTTATTATTTTGAAATTTTATTTGACAATTTTTCTTTTGAATTTTTAATTGAATTATTTCTAATTCAAATTATTTGATTTTTTATTCATTTTCATGAAATTTCGCATTTTTATTAAATTGTCAAATTTCGGTCAAATTGTTAGGTTTTCATGTTATTTTTACGTTTATTTCGTGCGGATCTTGTTGCACTTTGTTATTATTTTAATTTATTTTTGTGTTTTATAATTTTATATTTAATTGTTCTCTTTCTCGCATTTTGGTAGGGTTAATTGGTGTTTTAATAGGTTTGAGTTTAAATCTGCCTGTTATGTTTGCATGTGTGTTACCGATTCATTTAAACATTTTCAAGGCCGTCTGTGTTCTGGCCCAACATTATTAGTAAAGTTATCTGTATCAAAAAAATTGTCCAAATATAGAAAGTTGGGTAAAGTAAAGAGAGTATCACTAGTTATCGTTATTGTCCAGCTATAAAAGTTTTTTTTTGATTATTACTTTTAAATAAGAATTAACTATTGGAGTTTATTAAACTTACCTTTTATTCATTCACGATTTATATTATTGGTTTTGGAATTATTATTATTAATATTGCAATAATTATCAAAACATTCATTACTGTTGTGATTATTATTATTATGATTAGTCGCATATTTATTGTTAAATAATGTTGGGCTCAGAGCCACAATTTAAACAAAAACGATAATGAAAATTAAAACAAAACTAAGAGTAATGAAATAGGTCACTGAACATAAGCACGCACCACAAGAAGATATTAAAAATCAATAAAAACATATTAATTAAAACAAATTAAAAATATAACAAAATTAAATAAAAACAAATAATTAATTAAAATTACTAAAAAGCCTACAGCTGCAGAGAGAGACACATGAAAAATAAAATAAACTGCCAAAACCTTGCAAAATAAGGTTTAGAAAAAACACAGGCAGAAGTGGCGACCAGAAAACAAATAATAAGGGCTAAAAATAATATTAAAAGAAAATAATAATAAAAATAAAATCTAACTATAATATAAATTATATATCAAAAAATATGAAAAAAATACACAAAAAATAATAAAAATAGTTTAAAATTAATAAAATAATTAAAAAGCCCTAAAAATGGCGAAAAATCGCTCATTGGTCGCACACACGCACGGAAACAGTATAAATACAATGACAAATTTCATTATTTTCACATATGCTTTTTACAATCTTATAATTATTCACATCATTTCGCGAAAACTTTTTGAAGTAAGGAATTTGTATGTACTAAATTTATTTTTCTATGTTAATATAATTTTATATGTCTGTTAAAATGTTTTGTCTAACTCCTTTGTAAATTTATATACATATATATATATTATCTTATATACGAGGCTCCCATAAAATCAGTATATATGTATAGTATTGAAATAGCTCTCAATGGGACGGATCGCATGCCGGCTGGTGGATTAAGTTCCCTAGTTGCGCTCGTGGGTTGTGTACCATTGAAACCTCGGTCGTACGCAGTATGGTCTGGCTATGTGCACAGGACCTCCACGCAGTGCATCGTTGAACGCCTCGTAGCGGCTACTGAAAAGTGGCCGGAACGAGCAGAAAAACCTAAAATCAAAGGAAGTCCGACTGCAGGTAGGGGAATCAGGGAAGATCGCTCGACGATCTCATAGGATATTTTGGTTATGCCTCGAATAATACCGAGATTGGGAAGAAGGGATAAGGTTAGATTCAAAATAATGAAAATTTAATGATTTAAACTAAAATAACCGAAAAGGAAAGTGTCATATTTTTATTCAAAATAATATCGAAAAACTAAATACGAATTACCATTGATGGATAGGCACGCTCACGCATAGATAACCATTACATAAAGAATTTACACATTTTCTGCCGCAAGGTAAGGCGGATCATCGACAAATGAGAAAGTGAACATCACATTTACGTCCCCAAGGATACCCATGTCGAGAATTGTCATAGGAATATATAAATCCAACACCGAATGAGATAGATAGAACGAGCTCTGTTAGCCCACAAGACCCAAGCGACAGTACTTGTAGCTCGGAAAGTCATCAATCCCACTTGAACCATAGATAGGAACGATTTTGGCGGGAGCTGAGATGAGACGAAGCCACAGATATGGCAAATACGCGATAATGCATCTGCCCTAGTAGATAGGTCATTTCTAGTAGCAATGATAACTGATATAAAATCTCTTCGGTTGTCAACCTCGATACACAGCGAGAAGGAATAAGCCTGATGCAATCTCCTGTAGATCTTCGCGTCACTAAAAGAATGCAGGTCTCGAATAATCTCCACGTCTACTATTTAATCGGTACGGCGACACGATCGTCATTTCCACAGCAATTCTAAGTTTTTCACTGACATTATTGCAAATTTATCGATTAATCGTCACTGAAAATGTGTACACTGCCGCTGACTCCACAGAGAAAATTTTCCCTGTTATTACCACTACGACACTAGTAAAATTTTCTTCCCCGATTTTCCCCCAATCGCCTGACAGCATAACTATTGTCATCTAGTATCGACAAAGCCACTGTGAGAGACAACATAGTTAGCGACTATCATTGTTAATGACTTTTATCGATTTACGTCGTAATAATACCCACAAACTGTAATTGTTTATTCTAATTATCATTATAATTATTAGTATCCCTATTATTATTGTTAATGTGATTAATATTATTATTAATATTATAATATTACTGTTATTATTATTATTATATTATTATCGTCATAATAATAATAATTATTATTATTATGGTTATTATTATTATCATTGTTAGTATTATTACTATTATTGTCAATACCGTTATAAATATTACTGCCATCACTATTATCAGTATTTCATCATTATTATTAGCCTTATTATGATTAATACCTTTAGTATCGTTACGATTTATATTATCATTACTAATTTGTCATTACTCCTAGGTTTACCACCATAATTATCACAAACAGCCGCACAATTCCCTGATCATTACTATTATTAGTATTACTACTAGTGTCGCCAATATCTTCCATATTACGTATAGGCTCTTCTAAAACTATTACTATCCAGACGATTGGAATAAGCATTTCCATACGTATCGGTACCCCCATTAGTGACTATCACTCCCAAAGATACCATGCGCACATTCGCTACGCCACAAATCCTTAACGTCGCTCTTAAAATTATTGCCGCCTATCCCCTAAGCCCTGCTATTAGCCTTATTGAAGATTGCAACCGTACATCGACCCACGACAAGACTACTGTCAGTAGTATCGACATAAATGCCGTCGTAGCTATAAATCTACCGTTCCTATTTTTTCCTGGCAGTGTATGATCTTTATTCAACCAAAACATGTTCGATCAATCCTCTTATTTATTCACCTTATCTAGATGGCTAGCCTTAATAATCTTCCGAGGATTCCGCGCCTGTCGCCCTCGATTGTCGCTACCAGACAGCGATTAGAGGAGCTGGAGAGGGAACATACGGCCCTGAAAGAAAAATACCAAAGGTTCAAAGGAACTTGGCTATCACCCGACGCTGCCAAGAAACTGTATCAAAAGATCTCTCGCCTGTCTCGGGCAAGGGAGGATTTAATCACTGAATCTCGCAGTCAGCGAGTCCTGATAAAGGAGCAAGGGACGGCGCTCCGTCAGATTTTCACCGACGCCGAACTCCGGGCTCGCATTCCGGGAAGTATCCTGGCTCGGGAGTTAAATATTATCCCGGTACAGCACCTCCCCCTGGAGATGCCACCGTCAATTCCTACAACATCAGTTCCTCCCATCTCCGAAACCCCGCCAATTCCCGTGGTCGAACCACGCACTGGAGCCGCCAGGCGACGACCAAATCGCAATCGTCGCCGTCGCGAACAACGACGTAGAGCCGCGAGTCTCTTCAGCGCGGCGGAGCCATCTAATGCTCCTTACTCGATACAGGACCTGCCGCCCCCGTATCTTCGCCGAATATCTACAACTACAGTGTGCAACTCTCTCCCACTCTAATTTAACTTATATCTTAGTTATCTTTTATGTTTTCTTTGCTGTAGTATTATCATATCAATAAATCTTCTAGTTTTGAAATTTATTTCATTTTAGCTTCTCAACGGTGAAAGTTGTTACTAGCCATAATCCGGAGAAGGGGTTGTAAAGGATAGTATTATGCGAGGGTCAGAAGAGAATCATAAAGAGAGCTCTCACGATTATCAACTCCGTAGAAAGGAAAACCCCGGGTTCACCGAGTTTAGGAACTCTAGAGTAAACGCATAAGACCTTCTATCGGCAGCAAGTGACTGGGAAACGAAGGTCCTTCGAGGAGTAGCACTAGTAGTAGCGCTCACCTGCTCGAATGGCATTCGGCTGTTGCGTACAGTACCAACATGATTTCGGTCATTACGCAGCAGTTTATCCAAATCGTGCGTTGTATGGGGAAGAAACCCCCTAGAGCGTAGAGAGGATAAATCCGACATTGATGTAAGGATGTGCTAGAAAATAGATTCCCCGTACGACCAACAATAATATTATTATTATTATTAATATCATAATAATTGTCGTTATTATTATTAACATCGCTATTGGTGTTCCACTAGAGTTAGTCTAACTCGCGAATATTATTATTATTATTATTATTATTATTATCATTATTATTATTATTATTATTATTATTATTATTATTATTATTATTATTATTATTATTATTAATATTATAATCATTATTATTAGTAAAGTTATAGTTATTATTATGTACACTATGATTTACAATTCAGTGGTCAACATTGTCCTGGTCGCGTGTTTTTTTTTCTTCATTAGTTTTAGTTGTAGTTGATAGTCACAACCTTATCATATGTTCTCAAGCCGTGCAATAAGATCTCAAGAACGATATTGCCGATGTTTTCTTAACAATAATATATCAGAACTTGCAAGACCAATAGTTTTTCTTTAAAGGTGACTTAAAATATCCGGGAATAAGATGTGACCAGGGTGTTCCCAATAATGCTTCTACCACATTGGCCAAGTGTCGTGTAAACGAGCATTGTTGTAGAGACCCTCCCAAAATATTTCACGGGGTAAATTACAATCTCCCTCATCCCTTCCCTCATCCAGATGATGCAATAATTCACAAAAGGAACGTTTTAGCATGAATTCAAGTATAAATTTATAAAATTATTTCTATGAATTAATATTAACCAAATAAGGATAAATATATATTTTAATTATCCGCTAATTTATTCTAGTGGAACAAAACAACCAATTAGCCGAACGATTCCGAAGAGATGTGGCTAAATATCACAATGAAGCCATAGTGCAGAATCAGCGGGCCGAATCTTTAGTACGTCTATGTCGGCGTATTGAACAAACATGGTTGAGGCCTGAAGAGGTTACCAGGCTGAAAGCTGAACTGGGTAGTTTACAACTGAAGTTAACTCAGAAAGAAAAAGCATTGAAACAGGCGGAACAGAGAGTCCCTAAGCAGGATAAGGAGATAGCAGAATTAAAGCTAAAAGATGAGGTCATAGCTGGACTCGTACGGTGTGGCAGTCAATTGTCCACCGAACAGGAAGCCATCATCATTCGAAATGTGATGGGTAAAGACATAGGTGTGAAGATTACTTCACCTGAGAGCTCACACCAGAAGGAAGAAAAACCGAAAAGGAACAAGCAAAAAAACAGGCCCAGCAAACGAGAACGAGAAAGACAAAATAAAGTTAAGGCTGCCCGTATGGTGGGGCACGAACTCAAATCAAATGGGATTTGAGCGCTATTAACTATATTTTAAACTAAATTATGATTTTTTTAATTTACATTGGACAATCATTAATAATATTAACTTTGTTTTGGTTTTTGTTTTATTTGTAACAAAATTAAATCAATTAGAGCAAGGACAGTTAAACTCAGAGCACGAAGTCTTCTACAACAGCTCATGGACCCAACCAGAATATTAGGGCATTGGCAGTCTTTGAAAAGAGGCTCATCCTTTGCTAATATTCACCCACTAGCACACAGTACCAATGTCGTTTTCAACGGGTGGCTTGCAGTTAAACTCTTATGCAGGCGCTGGATGGGTATTAGTTAACCCTTAAACCCTTATAAAATTTCTTGTTACCCATCAGTGACCAGCAGAAATAAAAATTTAAAATTTTGTTTTGCAATTGTATTCTTTTGTTAAACTGGGAGTTATGTTAAAGGAGGGAATTAGAAAAAGGCCATTGACATAAAATTTTATGTTTTATCGTTATTATAATTTCAATGGACGTTATTTAATTTCTGCACTATATATTTATGAATATTCGTATATGAAATTCGAAGCATATGCTAATTGTTGCAGGCCTGGACATCATACACTCGATTGAAAAGGAGCTAGTCAAACTCCATCGCGAAAATATGGAGCTGAACACGCAGCTGGTACAAATGAGTCGAGAGGTCCAGAGGATAAAGTCCACCTGGTTCGAACCATATCTGGCCAAGAAAACATATCAACACTCAATAGCCACACAGTGGGATGGACGGAAGAGAAGCAGTTGGCACAGGTCCAAACAAATACTATATCAGCCTGCCAAGAGGGCAATGGGTCACATATCCGCTAGTTTTTGCCACATCTCAATTGGTATATCAGGGCAATGAAACGATCTCATTCCAGGCCTGGAAAAGTGGAGCACGCCAAACGAAGAAAAACGCTGGACATCTAAATCAGTGAACCAACATGCGTGTTTTAATGAAAATAAATGTTCAGGATGTTTTTTAATTATTTATTAGAATTTTCTTGTCAATTTACGATAACCTTTACAGACTGATAAAATGTTGACCAGGCGGAAGAGGGAGGCGCTGAGTTTAAATAAGTAAATAAGGGATCGATATATGTAAACCGAGCACAGGCCTCTGCCGGCAGCTAGTTGAACCCAGTATGAAGCTGGGCCTTAGCAGTCTTTGAATGGAGACTCACCTTTGGTGTTCCCATAACCAGTGGTTTCAGTACCAACGTTACCTAGCAACGGGTAGCCATCGGGGGTACGTGAAGGGTGTATGTTTGAGTTACAAGGTCATAGACCGGTAACTAACCACTCATATTTTAGGGTGCTTAGTTGGTGCTTATAGTTTTGATTTTGAATCTTTATAGTTTAATTATAGTTAATTATAGTTTTGCACTCTAAAAATATTTAGTTATTAATTACATACTAATTTTGACATTTAAATATCTTAAAATATTTTTAATATAAAATTTTACAAATTAAAAATAGTAATTTTTTACTTTGAAGATATTTAGTTATTAATTACATATTCTTTTTGTCATTTAAACATAATATAAAAATTTCTAACTTATTTTGTATTTACGTTTTTATTTTGAAGAAATCAACGTTAAAATTTTAAATTAAATGGTTCAATTTTAATTATAAATATGTTGTTTAAATAATATATGAAAGATTTAAATTCTTATTACGTTTAAAAATCAATAATGGATTTGGATTCAATATTTGGAAATGTTACTGGCCAAAAGATTTCTCTACTAACTCCCTTAGAAATTTTTAATAACCAGGAAAAAAAAAGACAATTGATGAAAGTTAATCATTCTATTCTTAAAAATACGATGCATAAATGGACTAATGTGGTCGACGATCAAGCGGTTGAAGATACCAAAATAAATAAAAAGTTAAAAATTTCAAAGCCTCTTGGGTTGAATTCACTTTTGTCCCATAGCGTAAATTATGAAGAAAATTCAGTTGTAGCTGGGTTAATGAAAAATATATATAATAACGAGGACAAGTAAAAATTTATTAGAATAAATTTTAAGTTATTAACAATTTTAGAAAACTAGGGCAAGTAAATCCAGGTGACAGACATCGTAGTTCAATCAAATTGTTGCAGAAGGAACGGTCAGATAGACGACATCATGAGCAAATGATGTCGAAAAGCAGAATAAGTCACAAAATAAAATCAAAAAATTTCCATCGCCACCAGAAAAAGCGATCCATCAAAGATTATCTAAGAAATGAGGAAAGTGTGATGCAGGAAAAAGGCGACCTAATGGAGGATACATTTGACAAGATGAGGGCTGAAGAGCGAATTTCATTGAAACACAAAGTCGGTGGGAAATTCGCCAAGATCCAGAAATTACGAGCAAAGTATGATCCAAACGTAATTTTTATTTTGAAAATTATTGGTGTTTTGATAATTCACTTGTAGGCTAGAGAAGCGCTGTCTAATATGCGGGATCAAGGAAAAACACTGACCGAGAAGCGCGTCGTTATGGATGATGAGGAAGAAATTGAGTCGGATATAACTAACCAATATGAGGATGAAGTCTCGGAAGATGAAGATGAAGGCTCGGAAGATGAGGGTGAAGGCTCGGGAGATGAGGATGAAGGTTCAGCAGACGAGGAAATGATGGCAGGGCTCAAACGCAAGCTTGATTGCACTAACCATCAGAAGCAAAATCAATTTAGTAACGTTAACCAATCAAAATCCGAGAAACCCATAGCTTCAACCAAAACTGGCACAATCAGCACAAGCCAGTCTCATTTCCTTAATTACGATGACCATGATTCAGGCGAGCTCTGCTGCAATGACGAACAAAAATTTAAAGAAGCTATTTACGAAATTTACCAGGGTGACGAGCAGCTGGCTGAACAATTCGCCAATGAAAAAGCCAGCTTGGTGGAAAAGGAGAATCCAAAGGATTTCCAAACGTTCGTGCCCGGCTGGGGTAGTTGGACTGGGCCAGGGTTGGAAGCTGCCGACAAACGCCGATTGAAGCGTGGACTTGTCAAGGCACCCGACACCAATCGCAAAGACAAAAAGAAACCGCGCGTCTGGATCAAGGAAGGTGTGTCAGATGAGTTAAAGAAACATTTGATCAAGAAAATCCCGTATCCATACAACACGGCCGAACAGTTCAATTTGTCCAGACAACAACTCATTAGCAGATCTTTCAATCTCGAGTCTGTCCATAGGAAGCTAATCAAGCCGAAATATATCAAAAAGTCAGGAGAAATTATTTTACCGCGAAAAAAGAATTTCTGATATTAAATAAAATTTCTTGCGATTTTTCTTAATTTGTTCGCTTTGTGCTATATTTTGGTAATCTTATTTTCTAACTGATTAGTTTATAAATGAAATTCACTGATTTTTGATTGAAACATAGGAATTTGAATATAGTACAGTCTATTTTGCAGAAAAGTTAACGATTCTTTTTTATTCGAAACTAACTTAAAGGTATTTAGCACAAATAGTTATTTATCTAAAAAAACTTATCAATCAAAAGAAAAACAAAAGAATCTTCATACCTCTACTGACGTCTACATCTAGACTTTCTAGGATAATTGTTAATGAAAAAGGGATAAACGCTTGTATTAAAAATTAAAACAAATACCAAATGCATAACGAATTAGGGATAAATGATGAAGTCATATTATATATTTACAGGATGCAAAATGGATTATGGGATAAATTCACGTGAAAACAATTTAATAATAGTTTCAAAAAAGTATTTAGAAGTAGTATTGGTCGAGTGGATAACTGACAATAAAATTTCAAGATCGGTGTTAGATGAAGTGAATAATGAAGTTCCAGGAAGAGCAATTGGTGGTATGGTGAGCAGAATTTCAAAAACAAATAAATTTTAAAATCAAAAACATTACTAACATGGTTGAGGAACTGAAAGAAATAGCAAATAAAACGTCAATTATATACTTAATCAAAATTATATGAAAATGCAGAATATCCAACATAAATTATTTATATATATTGTTAGGGTTATGTAATTTGCAAATCTATAATAAATCGAAAAATATTGGGAAAATAATCAAAATCAATATTTTCCCGAGGAAATGGGTATGTGCCTATGCCAATTGACGAGTACGAAAATAATAATATAAAATTAACTTGGGACCCCTAGAAATAGTTATTAAGAACATGCAAATAAACTAAATTAGTGAGAAATTCTCAAATTTTGATAAATTTAATTATAAAGAGAACTATCTATTCCCAAATGAAATTGGCGTTAAAAATTTCTCCGTGGAAACGGCTGAAGCGACTTAAAGATAAAACAAATTAATCCACTGGTTCTCCTGGAGTCCAATCAAATTTGACTCAATTTAAAAGATTGTTGAGCTATTTCCTATATAAGGAAATCGACAACTTTGCCACAATTCGGAGCCTCCAAATTGAGAAAAATAATAATTGTGGAAACGCAATGAGTTTTGTGAGATTTAAAAAGGAAATATAGTATATTAAGGTTGCTAAATTCTTATTTTTAGTCATTGAAAATATTGAAAAGATTTAAAAGATTTTCCAAACCATGTATTATTTAAACACAATTGTTACATAAAACTTGGAGAATTTAATTATGCATTTTCATATTCTGAGCGAAGTAAATAGCAATCATACACATATATTTAATATATAACATAGTAAAATTAAAATAGATTTTTATAACAAAGATAAATTAATTATTAGATTTATATCACATCTAATTCATTAAAGAAATTTTTACCCATAGTTTAATTTTCTCAACCGCTCGGCATTTCTTGTAATATTCCTTCTATTATTAATTTTGACGGGATAGCTTCTGTCATGTCTCTTATTTATGATTGTCCCTGGACCGTCATATCTGTCGTCTTCTTTCGTATGTATGTTTTTCTTTACCAAAACCTTTTCCCTAATATTGAATTCTCGATTTGTTCGTGCTTCATATTTTGTAAATAATTTCGCTTTCATTATTTGTTATCTCTTGAGTTTTTATTTGTATTTCCTATTTTAGTATTTCCATATATTCATTTGGATTTATATTTTCATTCCAAACTAAATATTTTTTTACCATACACAATTTCAGCTGGGCTTAACCCTACTGTACTCTGCCTAGTAGAATTTAATGAAAACTCTACTTTGGGAAGTAAATCTACCCAATTTCTATATACATTGACTTTCATATATATCTGAATTGCATATTTAATCTTCCTAAATTGTTTTTCAATCATTCCATTTGCCTAGGGATGATATGAACTCGAATATTCTTTTTACATTTTATGTTTTTATTAGATTAGATTCAAATGATTTATCTCCATCACACTGTATTAGTCTTTGTGCACCAAAACATAAAATCCACTTATTTCTTAATATATTTGAAATCATATTTTTATCCTGTGTTGACACTGAATTTAATGAAATATATTTATTGAACAAATCCATAATCGTTAATATATATTGATTATCATTGATTGTAGTTTTAAATGAGCCGCAAAAATAAATTAATATCGTCTCGAATAACGCTGAAATTTATGCTTCATTATCGTCTCTTTGGTGGGTGTTGTAATTGGTTTTCTCTTTTGACAGTTTTTACAACTCTGTATTACTTTTTCAATATGTTCGTTCTTATTTCTCATATCAAAATTAGAAGATATATAATTATTAACTTTCTTTGTGCCTGCATGACAATATTCTGATGTGTATAATTTAAAAATTCTTGACTGTTTTTCTTTGGAATCCAGGTTTTATTGTTTTTTGTTTTAATTATTTCATTCACTATTTTGAGCTGTCTTTTCTTTGTTTTCGATTCTTTATTCCATTAATTTCTGCTGAATTTTCTTGCTAGTTTCAGCCATTATTTCCCATCATCAATACCAATATTCTTGTTTTCAACTTCCCTTCTTTTGTATCTTCACAATTTTTTCGAGATATTGTATCGTAATTTACATATAGTTCGCCTTTTCTGAATTTCAGTTTCATATCTAAATTGCTTAAGTGATTAATCCATGTCTGAAATTGTGCTGTAATAGGTTTCTTAGTCTTTAACACAGGGGTAGGTAAACTGATTACTGGTATGAACGACTTTAATTTTTCTTATTTATGCGCGATCGACTTCCAAAAATGGGTTAAATTAAAAAAAGTAAAAATTTAATTAACATATTTATTAATAAGAATATATTAAATAGATACATCGTGTTTACTATTTTGTGGAATATTGACATACTTTATTGATAGAACACTTGCATGAATTTTTTGATGCAAATGTATGACATTTTATTTCATGAACATGTCTTATAAAATTAGGTGTGTAATCACTTATACACAATCGAATAGATGCCATTATGTGGTCATCAGCCAGAGAACTCCTAAATTGCAATTTTCTGTTTTTCATTTGAGAAAACGCTGCTTCATATAGATAAGTTGAACAAAAAATGTAAATTCTTTTGTTATCGATTTTTTCAAAAGGAAATGAAATAAATTCAAAAATCGGTACGCGGAGGTTTCACCATCGGAGGTTTCACCATAGGGGGTTTCACCATAGGAGGTTTCACCACATCGGAGGTTTCACCATCGGTAGTTTCACCATAAGGGGTTTCACCATCTTGAATTCAATTGTTAAATTTATTATGATATGATATAACAGCAAATTAATAACTATTAATAGACAACTATATAATACCCTATTATAGATTAGTAATCTATAATAAAATTCAATCATAAACATGGGTAGTCAAGCTACGTATGGTATGTCGATTAGGGGAAAGAAAACGTTACTATATAGAGGTTTTGAATTCTGGTTTCATAGGGAGTTGAAAAATGGGTCGGTTGTGTGGCGCTGTTGTAAGGGACAGGTTCTAAAGTGTAAAGCAATGGTGATATCAAGAGATCTTGTGGTTAAGTATCTTAGTTCTTTTATGTGTATATTAGAGTATTTCGCGAAATGCGCCCTTATTAACTTATAACCATGGCTATAAAGTTTATAAATTGTTTAATTAGCTTATAAACCTCCTAATTAGCTTATAACCCCCTTAATTAGTTTATAACTCTTGAATTAGTTTATAACCCTTGAATTACTTTAAAACTCGTCCATTTACTTTAAAACTCATCCATTTACTTTAAAGGACCTTTAATCAGCTTATATACAAACTTATATGCTGAGAAAAATGAATTTAGAATAATTAATGCTTCCTTGTGGGTGGTGAAACCTCCTATGGTGAAACCCCCTATGGTGAAACCTCCGATGTGGTGAAACCTCCTATGGTGAAACCCCCTATGGTGAAACCTCCTATGGTGAAACCTCCTAGAATCCAAAAATCAGTTGAAGATTATTGAAATTAGCAAATAATTTCTCAAATTCTTGATTAACTCGCAAACGATATTTTGGACAAAAATGTCCATTTTGTTTTTTTAGTGACGTTTTCTTGGAAACTTAAAAACACCCTGCTTTGTCAATCTATGACTTTGTCAATTTTTTTATGCTTTATTCAAGTAAAACTAGCAGACATTCATAACTACTAAAATAAAAAAAAGTTATGACAAGTTATTCTGTTTTGAGAAAAAATGGACAATTTTGTCCAAAATTCATTGTGTATTAGTTTTTAGCTTTTTCAGTTGACAATTCATGTCATATTTTCTGGCATAGGCGTTAACTCATTTCAACAAATACTGGCGTTAAAATGAAGCTGATCAGACTTTTTTAAACAATTATTGTGACTGGCTGACACTATGATATGTTTATCACATGATGGCGGATGGAGTTCTTACAATAAAGTTCACTGATTTCATATCTCTCCATCTCTGCTTTGGCAGGAATGGTCTTCCATTAACCACTCTCTGACCATAAGTTGCTTTAGCCTACACACTATGAAAAATTTAATGTAGTATCCGTCTCACCAACATCTTCAAAACAGTTCTGCATTCATATTAGTTAGCTTATTCGCTCTCGTCTATTTTGTGAAGTAGGCAGACTATACCATTTTACACTCATGACATTGGTACTCTGTCTGTCTCTCTCTACTCATCCCCCACAAACAGACGTACTTAGAATACCTCATTTCAGGTATCAAGTAATAATGCACGTGACACTTAGAATTTACAATTAATATTGGAACCAATGAATGTCTCACATAATAATATTCTCTCACGATCTTTCTCACCTGGATTTGTTCATGCGTTTGTATGCACTTTGTCATACTCTCATTATAAGTGTGTAAATGTCATGTTAGAATACAACATTTATACTAGTAGGGTAGAGGGTTTGCTACTACATAAACATATCACAATTGACATGAGTTCTCATCCACGAGCGGCAAAAGCATTTGCTCTACGTGCTATCCTAGGAGAAAGTTCTAGTAGCAGTAGTGATAATGAAGTTGTGCTGGAAGCTGACGATGTACATGAAATCAAAAGTAATGACGAAGAACAGCTGTCTTATGACGATACTGAAAGTGAGGATGCTGACAATCTACAAGTTGAAATCAATCCAGCTGATCTTCATGAACAAGATGATATCAATAGATTTACCGATTCTAATGGAAATGTATGGGTTACACCTAATGAAGGCATGTCAGGTCGAGTAAACGCAGCAAACATTCTCCACCCATACCCTGGTATAACCCGTTGGGCTACTCAAAGGATTGGGGAAAATTCCGTGTTAGACTGCTTTAATCTTCTATTCATAAAATGTAAGTCAATTTATTATGCACACTAAATAATATTCTTTTGACTTTGAGCAACAATGGAAACAATTTTGATTGAGACAAATCGAGAAGGATCAAAGTTCTATAACAACCAATTTACAGCGCTCTCGTTAAATGAGTTGAATGGCTTTTTTGGCATTCTCATTCTTCGAATAGTATATCGTGCTGCTGGAGAAAGTATAGATGAATTGTGGTCAGCTGAACATGGACGTTTTATTTTCCGGAATACTATGTCTCTCAATCGATTTAAACTTATCCGACGTATTCTGCGGTTTGATAATCCCGACACAAGAAAAGGAAGGCTGTTACGTGATAAATTGGCGGCTGTTAGATTGCTGATCGATAATTTTGTTGAAAATAGCCAAAAGTGAATCTGTCACTATAGACGAGCAACTTTATCCATACCGTGAACGTTGCAAATTTGTTCAATATATGCCCTCTAAACCATCAAAATACGGCTTGAAATTTTGGGCTGTTTGTGACTCACAAAACTATTATTGCTGGAATCTACGTTTTTATATGGGAAAAGAAGATGATCGGGATATGCAAGTGTCGTACGGTGAGTATATAACAATGGATATGTTGCAGGGACTATATGGTAGTGGAAGAAATGTAACGTGTGACAACTTTTTCACATCATTGAATTTATCAAAGCGATTGTTCCAAAATGGTATCACCATGTTAGGCACCATTCGTGCATCGAGGCGTGACATACAAAAGCATTTGACGAGGTACCAGGGGCGTGAAGTTTTTTCAACTATTGAATTGATAACAACAAGTACAGCAGATCGTAGAGATAAAGCCTTGTTGGTTAGTTATGCTGCTAAAAAGAACAAAGTTGTCAATATCTTATCTACTGCCCATAACAAAATAACTGAATATGTCGGTTCAAAGCATAAACTTCTCTTTTATAATGCTACAAAAGGTGGAGTTGACGCAATGGACGAAAGAGTTGCAACATATAATACAAAGTTTAAATGTCGAAGATGGCATGTGGCATTCTTTTGTAATATATTAGACATCTCAGCATTCTATGCATTTGCCTTGCACTATCTTGTGGAGCCTCAATGGAATGTGAACAAGTCACATAGACGAAGGCTATTCCTGATTGAACTTGGTAACAATTTAATAAGTGTACACGTAGAAGACAGAAGAAGGACTGTTGCCGCCGACTCTCTATCATCGACTCCATGTAAGCGTGGTGACTGCTACATGTGTATTGATCGAAAACGGTGCACTGTCACATGTGTTAAATGTAACAGATTTATATGCAAAGAACATTTACACAACATTTGTAAGAATTGCTCATAAATTATAGCTTTATTTCTTGGTATTCTGTCATTTTTGTGTACTTGGACATTTTGTCCAAAATGAACAAAATCGATAATTTTTATTTCCATCGTTTGCGGGTTAAATGTTTCCAGTTCAAAACAAAATATTTCAATATTACCTTCACCACCAAGCTTAATATGGCTTTTTAAATATGAAAAACGTTTAAAATGTCTTCTTTTTAATTGTTAAGCAAAAAGTTAAAATTTTTCTTTTTTCTTTTTATTTGTAATTGTAAATTAAGCGAGTTGTAATGGCCCATAAAATCTGTAAGAAACGCTATTTTTTTGTTATCTTCCAGTTGTTCATGTTTTTCTCCAATTATATCCAAAAAAGTAGTAATTTTAGGCAAAAGATTTAAAAATATTTTTAAAAAGCATCTTCGGCTGAGCCACCTAACATGAAAAAAAAGTAAATCTTCATATTCCGAGTAATTGTCTTCAAGTGCACTACGTACAACAGCATACAAAGAAAAACATATTCGAAAAGAAAGTAGCTTTGTTCTCATTAGTGGCACGATCTAAACACACCTCAGCATTGATAAAGTTTCCGAAAGACATAAAAATTTGAGCCAATACTAGATCTGCGAAATCATAAGGAGAGTGATCTTCCTTGTAAGTTTGAAATTGATATTCGGTTTTGCATAGCAAAACAACTTTGGTAATTCAAAAAGGTTAAAGAACATAGAACTCGAAATATTCATATTTTGATATCTTATCATACATTTGAATTTTTTACACATATTAAATAAATAAACATACATATAATTTAGAAACATTAAAAATTTAAAATCAAAGAATTTGTGATTTTTTAAGTTAATTTCATCCGCATGGTTACTACATCAGCCCCACCGAAAAAACGGAGTGCATATGGTATATACAATATGATAAAAAAAATATATGTATATATATGGATATATGTGTTAATTAAATTTGAATATAATTAATCATAAATCTTAATTATTTCTGAAGGTAAGGGAATAATTGATTGACAGAGATTGATGTAGGTGACTCAAAGAACTTTGGTGATTCACAAGAAGATGGAGTCTTAATGTGGTTTATCAAGTCTGATTGGTTCGTTAGATTTTTGGTTTGTGAATAGCACGCTAACCCAATTTGCAAATGTGACGTTCTTTTTTACTAATGATTTGTTTTATTATCTTCAGAATGGGCTCTAAAACAATCTTTTTGGGAATTTGAACGGTTGCGTCAGGAATTGGTTCAACCCTACTACTATCTTCAAAAAGTATTGATGTTTGTTCTATGTCTGAATTCTGGTTTTCGGAGAGTGTATTTATTGGAGTATCAGAATTGTTATCAAAAGAATTGCCTTCGAACGGCAGAGGTTAAAGATCTATGGTGAATAATTTACGATTATCCTAGCTTTGTTGTCTTTGATTTCAATTAATTTGAAAGGCTCTGAATATCTTAGTTGCAGACATGAATCTGCGATGTTCCAGGCATAAATGTGAGATGCGTTTTTGAATGTTTTTTGAACGTAAGGTTTATATGTTGTTACAAAGTAAAATATAGGATTACTATCAATTGAAAAAAATGTTCCCCAGCGATAGAAATGTCTTCTAAAGTTGGTGAGTTTTCGAAGTCAACAAGCTTATTCGATAAGGAAGCAGTTTTTCCAAAAAAGAAATTGAGCAGGTGATGAACCGGTTGTTCTGGATGGGGGTTTTCGATATCCCAATAATACAAATGGTAACACTTTTGTCCAACCCTGCTTATCAGAAAGAATATCAAGAGAAGCTTTCAAAGTGCGATGGAAACATTCGACTAAACCGTTTGTTTGTGGATGATATGCAGTCGAACGAAGATGATGAATTTCGGAGAATGCTTGAGTGGGGGTTAAATTTTTTTTAATTATTTGTTTTAATGAATGAAATTTTTTTCCAGTTATTTGTTTTAATGAATGAAAAAAAAATTTTTTTTTTAAATTTAATTGTTTTAATTATTGCATTTTTATTTAATATAATTTTTTGTCTAAATGTTCAAATTTAAAAATTTTAAAAATTTTTTAATTTATGATAAAAAAGTCTAAGTATTTCGATTAAAAAGCCTAAAAAATAAAAATTGGCTTAAATCGCCTATGATTGGTCGTACTGAGGAGTATTTTTGAATAAAATTGGCTCAAACCCGATTAAAGAACCTAAAAATATCGAATTAAAAGCCTAAATATTTTTTCATATTAAAAACCCATAAAAATAAAATTGGTTTAAATCGCCTGTCGACTAAAAATCATGAATTTTTTTATTTACTTTAATTATTTGTTCAAGTTAATAATATTGTTGGGCTAGTACAAGGTTTTGTTTAAATGGATTGGAAATAGCAAGCAAACACAACATGCAAATTTTAAAATCGGATCCATAAACATCTAATAACCACCTTGAAATGTGAGAAAACACATAATTAAAAATATAAAATGAAAAAAACATAAAAGTAAATTAAAATAAAAAACAAATGCACCAAGATAAACACGAATTGACATAAACATAACATAATAACAAAAGATTTGACCAAAAAACTGACAATTTATGGAAAAGAAAAGAGTTAATGAATAAATTGAATAAAAATAAAATAATTCTAGTCAGAAATAATGAAAATAAAAAGTTAACGAATAAATTGTCAAATAAAATCGAGAAAATAATAAAAATTAGAATTAAATTTGACAAGTAATATCAAGGTCAAATTTTGTTTTATCGCATGAAAATTAACACGCAAGGTTAGGGTCACAGAACAGTATAAATACCAATCCATTTTCACAGAATTTTAATGCTTTTTACTTAGTGAGCAAACTACTTTTCACTAGAGAATTCAAGGATCAACTATCGGCAATAATTTTCACAATACGTAATCAAGCACCTTCTATGTAAGCCCTACTTGATCTTATGTGTGGGAAACCTTCTGTTGTATGTATGAATGTATGCCAAGAGAAACATGTTAATGTACTGATCTGAAATATATAATGTCGAAATTTTTCTGGCCCACACCCAAAAAACATACAAGATATTAAAATGATACATAACTAGTCACGCTTTGTAAGTGCGGTCTCTCCGCCTATAGCGTGTGCCCGTGAGAGTTCTATCGTGCGTAACGACGGTCTCGAATGTAAAATCATATTCGTTTATAGGGGCGGTGGGAAGATCGAGAACTAGTCTTTTGGCTGGCTCTCTTTCCCCCATCTCCCGAAAAATCGACCAAAAATCAAAATTACAAATCGGCTAAACTGATTAAACCGAGTCCAGTGGACACTCGTAAAATCTAATATGAACACAAATTCCTTAGGATCAAATTGAGAGGCTCGGGAGGTGGGAACTCGATATCGATGTGACGAAAAGTAACTAAATATATTAAATCTGACGAAAAGCAACTAATTATATTAACTCTGACGAAAAGCAACTAAATATAATGAACAGTAACTAAAATATAAGTAAAGTAACTAAATTCAACTAGATATAATTAAGATAAGTATAACTAGATGTAATTAAATGTAAATAAATATAACTAAAAAATAACTAAATGTAATTGAATGTGATTAAATGTAAACTAGATGCAATGAAAGGTGAATAAAGATACCAAAAATAACTAAATGGAACTAAAAGTAACTAAATGTAACTAAATGTAACTAAATGTAATTAGATGTAATTAAACGCAATTAAAGTAAACGTAACTAGACGTAACTAAATAAAACTGAACGTAACCAAATGAAACTAAATGTAACTAGAATACCAAAATAAGTTCGTAAATAACTCCCCATGCTAAAACCAAAGCGATAAAGTTGACAAACGATGTAGTTCCCCTGGTAACAACGAATAACCGCCGTTAATTACGCACTATAGTATTACAATAAAGAAAAATATTAAGAATACTAGTTAAAAACCACATTTAAACTAGTAATATCCTGAAATAAAATTAGAAAAATTATAACAATAAGACGCAAATGACAAGTAGATGTGATATTCTCGCAGGAATAAACGTTAAAAACCACAAACTCCAATAAAGCAATTTGAATTAGAACACTCGCCGCAGAATCGTGACAACACTTTCATAGCAAACTTGAATTTGTAACATTAAAACTGAAGATATAAAATGAACGGCTCAGCATTGACCAGAGAAACCATCGAATAAATTGACCTAATACCTTTTCACCAAAATTAGGATTCATGACATAACCATAATGATCGAGATACAACCATAGAGAATTTCTAAATAAAATTAAAGCAACACGAATATCCATTCCTGAAGGAATAGATCACGAAACATGAGAGTTTGATAATAAAGGATTTGATTAACCAATAACGACAAAATTGTGCATGATTCACCCAGCGAACACCACCAGAGATAGCGAAAGCATAGGACTTGTTGATCGGATTGTGTTAGAGAATGAGTAGCGAACTTCTGTACAACAAAATCCCGTCGGAAATGGCGACTCCTGTAAACACAGAGTAGTAGAGAGATGGAAAGGGATCCAGTGTTTTGGGAATCAACTGAGAAGAGAGAGAACTCTGGGATAAGGAACCAACGAGCACAATTTTCGATTCTGTCAGAATAACACTAAGAACGACATAATGAACTAGAAACAAATAACCAGAAATTGTTAATGTCGGAGAAAACCTGGAATAGAATCGCACAAATAGTTTTTATGGGTTGAGAAGCGTAATACTCCATTGATATAGTGAGAAGAAAACCTCTTAATCGTGTACAAAATATTCCTGATAAGAATACCAATCCACTGAAAGTAATGTAATGAAATGAAATAAATAAACTACACATTAGTCCACTCACCATAAACCTGATTACAAGAATAGTGAGGCCTTCTGCAGAGAAATCCAATAGTTGTTTTTTCTTCAGCCAACCGGAGAATTGATCGAATGAAATAAAATAATTAGACAATAACTGGAAATAAATGCAGCCAGCTTAATAAATAAAAATAAAAGATTATAGCATACCGAATTAAGATAAATAATTACGCCTGAAATAATGAGGAAAAACCGACCAATCAAGCGGCGATGAACTGATAACCCTTCAGACATAAATAGAGAGCTCAAATTTAATAATTAACACATAATCTCATGTCTCACCAACGACAATTACACTCGGAAGGTAGACGCGATACAAAAGAACGGATTGGGAACGGACACCGAAACCGGCTATCACCTAATGAGGCAGATATGGATAAGGACACTATCGAACTACAACGAGGTATTACATCTTTTATATAACCACAAGTTTTACTATGTAATTACGATTTATTTTCACCCCAATTGACTAACGACGATGACCCCTACTTTCATGACTACACAATATTTAATAAATAAATTCTTAAAATAAAATTCACCATTCAATATTAATTATATGGATTATTTAGACCGCAGAGATCCACACGGCGGATGGAGTGATGACTGCCGACTAACGTTGCAAGTACCGGTTCGTTCTGCTGCACAATACCGGCAAGCCCTATGGGATCAAGGATATACTTTGGCCACGTATGGAGAATCTAGTTGGCTCCGACGACCAAACGATCGCGGAGACGAAATCGAGGTACCCAGTGTAGCAATCAAGCGGGAACCGGGTAGAAATCCGGCACGGGAGGCTCGCCAACGAGAGGAATTCACTTTGATGAAAATGGAGAATCTGGAAAGGAAATATCACCGGAAGGAGAACATGGCCAGGCAACGATTAGCACGTGTGAACCAAGACATCGCGAGCGGCCTGATTCCAAGTACTGACGGATTCGCTCCAGACTATTGAGTTTTGTTCGAGCTGGACGACCCAAGATTGGTAAATATGACCGCGCCAACAAAACTGATTCTGCCGGAGCAACTAATCCAACCAGTTCTTCGAAGTCGACTTGGACCAAGGCAACAACGAAATCACGCATACGCCAGTCGACACCTGCAATGGACATTCACCAATCGTTTTAGCCGAAAAGTTCGACCCAAGGGTCATGATGGACTTGAAAAATGATCAAATTTGTATTATATAATAAAAGTTAATGGTTAATTTTTGACTGTTTGATTTGTCACATTAAATGGGATAAAATCCATTGTAATATAAGGTGTGAAACGAGTTTGAATTGATGACCTTATGCTATAAAACCTAGATACGGTAGGGAAGAGAATTATAGAAGTTCAAACAGACGATGACGAATTAATTTAAATAAATAAGGTATCATGAGATACGTAGTAAAAGCTTTGTTGGAATTAATACTACTCGCAAATATACCTAAGACAGTGGTGGATGAAATTAATTAATGTGTCAAAGCTAATAATGTTAATGATAAATACTCAAATATTTTCAATTCAGGAATGGAGTCGACAAAAGTCCTCAGTCGAGAGCTGAAAGATCTTCGACGAGAAAACATGAATCTACATCGACAGCTCCTACAGCAAAGCCGAGAAATTCAGCAAATAAAATCCACTTGGGCAAAACCGACAAAGATGAAGGAGATTTATCAACGCCTACTGCGGCCCAACAAGGCTGGAAGGATGAAAAGATGCTCAACCAAGCGCAACGGACTCAAATAAAAGGCTTGGAAGTCGCTCTGTCAGCGTGCCAGGAGGGAAGTGCGGTGACACATCCCTTGGTCTTCGCCCCGGCACAGCTGGCCTATCGCGACCAGAATCAATCGAAGCATCCTAACAAACGGTCCCATCCGCATGCCAGGCCAGGCAGGACTGACAGATTACGAAGACGAGCCCAAGGCGAAACAAATAATGATTAATTCGCGTTTCAATACCAGAACTCATTTGATGATAATATAATAAAATTGTGTTTTTGATAATTTGTTTATTGTTGATAATTAGTGTACTAAAATAACGAGGAAGCATTTAAAGGACCTAAAAAGATAAGACGGGCAGAGGCCTTCTAACGGCAGCCCGCTGAACCCGAAATAGGGCCGGACCTTAGCAGTTCTGACATCGGAACTCACCTTTGGCGATCCTGTGACCAATGGTTGCAGTTTCAACGTTGCCTAGCAACGGGTAACCATTGGCGGGCGCAAAATATTGTATATGATGGGCCAAGGTCACGAATAATAATATTATTTATTTATATTTTAATCATATTTTTATTAAATTTAATTGTTTGTTTTAATCAAGTCAATTATTTATTTTTAAATTATATTATTATTAAATTAAATTTTTTGTTTTAATGAAGTGAATTAAATAATTATTTTTTAGTTTCATTTAATTATTTACTTAATATTATTATTTTTATTTAATTAATTATTTATTTTATATAATTATTTTATTTTATTATTTTATTGAGTAGATTTCATCGGTTAATTACATTTAAATATGGATAAATGTATATATATATATATATTGATGGATACTTATGCGCGGACGAATAGTTTTTAATAACAATAAACGCGTGCGCATATAATAATCCAGCGAATATTCAACAAATCCGGCGAATTTAATACTACAAATCCGAGTGGATCTAATACAATATAACAAGTAGGAAGAATGTATTAGAAAGTCCAACAAATAAAGGAATGCTGTACACAATACATTGAATAGATGAATAATTTGGTATTATGAATATAAGAAACATTTAGTTTTTGTAATGTTAAATAAATTTAGAAAATTGATGTATGCTTTATATTAATTATTACTTTTTATTAAATGTTGTAAATTTACTTTTAGAAATAATAATCATTTTTTGATGTTATTATTATTTTCGAATTTAAATTATTATGTTGTCAATAGTTACAGTTGAATAAATTATTTAGATATGATATTTATTTTACATTTGGATAATAATTATTTAAAACCGTAAATTTATAAAGATATTGCTCAAAATATTTTTAATTTGTCAAAAAGTTTTATTTGAGTATAAAGTTTGCTAATCAATACTATACAATATCAATAATAATCAATAATACAATACAAATTTGAAAATCAATTCTATTTACTAATCAATAAAAAAATATTTTAACTAAATTTCAAATAAAATTTCAAATAATAGAATAATTTTAGAATTTGAAATAATATGTTATCAATAGTTACAACTAAAAAAAAGTATTTAAGTATAAGTTTTATTGAAATTAATTACATTTAGATAATAATTCTTATTAGCAATAAAATTCCATAATGTTCATTCAAAATATTACATTCAATGTTTTGAACTTAGTATTGTAAGAGACTTAGATTAGTTTTCTAATATCTCAGTATTTGATGTATATTCGCTGGATTTGTTGAATATTCACCGGATTATTATATGCACGCGCGTTTATTGTTTTTAATAACTATTCTTCCGCGCATAAGTATCCATCAAAAAATATATATATATATATATATATATATATATATATACATATTTAAATGTAATTAACCGATGAAATCTACTCAATTGTTAATAATTTTTATTTGAATATAATAGTAATTCATCCACTCCTAAAGTACAATTCATTTTCATTGAATATTTTCATCTTTTAAGTATATTTGTTGATCAGTGAATAATTCAGACTCCATTTATTTCAAATATTTCCCAATATTTAATTGATATTTCATCTCGTCATTGAAAAATTTTACCGTCTAATTTATTATAAGCAATTCTCGATTCACTGAATATTTTTTAGCTTCAATTCATGTTTTCTCACTTTAATGATTGCTTTCCTCTTTAATGAATATTTTCTCTCTTCAATTAATGTTTTCCTTATTCAATGAATGTTTTTCTCTCTCCAATAAATAATTTCTCTCTTCAATGAATATTTTCATCTTCGATGTATATTTTCTCCATTCAAAGTATATTACCCTTGTAAGTTTTTAATATACCATTTGATATTTCATCTATTTAGTATAGCTATCCTTAGCTATCTCACTTTTTCATAATTTCAACGATTTTAGTCACTTAATGTACTCTCCCACCAATATTACTTCTTCATTGAAAATTTTCTTTATAGAATATAATCTCTACTAATTAAAATTCCATTTGCTGACTTGTTATTGACTTGTCATTTTCAATGAAAATTTAATTATCTTTTAATAAATTTAATTACAAGTTTTAATAGATTAGGTTGTAATGGGCAAAAATAAAATAATTTTAAGCTATGTAAATCAATTAGAGCTTTTAGGGAATTTTTATGATAATTTTAAGTAATTAAATATCAAATTTTAGATGATATTTACTAATAAATTTTGAATCATTTTTATTTTGTGAATTTTATGGTTTTCTGTTGAATTTTAATGGATTTTGGTAATTAATATGTTTTTGTAGAATTTATTGAAGAAACGATGGTAAATCTATCAATCTTAGAAACACTTAATTTCTTGATAATTTAATAGATTTAACTTGATTTTAGGATTATTTTAAATAAAAGTTTATTTTAGGAACAAAATGTTTATGAAACATCTATTTAAGATAATTATTTACTAATTAGATTCCAATTTGACTGATAGATCTTGAATAGTAAATGATATTTTAATTATAAATTTATTATCTATTTAAAAAAAAGTTGAAATTGTATTGCATTTATTCTTTGAAAGCATCTAATGCTTTTCAGAAGTTTATTGGGTATTGATTAATGTATTTTACAGTAAATTACAATCATCTTTTGGAATATTTGAAGACACAGAGACAAGAATTAATTAAAATTTATTGTTAATTATACACGGTTTTATTAAACTTTTATCGATTTCAGTTGATTTTTAAAAATATTTCAGTGAAACTTAGAAAGAATAAAATATCTTTGAGATAAAGGGGTCAATTATTTACTTTCATTTTCAATTTTATTGATTTCATGGATACCAATCACAAATGTAGTATAATTTTATTGGTTTTCCAATTTATTTTAATTATTTGAGTAAACAAATAATGAAAAAATATGATCTCTGTTTCATGATTTTACAATAATTTTGTGAAATTTAATAATTTTTTAGGAACACGTAGATTTAATCAATTTTAGTCATTTTTGACGCATTTTTTATTTGCTCGAATTTGTTGCCAGAGCAAAATACAAATGATTGGTTGAGAGTAAATTTTATAATATTTTTTGAGGAAACGATATGTTAAGAGGGGAATTTATGATATTTTTTAGGGGTATTTATTCGGTTGAATATCGATGTTGAAGGATGAATACTTAGTGAAATCGATACATTATCATTGATTTAAGGGTTATCAAAACACATCAATAAGATTTTGGTTAATTTTAATGATATTATTGGAATCTGAATAAAATATATGAATGTTCTAAGAAAATGTTTGATTCATGTAATTATTTGTATTCAAGTATTTATTTGAATTTATTTGAAATTTAATTTAATTAAAAACTAAAATTGACTAGTATTTAAAAAAATTATGTTACTTATGTTGTTATTGACAATTTTCTGAATAATTTAAGTATTTATGATTATTTTCATGAATGAAGAGAAATTGTACAATTAAATGCTATGATCAGTCGATAACAAATATTAATTTTCATTTAACAAGTACCTAGAACAATAACCTTACAATCTTATAAAATTTTAAAAAAGGATCTAACAAATTTTTTCAATTATTTTACAACTTAGTTAAGTTAATTAATTTTTTAATTGATAAGTACTATTTTCTTTACAATTTCTACTATGTTGAAATTTCTTTTTTAAATGTTTTATTCAAAGTACTAATAAATTTTATTAAAGATATATCAAAACTTGTCAAGAATTATAAAATTTTGGTCATTTTAATAAGTATCACTCAATAACTACTATTTTCTTGCCAATTTTCTGAAGGTCTTATTTTAAAATTTCTTCAAAGCACTAACATTATTTACAAATTAATCAGTTTTATTTAACATCTTAAAATATTTCTCACAATTTTAATCAAATTCTATTCACATGCTAATCATAATTTAATGATAAGTATTATTTTTACAAAACAAATATTTTACAACAATTAAACATACATATTTGCCTTTTTAGTAGATTTTATCGGTATCTATCAGTACACAGGTACCTGTTCCATGTAGTTTTTTAATTTTTGTTAGAAATTCAACTTATTTAGTGGTTAGTCGATAATCATTTGATTTCTAGTAACGTAGTAGCTAATAATCTTTTTTTGTAATCTATTAACTTTATTCAATGATGTTTAGAAACTTAAAAATCTAATAATTTTCAATGAAAATATGACAATTTATTTCAAGTACTGTGAAAGTAATATATGTTTTGTGAAATTAATTCAAGAATATTTTTCTAATCAAGGTTCTTTTTACTATCAATTACAAACACTTCTACTTACTAATTAATTTATCATTCAGTAAACAACAAGAGTTGAAGTGAAAAAAATAGAAAATGTGTAAAAATAAATTTAAGTAATTTTTGTTTTGAGCTGTTAGCAATTAATTTATTTAGGAGAATGTGAAAATTAAATGAAAAGGTTGACATGCATATTTGAAAATAACTTTTAGTAAATGTTCATTGTTGGATGTAATTAAAAATATTACAAAAATAATAGAAAAATTTCAAATTTTTTAAACAAAACTATTAGGTTTTACAAAAATAATTTCAATAAATCACATACAAAACTGTAAACAAAAGAATAAAATTTTATTCAGAGATAATACAATTGATTGGGCTTCAATGAGTTTGATTAATAGTTTCTTGATAGCAACCAGTTAACTAAGCAACCAAACAATTTGGAGACATCAAGGATCGATAAAAGAATGAAGAAGTTAATAAAATTTGTAATTGAAATTGTACTTCTTTTGATTGTTCAAATTTTTATGTGCTTTTATTTAAAGATTTATTGGTCAGTAAACAAATTTTTGATATTGATTTGTTCAGTAACTAGTCATTGATAATATATTGTGAGTGCGTGTCACAGCTGGATCAACCCCCCGAGGGGGGGTAAAACGTTGAACCTCTTTCAATTTGTTAACCGTTTGTTGAACTTCTTTCATTATACAATTGAACTGATCAGTTGTTTTATAAGAATAAAATTTTATACTATATTGAACTTGATTCATCATTTTTTCATTAAGTTTACGATTTTCATTCAATTCTAATATTGATTTTCTTAATTCAATTTTGACAATACCAATGGTCTTATCTAGTTATAGAATATCATATATTTTTTTCCGAGCTCTTTTTAAAGTCTCATACGTGAGTTCAAATCGGACTTCTAAATTACTCATTCTTTCGGATAATCTTTTGACTGGATTTTTCAAATATCTAGGCCTATCTATCATATACAAAATATCCATCAACACGGCTGTATCAGGACATACGCATCTTGTTGAATTTTTACCTTGAACGGTTACAACAATTGAGTTAGCCATATTAAAAACACTAAAAAATAATATTATTATTAAAATTTCTTTAATCATTTTCAAATCTATATAAATTAATATTTATTGTTTATAGCTAAAAGTTTGTGTGTGTGTGTTTAACTTCTCATTGGTTTAAATTAGTATAGAAGTAATTGTTATTTCAATTTCTTATCATTATAATGGATGTTATTGTACCGAGCGCAGTTCAAGCTATAAACGAATTGAACATTATGGTAATTTATTATTATTTTTATTTTTTACTTGTTTTGTAGATGATTATTTTAAAGTTATCAAAGAATGTCTGGTTTTCTATTATCCATATATACATGAAATATTGAAGGATAAGCCAACATCAATAATTCCAGACTTGGTCTTTAATTATACATCTATATGGATATTTTCCGTAATTAATGAGTTCCTATGGGACATCAAACAAAACAAAATATTAAAAGATATGGAACCTGAATATCCATGTAGTGATGGATGTTATTGCTGCGCTGCCCGATATCGGAAGTATGTGGAATGGGCTTTGAATAAAGCTCTTCGACAATATTACTATAGTCGAATTATTTCTTTTTAATAAAAGTTTTTGTTGTATATGACTTTGTTTTTATTATATATTAATTATAGTATAAAAATAAAAATAATAATAAAACTTTAAATAATAATAATATTAATAATAATATTAATAAAAATTAAAAAATATTAATAGTTAAAACACTACTTATAAAAATAAGTAATAGAATAAAAATTAAAATTAAAAAATATTAATAATTAAAACACTACTTATAACAATAAATAGTAATTTTAAATTAAAATTTTTTTAAAAATAATATGACCTTGAAAATTTTCGATGAGTCATCCACTGACCTTGAATGAGTCATGGTCTTTGTTTCAATGACCTTGAATGCGTCATTGTCTTTGTCTTAAATTTTTTTGTTCTTTTTAGACTTAGAAAAAACGTTTTACCCCCCCTCGGGGGTGGGGTGTTGATTCAGCGGTGACACGATCTAGCGCTGACACATCCCACTACTACTGTCAGGCAGTGAAAAGCAGAAGCATTGGATTAGTTTGCGCACAATTCCCGTGATTCTAGAGAAAGATAGAAGGAAAGTGAAAGTAAACGCATTACTGGATGATGCAAGTACAGTGAGCTATGTTAGCAATCAAGTAGCTTCTGAATTAGGCTTAAAAGGTAAATCTAAACCTATATCAGTAAGAGTAATTAATGGACGAATAGAATCCATTGAGGCTAAGAAGGTGTCTATTCAGATTGAAAGTCTAGATTGAAAAGTAAAAATAGATTTTATCGCATTGGAATTGGATTCAGTTGCTGGGGAAATGAAAGATAATAAATTGGCATGAAAGGTACTATTCATAGCTGCATTTGAACGGGATACATTTTCCAATCGTTAATGAGAAAAAGGTGGTGGAGGTACTTATTGAGGGGGATTACCTGGATCTAATAAAATCATTGAAAGAGATCAACCACTTGGATGGACCTGTGCTGGAGGAAACACGATTGGAATTCCGTTCACTCATCAAACTAACTTTGTACAAACTTATTTTTCGAAAGATGATGAGTTAGTTGATCAAGTGAAAAGGTTTTGGGAAATTGAAGATCTTACAAACAAAAAAAGTGATCTTTACGAAGGTAAATTTAATGGAAAATAAACAGATGGCAATAAAACGATTGGAGAGTTTAGAACAAAAGCTAGATAATCATAAAGATTTGAAAAAGTAGTATGAGAAGATTTTGAATGACCATGAAAGTAAAACTTATATAAGAAAGGTGAGCAAGCAAGAGCAGACAGAAACCAAGTGGATATTGCCACATTTTCCAGTCGTGAGGCAAGATAAAGAGACAACAAAAGTTCGAATAGTGTTCGACGCAGCTGAGAAATGTAATGGAAGGTCCCCATATGATGTCATAGAGACGGGACCAAAGTTGCAAAATGATTTGTTCGAAATCCTTTTGAGATTCCGACGATATAAAGTAGCAATAGTGAGCGATATTGCGGAAATGTATCTCCAGATAAGGGTCATGGAAGAGGATAAACCTTATTTGCGGTTCTTATGGAGAGAAAATGAGAAAATAGTTCAATTTGAGTTTTCAAGATTAATTTTCGGGTTAAATGCATCATCGTTTTTAACACAATATGTAACTCAAGAACATGCAAGAAGAACTGCAAAAAGTTATGAGAGAGCGTCAGAAACCATAATAAAATTCACTTATATGGATGGCAGCACTGACTCATTTGACTCAACTCTTAAGAAAGATCTGGAGTTAGTTTGGGAAAATGCAGGTATGAAAGCCCGTAAGTGGATGTCAAATTCGTCAAAAGTAATGGAAACAATTCCGGAAGAAGAACGAGCTAAGTCCTTAACGATAGAAGATAATTCAACAATCACGATGAAAACATTAGGAATATATTAGATTGCTAGTGGAGACCTGTTTCGGTTTGAAGGACGAACTACCAATGATGAAAACTGATGGTTGGAATCAATTGGGATTATGTGTTACCACATGAAATTCACAGTAGAGCGAAATTGTGGATGAAGGAGTGTGAATTGTTATACCAGATAACAATTTCGAGGAGATTGGTAGGAAAACAAAGTAATCTGTGGCGCTTACATGTGTTTGTAGATGCCTCTAGTACTACCTATGCTGCTGTTTGTCATCGTGTAGAACAAGGAAAGAAAAAAGGTAAAGTGATAAGTGTTCCACGATTGGAGCTAATGGACGCATGTTTGGGATTGAAGTTAGCCGGAAAGGTTGGAAGAGCATTACAACATGAGCTGATTAACGTGGTGTTTTGGTACGATCGGATTTTTATTGATATAGTAATATTTTCTTAATAATTTGCTACTAGTTCGAAGCTTTATTTAAAATTTACATCTTTCCCACTCTTTTATTCGAATTTTATTCACCATGCAACTATTTAACCACAATTTTATGAAAATAATTATTTTTACAAAAAAAAATAGACAGTCATCAATCACATACATTTGTCGTATAAATTGGAATTTTCAGTACATGTTATCAGTACACAAGAACCTATGTAGGTGTTGAAGCATGGTATCAGAAATTTAACATATTTAGTATTAGTTGATTATTATTCGATTTTAGTAATGCAGTAGATATTAATTTTATGTGTATTATTTTTTTTCTATCAGTTTTATTCAAAGATCTTTGAGTTAATAATTTTAAGAGTCGAATCATTTTCAATAAATATATGAAAATTTATTCCAAGTACAATGAAATTAATATATGTTTTGTGAAATTAATTTAAGAATATTTTCTAATCAAGTTTCTTTTTACTAGCAATTAGATTAACCACCACTTATACTTACTAATTAATTTATCATTCAGTAAACAACAAGAGTTGGAGTGAAAAGAATAGAAAATGTGTAAAAATAAATTAAATTAAGCTAAGACCTGAATAGGTAAATTATCAATCATGATTGGTTCAATGAGTGATCTACTTATTGCTTCAAGGACAGGATTGATCGCTGTAGAAAGAGCAAGTGTCAGTATATGGCAATTTAATAATCGTAGTAAAATCTTCACTGACGCATATAGTTCTCAGAACATTCAACATGTAATCATAAGGTACACTCCCAAAAGCATCCTTAATATCCAACCAAGCAGTAGCTAAGGGTGAATTCTTGCTATATTTTGGATGCTCAAGCGTAGAAGACAGTATTGAGTTGTGCTCGACACATCCTTCATGAACAGAACCCATTTTTGTCCAATATGTAAAATATTGTTGGAAATCACCCATGATGTTAAATCCGTTGTCAAAATCGACGCAAAGACTTTATAGATAACAGACAATAACAAACAATAACAAGCAATTGGTCGCTAGGACGAGACTTTATCATAATTATCTGACTTATCAGGTTTCGGAATTAATATTGTCTTGACGATTTTCCAACTAGTTGGTATGACCTTTCTAGTGATGATTGTATTAAAAAGAAAGCTCAATAAGATACCTTCGGGGTCGAGAACTGCAAGGTTTTTGTATTTAATACTATCAATACCTGGTGAAGTATTGTCAGCTTGCTTTAATTAATAAACAACTTTAAATTGCCAAATTTGCGCAAATTTAAGTACCTTTGTAGCGCATCGGCACATTTTAAGAATTTTATCCCATGGTTTCAATACTGAATCTTCATGAGAATATTGTTTCAGAATGTTCTGAATTTCAGGTCTGACAGTGACCGACAAGTCATTTATTATTTTATAAATAGCTAATTTCATGTTAATCAGAAATTCGGATCTACTATTATATTTACTTATTTTATTTAAGTTTTGTTTGCTACCCAGGTAAGGTTCATAAAATTTACTTTCAGTGACATTATTTAAATGAGGAAATTGTTGAAGAATACTTTTAATAATCAGATTAACATCAGCATTTTTTAAATAGTTAATAATTCAAAGGTTTTATTTTTCCGCTGTTGTAAACTAAATTTAATCGTTTCTTTTGCTTTGATTTTTAAGGTTTTTTCGTTATCTTTGTTGTTGATCTCAGAAACAATCGGAAGTAAAGAGTTTATAACACTTCCTATTTCTCTCAAATTTATATTCTCAAGAGAGTCATCATGTGCATAGTTGTTGATGAAAGCACATGTAAGAATTCTACTAAGCAGTCCTGAACCACGAACCTCATGTGGGCATTTGCCAGCTCTAAGTGCACGACTATGTGAATTTTTTATTTCATTTATTTTGGTCACTAGAGATTTACATATAAATATATAATTTAGACTGACATCTAGGGTACTAGAATCCAAGAAATAATGCTCGTCAGTGTCATAATCTATTACAATAGTGTTTCTCAAAACTTTGGAGGAGCGAAAATGGCAAATACAACCGCTGCATTTTGAAAGCATTCATAATTTAAATGTTCATTTAAATAATGGGTACAATCATCAAGAATAGCAGTGCACATTGTGATACCCAAAAAAATAAAGTCTGACGATAAGCCTAAATTATTAAAGTATTTGGTTAAAATATTATCGGTTATTTTTCCATTTATTAAATTTATAGAAATTTTGTCACATTCTATAGTTTTTATTTCATCGAGATGTTTATATATTTGATCATGCATAAAATTTCGTTCTAATATCAGTTTCTCTAATAAAACAATAAAAGTAGAGGGTATGGAACGTTGGGTCATCTGAAATGAAGAGCCGGTGAGATATACCATGATCATTTTAAATTTAATTTTCATATTTAGAAAAAAATTGTTTAGGTAATCCGAAATATTTTCTCATATTTCAATTAGCCGATCAGAGATAACAGTTTTTCTAAAGTCAAAAATGTTACATGTCCTAAAACTAATTGAGTAGAAAAATATACATCAGTAGTTTTCATTAGGAATCACATTATGACATGTTTAATATCTTTGAATTGGTGAAAGTTCACATTTTCAATAATATAAAAATTATTTTGCGCTAATAAATTCTATGTTAATTTTGGGAGGATAACGAGTATATTTGTATTGTTTTTAAATCACTTACTCAATAAAGATGAGACACATGATATTTGAAATTGTGGTTCAATATTAATAATATTACTAGTGTTTCTTTTTGTTGGGCCAGAACACAAACGGCCTTGTAAATGTTTAAATGAATCGGTAACACACATGCAAATATAACATGCACATTTAAAAATTAAACCTATTAAAACATCAACTAACCCTATAAAAAATGCGAGGAAGAAAACAATTAAACATAAAATTATAAACACAAAAATAAATTAAAATAATAACAAAATGCAACAAGATCCGCACGAAATAAATATAAACATAACACGAAAACCCAACGATTTTGACCGAAATTTGACAATTTATAAAAAAATGCGAGATTTCATGAAAATGAAATAAAAATGAAATAATTTGAATTAGAAATAACTCAATTAAAAATCTAAAGAAAAAATTGTCAAATAAAATCTCAAAATAATAAAATTAAAGATTAGAATATACCAGAAAATTCCAAGGTCAAAATTTGTTTTACTAAATCAAAAAGAACACGCAAGGTTAGGGTCGTACAATAGGTATATATACCGTTTCATTTTTACACAATTTTAATCAGTTTTTCAAACTTGAAATCGTTTTTAAATCGTTTAATCAGTTTTTCCAACTTGAAACTTAAAAATCTATGTAAGTGAAAGTTTTATTTGAAAACTCTCTCCACGTCGCATCCTCGCAACCTCGATAGAGCTCTGCTTGGGTTTTGGTGTGGGGAGAGCAATGTATTTATGATTTTTGAATTTTGTGGATTGGATTAATGTATCGGGTAACTTATATTTGTCTTTTAATAAAATATTTATAATGCATAAATAGTTTCTTTTGATTGTCGAAATTTTTCCGGCCCACAGCCAAAGACACATTACAAGTTATTAAAATCAAGCATACTATTCGAATTCGTGTAAGTGCGTGGAATATCGCCAATGATTCGTGTCCGTGAAGACTCCGGCGTGCGGAACGCAGTGGTTGGAACGTCAATATTATTCCGTATAGGGGAAGAGAGGGATAAGCAAGTGGTCTTTTGGTTATTTCTTCGCCCCTCAATTTCCATAAACTCGACCTAAACTATATTTACACACGGCTCAAAATCACTACACGAGTAGTCCAGTGGGCACTCATTAACTATAATATGAACACAGTGCGCCTAAGGTCAATTAAGGGAAGGTAACGGGGAAATATAAAATGAAATCGTTGTTATGAATTAAAATTAACTATAAATCCAAACTGTTACTATGTAACCATAAATTTAAGCATTTGATACGAAGTTAGAGTAATCATAAATATTGAGCGGTTACTATGAACGTATAATGATTAATAATTTTAAGTAAGGGTTATAAGTGTGAATAAATTAAAGATCCAAGTAGTTGTTATACACTCGAATAGGGTAATAAAGGGTTAAAACGAAATGACAAAAATTGCTTTCTTTAATGGTTAGTTACGCTAAATACAATAGGTTAATCACAGACCTGATAGGTGTATTTTGACTAAAATTTGGATAAATTATAACTACAGAGATTTGAAATGCTATTCCACCCCAAAATGTAATAATTAATTCGATCCAAGTTAAAACTAAAATGACTAGTATAGCACTCCGAATAATAGCGACCCTTATTAAGGCAAATGGCAACATAAAATCATGAGTATGGCCCTCGAACAACCTTGTCCTAAATTCAAAGGAATTTTCTTAATTTAAACGCAGGAATTGCTGGAATAACCAAATAAGCTCGATAAAGAGGGTAGGTGCGAACTAGACCATATTTAAATAAAGGGGATACAATTGATTAAAACCAAAAATCTACACAAGAAGACCAATAGATTGAATAATATCGTTTAATAATGCAATGCTAAGATTTCATCAAATCTAATGAAAATAAATGGCGCCAGTTTTCCACTGAAGTCCTCCGAGTTGGAGTTAACTTCCAAAGCCCAAAAATCAGAAAAATCCCTGAACAAAATTAGGAATGAAAAATCGAAAAATACTTCTCATTAAGACGATCCACCAAAAATCCCCGAAATAAAAAAAAAATAATAATAAGAGAAAGCTTTAAGAGTTTCCAAAGAATGCTTATCATCCATACGGTAAAAATAAAATCCCTGCAAAATACGAATATAGAATTTATAAACTTTAATTTCTAAATAATACCTGTCATCAACGCGGTCGACTCCCAAATCCACGAAAAATAAAAACAAAAACTTTAAAGAGTTAGTTTCCAGACAATGCTTATCAGTCATACGACTTAAACGGAAAATTCCCTGAAAAACTAAGAATGTAAAATTTATAAAGTCAATTTCTAAATAGTACTCACTATCAACACGATCAAATCAATAAATCCAGGAGTATACCGATTAAAATGTCCACCAGATATACGACCTCTAATGCTAAAAAATCAAACGACGTAATACCTCTATAAGAATTGAATCCCTGGAAAAAATTTAGGAATAAAATATAAATACTTCTAGAATAATACCTGTAGTCAATCCAACCTAACTGGAATAAATTAAGTAAACCGGAACAATGTAGAAATAACTAATAAAATCAATGGAAAAATTGAAGATTTACCATGCACATCCGCATTGCCAATTGTCACGGCGTGGATCGATAGTACCTACCGATCTGCAGTCACCCGTTTGGCATGCCCAGAATAGTGTAGGCGCTAATCTTCCGGTGCACACCTGATAAACATTTCACACGCCGGTACACAGAATTCTACTAATATACAGGCAGGGAGCGCGAGCTAGACGTCACACCCCGTGCGCCCTAGCACACACGACTAGCGAATCTACTACAGATAAGGGCAGAAAAAAGTTTCCGACCCCGGCGCACACAAACTAATGTATCTGATCGACCAACGCTAGTGGAAGAATTTTGGAACTGTTAAAAATGCATGATCGTCGAAATAAAATTAATGAGAGCGAAATGGATAGGATCCCAGGCGAAGACTTAGTCCCGAACCTAAGACCCCGGCCGACAAGTAAGAATCTTAATTTTGGATAATTCATGGTTAATCACCGAATTTACGTTCATAATTTGATTTCAACCCCATAATTTTTCTATTAAATAGCACCTTCATTCCCATAATTTATTTATTAGTTAAAAGATCTGATTTTTATAATTTATTAATTACTGAGTTCAAGACCATGATTTAGTTGCTAATTTTATTCGCATAATTTTACTATTAAATATTACATTTATCCCCATAGGTTCACTATTTTATTCTTATAATTCATTACTAATTGCTGAGTTCATGTTCATAATTTAATTGTTAATTTTCACCCTTATAATTTCACTATTAAATACTACTTCCATTCCCATGGTTTCATTATCAGTTGAAAGATTTCATTTCATAACTTGTTATTAATTACTGAGTTTATGAGCATAATTTAATTGCTAATTTTATCCGTACAAATTTACTATTAAATACTACTTTCATTTCCATAAGTTTGTTATGAGTTACAAACTTTATTCTCCTAATTTATTGATAATTACCAAATCTATGCTCATAATTCAATTACTAATTTTATCTCCGTGATTACATTTTTAATGACTCCGAGTATTAACTGAGGATGCCGCAGCACCAACCCCGACATGGTCCCAGGAATTAGTAATTATAATCAACTTTCGACCATAAAATTAAAGCGAATTATCTAGATTCGATTAGAGGAACTGTCGATTGACAAAATGACATTTTCCTAATTCGATTTTCACTTAACTAGTTAAGCAATAATAACTGTCGACCGAAGAACGCATTAACCTAGGTAAGAAATAACTGCACAACTTTACTTCGATTCTGTCTGAATATTTACTATTAGGATTCTTACTTATTAACTAGTTTATAACGTTCGCTTATCTAACAGAAACCAGGGAGTAGGATCCCAAATATATTTCAATTAAATGGATAAATACAAAAATCTAAATTCTAACCTGACTAAAGGATCGCCAAAAATGATGATCCCATATGGAAAATATTCACAGAAGTCGATCCTGGAATAGAATAGATTTAAAGAAACCAAATTGTCGAGGGAATGAGGAAGAGTTAGAACCTCTTCTAGCAAAGACGAATTTCGTCACCTAAGTGTAACATATTTTAAGCAATTAGAGAATTTAAACCAAGGTCGTAAACTTCTTTAATATCAATAGTATATTATATTTATTAACTCGACTAAGAAAAATTCCAGATCTTTGCACACGAGTAATATTTAATTTTATCTTAGATTAAAGTGGGTACGTTTAAAATCTCAGTGTTGTTACACATTATGAATTAGATCATAAATAGGAGTACTCGACAGATGAATTACAAGTCCATAACTTTAAGTTCGTGCCGTAAAATACTCATAAGTGTAGTAACTCCATAAAAAATTCCTTGACCTTTGGATAATCGTTTAACTATTTCAACAAACCTACAGGGAATATACTTATATAACTTATTTGTAGATGTATCAGGAGCCCTCATTCGTGTTCCCACACACGTTGCCGACCAGTGGAGACAAGCTTGGCAACGCGTCTGGCGGGACAAGTACCCCGAGGTTCCCCAACCGAGAGCGCCCGACTGGACAGCCTCGCGACCAGTGGAGGATGACGCGCTATTGTTCACCACGGACGGACGAGACTGTGGCCGGAGTCCGGCCCAAGAAATTCGGGATCAAGCCCGATCCCTTCTTACACGCCTCGAGGACCACCAGCGGCAGGTCGACTTTCACGTCGTCAGGGCCAGACAATGTCTGGCGAATGTGGATTCCTACAATTATATGCCGCCGCCCAGCTCCAAACCTATCCGAAACACAAAGCGACCGGTCTTTGTATTTTATGAGCACCCATACACTCAGCCGGCCATGGACGAAAATGAGAGGCAGCATCAAAACTCCCAACCCCGTTAACAATTCAAACACGGACTCCAAGTTTATAGTAACACTAATGAAGTTAAATTTAGTTTCCAATAAATGATTAGTTGTCTTCCACGAATTTTGTTGTATGATTCAATGTTGTAAAGATTTGTAGGAGCAATTAAATAATTTAAGATTCGCGGATCAAAGTTAATGTCATTGTTTTGCAGAGATGGGATCACTGGAAACTCTGCAAAGGGAACTAGAACATTCTCGTAAACACAACAAGGACTTCTATACACAACTTATCGAGATGTCAAAGGAAATTCAACAAACCAAAGCCTCATGGATGGAACCGAAGAAAGCAAAACTGCTTCATCAAAGACTTACTGCAGCCCAAAAGGGATAGACGGATGAAAGGCAGTTAAATCAAAGCCTGCGGACACAGATAAGGGGACTGGAGGTCGCATTGTCGGCCTGCCAGGAAGGGGCAGCAGTAACTTATCCCCTTGTATTTGCCCCTGCCCAACTGGCCTACCGAGAGACGACGGCCACTGATCCGAAGGCTACCCCAAAGACAAACAGCTATCGACCTGGACGAAAGGAGCGGGCTAAACGTCGAGCCGCTCGATTATTAAATAGTGCATAATTAACTTATAAAATGTGTTGTTTACTTTATAAAATATATAATTATTGTCATTTAAATGATATTTAAAGGATTCGATAAGTGTCAACTCACAGAGGTAGTATGAGGACATTACACCGCCTGAATGAGAAGTTTGCGCGAGAACTATGAATACAAAAGATGACATTAACGATATAAGGGGACCAAAAATCAAAAGCGAGCACAGGTCTTCTATCGACAGCTCGTTGAACCCAGAGATCGTTCGGTCAATTACAGTAAAACCTATATAAAATATCTAATAATAAATTAATACATATACAAAACCAATATAATATCTGCATGTTCACTGCAAACTATTATATTAAAAATTAAATCTAAAAATATTAATAAATCTAAATAACTATAACAAATAAATGTAAAAACATGAAAATAGTAAAGACAAATTATTTTCACAACTTCTTTTTTATATACAAATTGGATCAATAAATATCTATTATATTGTCAAATATTTCTGCAAATTGTTCATCGAGAATTGCAGGATCGGCTTCAGGCATTACTATATTACCGCCAACATCAAGGACATCAACCCCTCTACACAAGCTCTCTTATCATCATGGTTATTTAATGCGATTTTAGAATTTTTAAAAGTAAACAACTGGTGATTTCGGGTCCCTATTCTAGTTTGAGGTACCGAAATAATAGTATTGTTATTATAACAATGCAAATACGATTGGTGTTTAATGTCGGTACCCGGTAATTTTACACCCTTAGCTCGCATTGTTGATTTATATCCTAGCAAGCTATAACATTTAGGGTGCAAGAAAACCCACTGACTATATCCTAACCCTTTACTCTCATCCTTGAACTTGCCTATAACAGAGTCAAGTCGTTTAGAATATAAAGGATGAGAAGGATCATAATTTGAGGTATCTAATAGATCATCCAAAATCATCGCTTTTAATAAAATATCTAATTTTAAATTTTTTATCTCAAAAAAAAGCTATCTGTATCACCCGCTACTAGATTGATATCACAATTATAAATATCACGATATTTTTGTAACTCAACATACTGTAATTGGTACATACGTAGTTTGGATAAATCTAGAACTGATTGACCGATATAACTAGGTCTATCCAAACATATTGAGTCCTTATTAAGATGAGCAGCAAAAAGATCATCAGTAATCTCTATTGTTTTTCTAAATGCCGGTTTTGACGAATATGTAATTAACTTTTCAGCTGAATTACATAATTGCAAATTCATCCTCTTTTTAAGGTTCTCAACGGATTTACCATACAGACTGTTGTTATACAATTTAAATAAATCTCTATATAATTCACTTACTGCATTTGCACGCAAGTTAGTGTTTTTATCGATATAATCTTTAAAAATAGGAGCTTGCTTGTATTTAATAGCTCTTTGTATATATACAACCTTAGCCCCGAGAGAAAGATAAAGCCTGAGAAGTCTCCAATGAAGAACATAGTTCTTCTTAGGATAATGCGTGAGCATTAACTTCTCAACTTTTGAATTTGGTGGGCACATCTTTTCCGGTCCAATTGGAAAGTCATTTAAAAAATCATGTAAATAATCTGGAATCTCGATATCAACTTCCATAGTATATCCATATGGAAGTATTTCAATATCCACAACATTCGCACATTCACTCAAAACCTCATCCAAACCATCATACACCTAAGTAAAATCAGCGTAAGGATGACTTTGGCTGAGAGCCCAACCATACAGATTATTTATATCATGTACAATAATTCTGTATCCTCCGAAGCAGCAATGTAATGTTTGTTAACAAATGTTAACCCACTCCGTATTTCACCTTCGTAAAAATTGAACATTTCCATGTCCTGTAAAAGTTCAATGGGTTCCGTTAATGTCATAAGCGCTGAAGCCCATGACATACCCGGAATTCCATAAAAGGTTAGAGGTTCAAGACCATTGTAAACAATAGCATTGGCACGGAATTGTTGAAAATAGTCCGCAAGGAGAAATACGTCAAGTTTAAGGTAAATTAACATATAATCACGCAAAGTCCTACAGTTTTGCTGCGTCCAGATTAGTTGTGCCCTATCGTACTCATCTTCACTTACGCCCTCCCAAATTGGAGGCAACTCATAAGTAGTCTCAAGAACTTCCTCGGAAATAGCAAAATTATACGGAAAAATACCTTTACAGTCGACTATAGAACCTTGAAAGACAGACGAAGTCAATGGAAGAGAAGTTAGTGTTTTCACAGCCTTAGCTAACGAAAAATTAACAAATTGTATACTGTCGATAAAGCGAACAGCCAATTTGTTAATGTGAACAATTAACGAAATAAATTTTTCTGTTGAGGTCGGGATGATATCTAAATTCCATGAAGGAAAGCGATCGAGACCATATTTTAAAATATGGTGAAGGTCATATCCTCTTAAATTATGAAAAACTGTAGGTAGTAATCGATAAATCCTACAAGCTACATTAAATTTTCGGCAAGCTGCCCCTAGATAATTACCAGTAAAATGGCAATGATCTCTAACCGGATGTACAATCGGTTTTTTACATAAATAACAGGTTCGACAAGATTTAAACTGTCGAACCTCATTGAAAGACATAGGTCCTATCAATTTATCACCTTCCGAATCATAGTACGGAATAACAATTTCAGTTGAAATTTCCTCAATTTTCTTAAGAAAATCAGGTATGCAATCAAGACCATAAAAGTAATAATACGATTTTGTGTTAGTGTAATTATTAATTAATAAAAGGCCTGCTGCAATAGGCATATGAATTTGATGATGTCTATCATCAGGAGGTAAAACCGATTCAAAATCGACATAAATCACAAAAGGTGGGGTGATATGTTTAGAATAATTTAGGAATTCTAAATTTTTATTTTCGGGGAGCGTGTATAGGGTTGTGCCAGTCTGATTTTTAGCGCATAATGCAACATGTGCATTGAATGCATTATCTAATCTAAACCCATTAAGACAATGTGGGCACCAACGGCATCTAATTTGAATGTTACAGTCAGGGGTTTGATGGCAATTCATTAACCAGTTGATATTGGTCACTGCGGTATAATGATATCTATCCTTATTTTCAAGCAATAATAAATAAATAGTGTTTCCGTCAGTGACTTTGGTTCTATGTATCAAACTTAAATGGGGATGGTGAAAGACATAATTATCTGGAACCTCATCAATTATAACAGTTGGTGTGTACGGAAACACATTTATTGCTAATTTTAAATTAGAATTTTTCTTTTCAAACTTTGGGATATTTATTAATTTCATGGGACAATCCGTGACCTCATCGTATTCTAACTCGTCTAAAAACTCTGTATATTTAGAGACTCTTTGGGGATTTTCACCAATTATATCTTTCTTTAATAAATAAAGAATAGAGTAAAGGAAGCACTTGTCGTCATTATTTTTTATATTTACTATAGCTCCTTTATTTTTCAATGCAGAAGGGGTTTTAATATATTTATGTCCAGACAGACGATTAATAGGAGCATATTTAGTTAAAATAAAGTGAATTTCCATAATATTAATAACACGCCATCCACTGCCTAAATGGGTGAATTGTTCTATTTTTTCATTAAGCTTATAACCCCTTCGCTTAAAAAGTTATCCGAAAATGTCTCCGCATTATTCGAAAAATAATTGTCACGGATCTCACCATCTTTTTCAAATTTAATTCATATTGCGAATTGAATTTTAACGCTCCTCATTTTATTTATTCTAAAATTAATTTATTACTGATTCGCTCAGTTAAAGTTATTTTAATTAGTTTTGCGCGTTAGATATATCAAAACTTAAAGTTTTGATAGCGCATTTAAATTTACTGTTATGTTCGGCTCATTCTCTAGTACAGAACCTCCGAATTGTATAATATCATTATTTATAATATTTTCATTATTTATATCTGTATAATATTTACATTATTTATAATAATATCATTACTTATAATATTTTCATTATTTATATCTGGTATAATATTTACATTATTTATAATAAGTATATTATTTACATTATTTATAATAGGTATATTATTTACATTATTTATAATATTTTCATTATTTTCATTATTTACATTATTTATAATATTAGAGTCATCATCATCACTGATTTCAATGACTTCTTTTTTAATTATTTTCTTAGGGATATTAATTTTAATATTTGCAGCAGGCCTTTTATTCGTTTTATTTGATGTAGTTTTATTTTGCATTATATTCAAAATATCTATGTTATTTTTATTAATTTCCTTAAAAAGTTTAATTTTATTTGACTTAAAAGAATTTAAATGAATCGCATGTTCCCTATAAAATTCTTTATATTTAATGCTCTGGGAAGTTTTACATATGGCGCAGATAAAAAAGTCCATGCCATTAAATCTATGGTGGTAATATTTTTCATATCTTTATGACATCTTTTATTATGTTGCAATGATGAGATGCAATATCTCGGATAAAAAGTGCCTAATAAAAAAATAATAAATTAATATGTTCAAAACCTATATAAAGTATCTAATAATTCTAACTATTATATTAAAACTTTTATTTATATTCCTTATATTAATTCCTATAAAACCTATATTAAATATCTTATAAAATAAGTAATAGAATAAAAAATAATAAATTATTATATATACAAAACCTATATAATATTTGCATGATCATTGCAAACTATTAAATAAAACCTATAAAAAATATCTAATAATAATAATATTTGCATGCTCACTGCAAACTATTAAATAAAACCTATATAAAATATCTAATAAAAATAATAATATTTGTATGGTCACTGCAAACTATTAAATAAAACCTATATAAAATCTCTAATTAAAATAATACCTTTATAATTCAATAACTATTATGGTAATATCAATAGATTTATTTCTTTATAATTTTAACTTATTATAAATTAATGATATTTGAAGTATTATTATAATAATACTTTAAATTTCATCAACTTAAAATGAAAATATATTTATTAACTTATAGGTATTATTAAAAAATAAATATAACATCATAAAACTTATTATAAATTATTGATATTTGATGTATTATTTTAATAATACTTCAAATATCATTAACTTAATTTCTATAAATAAATAAAAATAAATAAAACACTAACATTTATCCTCTGAATCCGAAGAATCATCATTCTCTATAGAAGAGAGGCCATTCATATCTTTCCCAGAAACGGGGGCATCCACAGAAATGTGGGCATCATCAGGAACGTTGACAACATCAGGAACATTGGCAACCAAATCAACTAAACCGTTTTTTTAAATATATAGAAAAAATAAAATTAAAATTTACCATCATTGATAATAACTTCACTATCTTCGATAATGATAACAACATCATTTTCATCTTCTTCGATAATGATAACTTCGGTATCTTCTATAACAATAACGTCATTTTCTAAAATAATTATTAAATAAATCACAAATAAAATTAAAATTTACCTATATCATCATAGATAATGATAACTTCATTTTCAACATCTAACTGATCTTGCAATTCAGTTATCGTAAACCAGTCTAAAATAATAAATAATATAATAAAAATAAAATTAAAAATCCTTACCAGTTTCACTTGTTAAAAGATTCCTTAAAATATTATTGTTGGTAATTTTTGAATTTGGTAAATTTTTGAAATAATTGTGACAAATTTGGAATTTGTCAATGTTTATAAAGACAATCTAATTTTCAGGATTTAGCCAATCACATTTAGCAATACACACATATAGGTGAGAGATTTTTATGCATGCAGCCTTTACTGTGTAGGTATGTTTTCTTTGTAAAACACATGCAGTCTATACCGTTCAATAAATAGAATAAATTCAATAAATTTACCGCCATCATCACGAATATTTATTTCTATATTGTTTATACATGATGTTGATACCGGTAAGTACATGGGATTATCGATATTTATATTGACAACTTCATCCTGGTCATGTTTATCAACCCAAACAGATTTCAATAGAGGAACCAAAGAATCACCAACAATTATAGGATCGATGATGTTAGCATATATAAACATTTGTCTATGAAGTTTTTTTTTTGAATTGCGTACACCAAAAGCACTTACCCTATATGTTTGCTTATCTAATCCCAATATATTAGCCAAATTTTTATCAAATGTAACTTCACAAATGTTATTATTCAGACTGAATTTGCATAATCCATCTTTAACAAATTCAATAGTTTTAAATATATGTAAACAATTGAATGAAATATATTTATGTAATTCTTCAAGTGTTTCAATATATAAATCTTCAGTAAATGTAAATGTATCTTCAACCTCATTAATATATGATACAGATATTTTGATTTCTTCTGTCATTACACTGTTTTCTTCAAAAGCATTGAAACGTAATAGGTATTCCGTACCAGTAACAACAATGTTAAGCTTATCACTACCCATTCGCTTGGCATCATCAATACTTTCAAACTTTATTGTAAATGGGCTAAAATCACAACTAAAATTCAATCCATCTTTGAAAAACATGCCACTATTTTCATATAAAATTTGATTAGGAATATGACAATATCCTTCAAAATTATTGATTGATAAAATACCACTACAGGTTTTGGGAGCACGCTTCTTGTAACCGATTTTACAATGATTATAAAATGGGAATGTATTGTACACAAATGTAAAGTCCTGCAAAGCAACTTCCCAATTTCCATGTAAATACATAGGATTTTGAAGATCAACCATAAATTTACTTGCTTGATTTTCCGGATGGATTAGTGGGCAACTATTGCTCGATAAAATTGTATAGAAACTCATTTTACTAGGTCTTTTGATAATATCCATGAGGGTTTTGATATCCATGTCATTTGACATTGTATTGTTTATCCTTACCCACCATTTTAGTTTTCAATATTTTTTGAATTCTGAACACTGTAGGTTTGGAAATATCTTGTAATTCCTGTTCATACAATTTCCCTTGTATTACATTGTTATCATTATCTTTAATAACATACATTACAGGACTCTGTTTAGTATTAATTTTAATAATTTGAAATACCTCATCACTCCAATTACTATCGAAATTTTTGATGAAAGGTGAAGCAGATATTTTACTAATTCTAACGTGATCACCAACTTTATATTTTGGTTTTGTAATTTTTACAACTTTTTTAGACCGTACTGATTTAGCTAATGTTTTCGAGCTGATATCTACGGGTCTCAAACCATTCAGACCTCGATGTGATGAATTATTATAACTAACAAGTATTTTCGGTAATACATTTATCCATATTTTAATACCTTGATGCACGAAATATTTCTTCAATCTATCCCTACATGTCCGGCTAAATCTTTCAACATCAGCGGCTTTGTATTGAGAATGTACAGAATAATGATTTATTTTGAGACGATCCAGGATTTGCTTAACTTTACTATTGTAAAACTTCTTGCCTATAATATTAATTATAATAATAATAATAATAATAATAATAATAATAATAATAATAATAATAATAATAATAATAATAATAATAATAATAATAATAATAATAATAATAATAATAATAATAATGCCCATTTTTAAACATTGAGTTAATTGCTTTAGATATTTCCTCTGCAGATTTTGTCTTTGTTGGTACACCGCGGGCAAAACGACTGGAAACATCAATACACATTAAAATATATTTATAACCCTTATTAATCTTCGAATACGGTATCATCTTCATCAAATCCATTTTCCATAAATCATTAATGCCGAATGTCTTATAAGCTCTTGTTTGAAATCTTTTCCGCATCAGTTTGTTTAAACTGTACGCAAGCTAATCGGACAACCACTTTTGCGTTTTCTTTTTCGACTTTGGGACTCTTTTCTTTACCTTTGCCACTCCACTGAAACCTGCTTCGTCTTCTGGGTCCAAATCTTCTCCATTACAACAAGATGATTTAAATTTTAATTTAGCATTAAATAATGATTGTCCCATCGTTTATTGTGATAATAATGATATTGCTAATGGTAATATTGCTCCGATAAAACCGCCTTGTTGTTTATATATGATTTTTCTCATTTGCTGACGATTTTTATTATTTACTAGCGATAACAAAGGCTTAGGATGTTTATTCAATACTAGTTTTTTAGATTTACTGATTTTAATTTTACCTCTGACTACTTTTAATAGAATTTTGAGTATATCATCGACAATAAAATTTGGAAATGATTGTAAAATAGACATTCTTTTCATACTCGAAGCCTTTAACAATGCATTAAAATATGGGAAACTCCTATGATATTTTACAATTTTAACTTTTTTCTTACTCTTTTTAATAATTTTTTTCGAAATTAGATTCATTGTAGGGTAATTCTCGGTTATTAGTTTTTTAGATGGGGTATAACTGGTGCGCCACCCTGATGAAATAAATTTTGAGTAATAAAGATCACAGTAACACCAACATATCTACTGATTTTTGTGAATAAATTATTAAAATCCTTTTCTTTATTAGCTTCCTGATACAAATCATCAATAATGATGACATCACCTTTCCTTAATCGACTTGACCAGTTTTTATCGAAACCCTTTACTATTTTCATGTTTTTCAATTTACAGAAATTATCTTGAGTTAATCCATGTTCTTCATCTGCACCCCTATGCCAATAAATCTTGTTGAATTTTGTTTGAAATAAATTAGATTTCAGTAATTTACACACAAACATAGTTTTACCACTACCACTCGAGCCGACGATTTGATATACCGCATCATTTATTAATTCCATTATTAATTTGTATAATTATAGGTTTTTGTTTATATTATATAATTTAATGAACTCTTTCTAAAAATCATATATAGAGATTAATATTTCATTACTGTTTAATTATGTTATCAAATATAAATTATAAAGGAGCTTTCGATGTGTCAAAAATGATGTTTCCGAATGGTAAACCCCCAGAAAATTGTTGATAGAAGTGGAAAATACCCTATAATATTTTTCAAATCCGGCAAATGCAGAATCATCGGATGCAAGAAACCTTTAGACGTCAATATATTACAATATAGAATAAAGGAAATTAAGATACAATCAATTACGGTTACCATGGATATGGGACAATCTATCAATCTATACAACATGTCAACAAAATGTCTTTGTATGTTCGAACCAGAATTATTTCCTGCACTGAGGCTTTTAAAATACAACCCAATGTGTGTTAACATGTTTGCCAGCGGGAAAATAGTCATATTAGGGTTGCGAAATCTAGAGTACAAAAATGTTGTTTGTGACATACAAAATGAAATCACGGGATTGGTCGACATCTGATTGGCTAATGATTGATTAAAACAACTTGGTTATTCATTTTATTTCATTTTTTAAAAATGGAAAAAACTATGCCGATAACGAGCACTATATTATCAAAGAAAGAAATAGAAAACTATGGTAAATTTATTATTTATTATTTATTAATATTATTATCATTGTTTTCCAGATAAATATCAGGCCGTAATCTTAGATCGTTTGTTCTTCTTCTACCCTCAACTACGAGCAATACTGAAAGACCAGCAAGAATCAATCATTCCAGATCTGGTATATGCAGAAACAAATATATGGATCTTTAATATCATAGATCAAGCTCTATGGGATATAAAGCTTGACCGAAGACCGAAGGAAATGGAACCCGAATACCCCTGTATTCGGGGTTGCAGTTGTTGCGATTTTCGGTACCAGCGATATGTCGAATGGTGCCTGGCGAAATCTGTTAGAAATTCGTCTAATTTTCAGCTTTGTATAAAATAAATGTTTTGTATTTTATTTTGTTTTGTTTTGTTTTGTTAGTAATAAATTATAGTTTTATTTGGTGGTGGTATCAATAATAATAACTTGTTAATAACAATAATAATAATTACTCGTAATAATCATATAAAACACATGATATTATTAATATGAAGAAATTTATATAGGTGAAAGATGTATGTAAAATCATATGCAAACTCAATGTTTTCGTTGTAATTCACATACAGTTTGTATGTGCTTTCTCCAATATGGAAAATTGTTACTGCTAGACTTTCACAATTATTTTAATGTATATTTTAATGTTTAGTGTTTAATAAATGTATTAATGTTTTGTTTTCTTTGTTATTCTATAAACAAAATTATAATTAGTTTTAAAATAGTTTAAAAATGATGTCTGAAAAAGGTAAAATATAAAATATAAAATAATTAATTAATTTGCTTTTAGAATATTTAATAAACTTTTTGTTTGATAAACTCGAAGAAATAACTGGTGTAAAAATTAGAGATATGTTGACTCTAGTTGAAGCATTGGGTAAAGAAGATTCATGTTGTGATTCTGAATGTCAGAGTGACGATGGAGAAATTGCTAATGATGGAGAAATTAATAATGATTCTGAAGAAATTATTGAGGATATTGAAATTATTAATACTGAAGATGAAGTTGAGCCTAACGAATTTAAGAATTATGTTGACCATGCTATAGAAAATATTATGATAGAATATTGTGGTGATGAAGAATGTACATGTAATAATCAATAAATCTTTAAAAAATGTAGTTTTTATTAATAGTAATAACAAAGAAATATTTATTAAAATCTATGATAAACTTTATTACTTAAATATAAAACCGATACTACAGTTAATAGTTTTAATAAAAATTTAGTATTAATTGCTAACAGAGTACATAAGTAAACAACTACGAATATAGTTTTGGACGTACTCGCCGTAAGTTTTGTTTATTTTATATTTTAAGCTGTTTTTCAAATATAGATAATTTAGATAGAATATTATATCAATCCCTTTTGTAGAAGAATTTTATTCATTCAAAAGAGATTCAAATTTACAGTGTTCTTTAGATATATAAACAAAATTCAAAATGCCAAGATTAAACATTATATTAGAAACATATCCAGTTTGTAAATCACAAGAATTACTTAATTGATTGTTAATTAGAAATTTACCTTCAACAAATGAGATTTTTTCAGAGAACTTTTTTTGTAATTTTAATTCATTAATTAAATTAATTAATTTTGCAGGATTTTTAGATACACATAATTCTAGAAGTTCTGGAAATGAAACATATAGATCACGGAGTTGAAAACGGGATAATTCCGAACTACTTACACATGTACTTTGATCACTGTCATCATATTTATTCAAAAGATCTAACATAAGAAAATCTCCATTGCAATATTTGATTTCTGATTTTATCAGGTAGTCAGGCAGCATATTCTGTCTTTTGAGTAATTTTAACACATTGTTTATTTGCACCCCTCTTTTGCATTTCATTTTTAATTCCAGCTGTTTCTGCAAATTTGCTCGATAAAGCAAACAGAAATTTCCTAATTGATAATGGCGCTATTACGAACTTTGATTTACAATTATAAGTTTTCACAACACTTGATCCCACAATAAATATTCCTTGTGCATGCTTATTAGTAACTTGAGAAGTTCTACTCTTATTTTTAAATGTAATCGAAACACAAATATTATTGTTTCGATAGAATAAATAATTAAAATCAACAATGTTTAAAGGATTTTGTGATTTTGCAATAAAAGATAACTCTTTGTTAATAGTTTTAGATTTATTTGGCGACTCTTTCAATTAAGTAATTTAACAAAATACGGGAAAGTTTTAGATAAATCTTGTCGCTCGTTTTTATTCAAAATTCTAACATATTTTTCAGAAGTAGTTCTAGGATAGAAATTTGAGTTTTTATTAATCTTTTTAAATTTATTTATAGACTTATTAACTTTCCAGGTAGGGTTGTGGATTCAGTGGTGATTTGATTATTTACAGCGGACTTTGAGATCGAAATTTTAGATTCATTAAATAAAATTTTATCATTCTTAGCATTTTCAATTAACTTAGAATCATTCTCCATATTTATTATATCCTTTTTATTTTAAAATTGCGCCAAAAATTCGAAAATAAAATAAATGCGCCAAAAAATAATTTCAAAATAAACACACACACAAAATCAATTATCAAATGGATGTTTCATCCTTAAATTTAAAAGCAGTGTCTATACCAGATACTTTAATTAATGAACTAAATAAAGTAACAACTGAGATGGGTACAATAAAAATTTCATTTTGCTTGAAATTAGAATTTGAAATAGATGATGAATTTCAATCATTCATTATTTCGAATTCGGCTAGACCCATAGAGAAGGTTATTGATTTATTAAATGAAAAAATAATTAAAAGGAATGAAAAAGGAAGTAACTGGTCCATAAATAAAATATTTCGTAATAATATATTTCGTAATTACAAAATTTTCTCAAATAACTAGATTAACAGGTCATGGTTATATTGCTGCATCTGAAACTTTATTAAATAAAACTTTTCTCCTAGTCCATTTCCCATTGTCAGGTCGTTTCCATTTGATTAACTTTGTTGCTATATTTTGTTTGTTGCATTCTAGTGCGGTTTGTAGTAACTTGTGTGGATTTTCTAGCTCGTCGATGTTATCTTTGGTGACACAATCTAGCATTACTTTCAGGTTCTTGTGTACGTTTGAAATTATTACGTGATCTAATGCCGTATCTCCGTCATTGTCTGTTGTTGTTAAGTCCGATCCAGTTTTTAGTAGTTCTTGGATTATCAATGTCGGGTGTCTCTCGTTGCCGCTTTCATTAGTGGGGTTTCTCCACTTTCGTTTTTTACGTCGATTGATTTTTCCATTAGTTTCTATACGTTGATGATTTATTGGGTTCTTTCATGGTTATTCGTATATATGACCGTATGTAGCGGGGTTTTATTTTCTTTGTCACCCATGGTGAATAACATTGGCCATTTTGTCATGATTGTAGTTATATGTTCGATATTCCAGTCATCATGCTTATAACTATCAATTATTCTCATCAATCCTCCTAATATTTCGATATCTCTTTTCCTTCTTGTCCATTCTGGTAATAATGCTTTTCCTCTTCGATAATATTTTCCGCCTTTCGGGCTCTAATTTCCCAGAATGGTGATCTTCCCATTCCTCATCGTTGTATTCTTGATATTCGTCTTCATCATGTTCTTCTGCATCTATCCGGTTAAAATCTTTATTTGTACATCTCAGCATATATATCCTTGCTGTCTGTGAACGCGTCATTACACGCCTTTCCTCTGGTTGGGATGTTACTATTTTTGGTATAACTTTACATCTGGCCACATTGTAAATGGACTATTTACCAATTTGACTCTGACATTGGTTTCGATTGCGTACAATATTTCATATGGTCCTTTTCCTTATCGTTGTAATTTCTTCGTTGTTCCAGGTATTAGTTCGTGTGTTTCGATAATCACCCAATCCCCAATACTGAAGGTATGTGGCTTTACATTTATTTTCTGATCGTGTAGATCATTGTAACTCTCTTGGTTTAATTTGATATTCAGTCCCGCCGTTTTCCAGATCTTTTACATCCTCTCTTTGAATTTCGTGACATAGTCATCTTCCTCCATATATTGTGAAATTGGTGGCTGATATTCTAAATCCATCGGCATATTGCATTCTCTACCATACATTAGTTTGAATGGACTCATTTTTGTTGCTCCGTGTATCGACATTCTATATCCTATTAAACACAGATCGATATATTTATCCTAATATTTCTGGTACCGATCCACATAATTTGATAACATTTGTATTAGTGTCCCGTTGAATCTTTCGGTTAATCCGTTACACTGTGGATGATATGGTGAAGTTCGTAATTTTGCTATCTTGAAATAGTTTGTCACTTCCTTCATTATTTCACTCATGAATTTCGTTCCTTGATTTGTTAGTAGTAATAAGTATAAACCGATCATTGGAAAATCATTTAAAGTATAATGAAACGCAATTAATAATTAACAATCCAATCACTTTGACTGGCTAGTCGAAAAGAAATTCCTGCAATGAATGATTTTGAGTCTCAAATTTCGTGTTTGTATGCAGGCATGTAGAGGAATTTTTCTCGATTCAATATATTTGCCACTATTAATTTCAGACGAATTACCGGCACCAGATACGACGATTTTTATGTGAGGATTAAATAAGCTTGACGAAAGGGGATAATAATCCAATTATCGAAAAAGAATTGACGAGGCAGAAAGACTTACCGTTTCGACAGCGGGAATGAAATTAATTTTTTTGATAATCCAATACAAGATTTTATCATTCATTATTAATGCTAGCACAGAGATCTTGTATAAAAACAAAATTTGATACCTTAGTTTTCTATTGTTATCTGATACAATAAATTTTATCGGAAAGATATTTTTACACATGAATTTTAATAACTTATTATTTCATTCCAATAGACTTATTATTATCATTTTTATTATAATAATTATTATGAGTACTAATATTTAAGATAAAGGCCATTTTCAATGAGAAATGAATCACAAAATATTTCAACTGAATGTTTCCTTTTCAATAGATTCTATTGAATAAAAGATCATAAAACATAATGTCAACGTGCAATGCATCAGTAATGAAAAAAATGTATTTGCCACATCTGTCAATCTTAATATTTTTTTACCCGAGACATTTTCATTTAAAGTCAATTTATAAATCTATTTAAAATAATTAATGATAAAAGTTTTCCTAACAAATAATAATTAATTATCATTATATATTCAGAAAATTAAAAACATAAATCTCAGGAAAAATGTTTTATTCACATTTTAATCAATAAAGAGTGAGGGACAACATGCTGAATTATTATCCAAATAACCTATTTGAAAATAATCAAAAAAAATCAGTTTAATCCGTAACTTGAAACCTGTGCAATTGATCTGAATAAAATTCAACAGTTCAAAAAATTAACTTACAGAAAAAAATAGAACAGCATTAATAACATCGATCAATCAGTTGCAATAGACGATTTGACACTTATTCACAAACAAATACCCAAACTATCTCATACAGTAATAAAAATTCATGCAAAAAACAAAACATAGTAGTTTATTAATAGTAGAAAAATACATTATTATATAAATATCAAGACATTGTGGAATATTAACGCTTTGAAAGCTCCAAGATTGTAAACGTATAATGATATTTTCAAATTACAAAGAAATTTCGTTTAAAATTATTGATGTTGAATAAATATCCTTTTGTAAGAAGCTTCAAAGAGTTAGACTATACAATATCATCTTGAGCAACACTACACCGGCATTTATACAAAGACACATCCTACTATTTACATAGAAAAGCCCTGAAAAAGACTAACAAAACTCATCGGCAATTACACTTTAGTATATTGTCACAAGAGATCATATATTCAATCAATCATCATCACAAAAATAACTATTTAAATAAAAATTCTGTGCTAAACCGAAACCATATTATTTCAGCAAGTTTCAAAGGCAAATGACTCAATGTCACAATGCTCAAAAACAAAGGCCAAAGAAACTTTAACACATCATCAAAACTTTCGGTTCATAGTCAATTCTAAGATCTCCTTATTGAACAAAACCATCGAAATTACCCGAAAAATAAACAAACTTATTTTTACTTTTTAACTGTCGAAAAAGTGCAATTGCCATATCACATCAGCGGAATTAATAAAAATGATATGTCTAACGTTACCACGGTTGTTTAGATCAAACTTTCACAAACTAATTCTTAAAACCAGAAACATTTCACATTTTATAATCTTGTTGAAGCTCCTTTACAGTTGATTTTTAATCTCGTTTTCTCTTGAAAACTTTTCAGTTTATAATCATTAATAAATTATTAGTTTCAAATTGTTTTTTGGAGCTTTCAAAGATTAATAAAAGTTGAAAAATTCGGATTATAAGAATTAGTTGAGATTGGCTAATAAAATAACAAATGTCCAATTGCAATGATCGATCGACGGAAAAACACAAACACACAAACTGCATAAAAACATTCTCAGAAAAAAAATCATATAATAAATCATGGGCTATTTTCGAAAATCAATAAATCATATCAAAATTTCAATTAAAACTTCACATATTAGCATGCTAAAAAACCGAACATTTCCTAAGAAAAATTTAGTGCCAAAATGTCATCAAATACACACACACACAGCGACAAATTATATAACAGTAACAATAGCCAATAAATAAAATACTGAAAGCATACAATCTTGAGGCATCTTATACAGCACTTGCAAATCTCAAATTTAGAAAAAAATCATTTTTTTCACTAGATTTTTAATACAATATTAGCGCTATAACAATTCACACGCTTAATTAAATTAATTTCGATTAACAAGTCATTAAAACTACCAAAAATGAAAGCATGTTTGCTTGAAATAAGTAAAATAATAATACTATTAAATATTTGATAAATATCAATGAAATAGACATAAAATTGTTTATTAAAGCTTCAATCTAATGTAGAAAATATCAATAACATAAAGAATTGCTCGGTGACCAGAAACGTAATAATTATTAATAAATAATAATAATATAATTATAATAATTATAAATATATAATATAAAATCAAAACAGATCCGTATTGCTCTATGAGCATATATATCAGGTAGATCCTGCAGTTGATTTAGTAACCGCAGGAGGATGAGATAGTCGACTTATTACACGTATCAAAGCACTATTAGCTTCTTTCATCTTTCTGTTTTCTTCTCTGAGTTTTTCAACTTCTTTCATATCTGAATCTGATTGAAAAGCGACTGATTTCTGAAACAGAAAATTTAAGAATCATAATCAAATCTCAACACATTACCTGTGGTATTTTATTATTCTTTGAAACGATGTTAGTATTTTGTAAAAGCCTTATTTGGTCTTGAGATTCTTGTAATTCCTTTTTAATTCTGGTCAGATTTCTGAGTAATTTATCTTTTTCCTTACACTCGAGCTCATACAATTGTTTGTAATCAATTTCTGAACTCTACCGAAAATAAAATTAAACTAAAAATTGATTGGATTTTTCTAAAAAATACTAAATTGTTCACCAGATCAACAAAATTTATCTGTGAACCTGACACAAAAGATGTGAAAGTATTAAAATATAAATTGACACAAAAATGTATCTTTTATAAAAGAATTTATAATTTCACTTATTTTCATTTGACTTTTGACATTATTTAAATATAAAAAGTTACTAAATTTTGATGAACTTTTTCATTAAAGCAATATTATCCATGACGATTTTTAAACTTAAAATGACTTTTTAAAAATAATTTATATCATAAAATTTTTTTTTGATCTTATTTAATCTTTCTGTCAGTGACATCTACTTCCGTCAAAACAAATCTCTCTGACCGAGTATTAGTAGATGAAATTCCAAAATCTCGTTGCAAATATACTTATTAAAATATTTAAGAGGCATATGAGTTAATTATTTTAAAAATAAATATTATGACTCTTGGAGGCAATAAATTAAGAAAATCACTTGAGCAAATTATTACACTAAGTAGCATATAACATTTGACATTTAGACATCATCGCATAACATTAAGCAATACAATTTAACATATTAGAAATATAAAATTTCATGTTTTGATTATTTTAATGTTTCCATACAATATTCATACATACGAAGTATTTTTAATTATTTCATCACTTCAAAAGATAATACAATTTCTTAAAATGGGGTATAATAGAAAGTTTTCATCTTTATTTGATTTTACATAATTAAATGAAAGAAACATTACAGGAAATTCTAGTCTTTTTTTAAACTGGTTATTTCATTTTGTGCAATGCTTCCTGTACAATGTACAGGTAGAGACAAGGTAGTCATGTAAGTTGTGTATTACATCGACCCGCCCTACTGTACATTAAATTATTTACATTAAATTCAATTATAAATTATTATTTTAAGAAATTTATTGATTGAACATATTTTTGCCAAGCTCACGTATTCTAATGCATCGTTGCGGTCCCTAGTTTAAAAACACAGTGTACCTGTGGTTTAATATAATCAGAGTCAAGCCACATATTTTCGCGCTGTTACTTTAATGCAATAATAGAAATAGTTAATTAACTTAAGTATTTATAAATATATTTTGTATGTGTAAGTATAACCATCATATGCTTTATTACAAATTATTCAATAGTCGAAGATGGATTTAAAATAAGAACCAAAGCCACATTCACAAAAGTTTAATAAAGTGATGGAGAGCACAGCCTGTCACACATATGTCAAAAAAGTACAAAGGAACGAATATATACACTAAAGTCAAAGGCAATCGAAAAGAGCACATTCTATAGACGACATCGGTATTTTAAATTTTAAAACATATATATTTAAAATATAAATATGTGAAAAATAACAAATGAAATTTTTTTTATATGGATTTTTTAAATGGTTAGGTTTTATATAATTAATTATTAATTTGACCTGCAATTTATTAAATTATCGTGTTAATAATTTCTTGTGGCTTCATGTAAACATATTACATGTATTTTTTTGTAGCAACCCAATTAATGTTTAAATATTTTGCACACTTTCTTTGTCATAAACATTTTTCAGGAAAGCTTAATGTTAAATTAAAAAGTATATATATAAGGAAGCAATTGGCAACTTAATAGCGTTCAATGGGCCGCTTTTCTGATTGTCAGAAAATAAAGCCGTTGTTTGATTTATTTAGCAATCCTTTGGTAATCTTACCAGAAAATTCACCATAAAAAGCTAGAGTTGATCAATATGAAGTTATCGAAAATTTTCATAAATTTAATAAATGAGATTTATTCAATTTTTATTTATGCGTTGAGAAAAATTATTATAAATTTTTAGTTGATAAATCAAGCTTCTTCAGTTTAACAAATATTTATGAACAAAGTTTTTCAAGACATTTGACATTTGAAAATTTTGTGCCTGGCTACAATAAAGATGCAACCAGATATTTAAAAAAAATTGTCAAGTAAATGGAATGTCATTAATAAAATTAATTTTTTTTTCAAATAAATGCTTATTTATAGTGTAGTTGATTTGACGGAAAAAGGGTTTTTTAAAACTCAACTTTAATTTTATGGCTGCCCACCATAAGCTATAATGCATCGTTGCGGCCCCTGGTGTCAACAATACAGTATACCTATGGTTTGATATAATCAGAATCAAGCTACATATTTTCGTGAAAATATACGAGCGTCAAATTGGAAAAATTGAAAGTTGGCAAATGGAGTCAAGAAAATTTTCAAAAAGTTGATTAAAAGTAAAAATTTAACTCAATGATTCCCAAAGTTGGCTATATCAACCACTAGGGGTTAATTCCGAAACGAAAAGGGTCCATGACAGTGAAAACAAAAATTAGGGGTGCATGAGAATGAATCCAATTTAAGCTATCTATGGCCAAAATTTTGGCTTTCCATAAATGAAATAATTCACATAACACAAATAGTAGTTTCAGTTTGGTTGTAAATCTCATAACAAAAAAAATATTTTTAAAATTACTCTCCGAAGATATTTAAAGTTGAATTTAACTAAATTGAAGCCAAATATTGACACTTTGCAATCAATTGCATCATATACATTGATTAAAATAATTGATTTTTGATAATGGTTATCGATTTCCACTTTGTCGTTTTAATTGATATACTAGGTTGTGTAAAAAATTCCCGGGCAGTTTTGGATTACAATTTCAACATATAGAATGACAATGAAGGCAAACATGATTAACCAACCGTTTTATTCGTCAAAGTAAAGTCCTCCATTGTCTATAACAAAGTTTATTAACTTTCATGTATGCAAAGTGCTCTGTAAATTCACTTGCTACTGCTGCCCGGGAACTTTTTACACGACCTAATAACTATAAAAATACACACATTTTCAATTTAAAGTTTGATTCTATAGAAAAGACTATTAAAGCTTCCGTGTAGCTTACTTTTGATACTTTTGGAGATGTTCTATTAAAAGGAAATTAGGGGTCTACCAAAAACAGAAAATCTTGTCAAGGGATCTACGGGACAAAAATGTTTGGGAGCCTCTGATTTAACTTATCAATCAATTGAATACATTCAAATAAAAAAGCTTACAACTGTATTAGGATTATCCATATTATCCACACTTTTTTCAGATTCATCTAAGATTTTTACTTCTGATTGAGCTGCCTGAATATCTTTTAAATCGATTGTTCCAGTAGGTGGTCTTTCACGTGTTCGTCTTTTATTCACCAGATGACTACCAGTTCGTTCTAAAGACATATAAAATGAATCAAGTTAACACAACATGTATACTTTTTCGATCATTTAACTCTGATAAATCTGATTGTACATCAACCGGTTGAGTTTCTGATGTTTCTGATAATAAATTCGTGGGAGTTATAACGGTAGGGTACGGTGGCACGATATTAACGGATTCCTTGATATTGACAAACTAAATAAGCATAATTAAAATTAAACAATATTTGCAGTATATTTACAATATTCGATTCAGATTTTAAATAAAAATAAATTTTATTGCCTAAAATTTGTTATGACTTTAATATTTGGGAAAACCTCTAATAATTCAACATTTTTTTCAAAAAAAATAATTGCTCATAGAAATTATTAGAGGTTTTACAGTATATTTTAATATGAAATATTTATTGAAATTTAATCTTTTTAAATTAGATTTTTAAGACTTTTTTGAAATTACTCAGCACCTTTATTTATTTTTGTAAAATTTTCATATTTGTAATTTTTTCATATATATCACAACATCATGTTGAAAGTACTGATTTTGAAAATAAGAAATACTTCGAAATCATATTAATTTTACAAAAAGAGATTTTTAATAAAGACTGTATGAGCGACTGCACTGCAAGAAATGAAAACAGCTGTCGAGTGAGTCGAATGCTACTCAAAAAGGATAGAAAAAATTAATTGAAATAACCTCGATAAATAGTTCCATTTCTCACATTATGGAAGTGAAAAAATATTTGGTTTGCTGTTATTCTAATATTTTCATTTTAGCTCGATTTGGTAAAAAATAAATTCAATAAAAGACAAGAAACAAACAATAATTGATTCACACATTTAATGACGCCATTAATGAATAATGACAGTGACATCTTAAAAACGTAATGGTGATTACTACCTGGCATTGATATTTGATGTGTCTTCACATTTTCAATACAACAAATTGATGATTATAAAGTACCAGAAATCGATTGACATTACAAACTTTTATTGAAATTAAAAACCGGTTCATAAAGATGATAATATAAAATAATAATTTTTAAAAAGCACCAACAAACATCCGTTTTACTATATATTTCTATAACCATCTTTAGGTAGGACAGAAAAAAGGATACAGTAGATTATATAAACAAATTGTAAAATTATTTTTATTGTTTTTTACGACAAATAATTATGAATAAAAATTATTTTATTATTTGTTTGGATAATTAGGGTTATACCTACCTAATGATGACATAATATAAAAATATATAGTGAATTGAATCTTTGTGTAACGCTTTTAATAATTAAATCATTACCATTTTTATTTCATTTAATAATAATAATAAACTTTAAAATCTTTTCTTTGTCGATAGCGGAATCATTTTTATAAATATAATTTCGATAAAATGAAACATGAAATATTTCGACTTAAACTAGGTTCTTGGAAGATGTTGTATAACGGACTTCTAGACACATTTGCCAAATTAGATTCAAGTTAAATCATTGACGAATTATCAGAAAACTGAATTTAATATGACCTGCTTTACAAGAGCATATTTAACATATAAAAGTCAACAAAGAATTTCACTTGAAATATTGGATCTAAGTTCAGAAATGTTTAAAGTTTTTCTGATAAACAGTAAAAAGAAATTTTTTTAGAAGATGAAAAATGGATTAAAAAATAGTGGAATATTACAACTGTCAGATATCTGGACATTGTCAAACCGACACATTTAACATATATTATCACCCATTGAATACTTAGAGCCAAACTTTAATTAAGAATCATTCAACTTTGGTTAAAAGAAAGAATTATACTACTGCACAATAATTCCAGGTGTAATTCAGAAAGACAGACTCAGTTGAAGGTTTTAAATTTATGTTAGAAAGCTTATCACACCCACACGAATCAGATAATTTATCTTTTAAACCAGGGTTGGCCAACCCAAATGATCTTGCGGGCCACTTTGGAAATTCATCATAACTCCGCGGGCCGCATATAAATATATATATATATTATAATATTGGATTTAGATAAACTATGGACATCTTTTGTGTTTACTATTATTCTTACATATAAAGTGTAAAGTTTAAACATAGATAATATAATATTAATAATACTAAGCGTACATTGCAAAGAAATATATAGCAATAATTTTGATTGACTAGAAATTAAGTATAACAAATATATAAATATAAAGGGAATAAAAAAATGAAATCATTATAAAATATTTATTTAACTAGTGCGACATTTGTTTATAATTATTTTGATTACAAAATACAAAGCAACTTACTAAAAAATAATCATAAAACAAATTATATTATATTATTGATAGGAATCGCTGTCACTTTCACCTCTTAAATTAATTAAAAATGAATTTGTATTATTATATTTATTAAATGTTTAATTATTTATATAATTAGAATGTTTAAAATACCCTGACCATTATAAAATAAATATATTTTGTAAGGGTGTGATTAATCGCGAGGGTCACGGGTTGGCCAGTCCTGTTTTAAACTATCAGTTGTTTAGATAACTTAAACAATTTTTCAGTGTAAAAATAATACAAATTATTGATGCAGCCAAATAAATGTTATCAGAATTCTTCGAGTTTAAAACCAACTTTATTTTACAAAGAATGTGTAAAAATAATAATAAAGATTTTCTATTTAAAAAGTTTTCGTTATATATATACATATAATGATAACTTTTTAACAAGAAAATCTTTAACTTGATCATAAAAAAATAAAACTTTTCGGTATACCTAATATAAAAATAAAAATAATTACATTTTCTTTATTTGTAACTACTGGTTCTGAATGATTTGACTTTATTGAATGATTTAGAATTGTCGACATATCAGACGTGTCGTTTTTGTTCTCCATTATCGTTGAAATTTGAGAAGGCATGTTGAACTTCTCTTGTTTCTGAACAGTAGACATTAATTTTTTTGCTTCGTCAATATCTTCCGCAGTGACTCCCTGCGTTGATCGTCTTGTTGAGCGCACATGTCGCGCTTTATCTTTTCGTTGACTCTCAGATTCTATACTTTTAATTCTGATTTGAAATTAAATGTTTATCTAATCAATAAAAATAATTTTTACTTTGTTTTAGAGTCACTCTTTTCATAAATCACATGATCTGATTTTTCTTGAACTGGTTGTGAATTTTCATTAATCTCTGATGTCGATGTTGATAAACTTGGCGTTAAAGTCTACAAATGATTAACTAAATACACATTTGATTAAAAATTTGTGATTGGAATGATGTGACTATTTAACATTCAAGATGATCATTTTTCATAGCAGACAATGTTACAAACTTTTTGTAAAAATAGGTAGAGGATAAAACAGCAATGAAACACTATTTTAATCATTTACACTTGACTAGTTGAATATACTATATCCCAGACGTGGGCAAATGGCGGCTCGCGAGCCGCATACGGCTCTTTGAAAATTTTATGAATAAGTCTTTTTATTTGTTGAAACATAATTTTACAACTTTTTGTGAAACAAAGAAATTAATTTATCTAAATAAAAAAATTTTAATTTGTTTTTTAAAATCAAGAAATTTCACAGCGTGATTAAAAAACAAAGTAATTTAAGATTTAAAGTTTAAATGTTCTCCACTATGAAATTTGTTAAATCAAAAAATCGAGCAATTCTAACAGATGAACATTGTTAGAACTACTTCAAACAGAATCAACAAATTATCAACATAACTTCTGAAAATTAGCGAGCAAGGTTCAGTGTCGCAATTCATTGAACAACTCTGATTACGAGCAGTTTCATTTTTACAAACAAAAAGAACCATCTGTCTCTGTTAAATTTTTTGATTGATTTATTCTGTAATTTGGAAATTCAATAAATAATGTTTTTAAGCTAAATAAATATAGTATTTGACTTTATTTCATTGATATACTTAAATTGCAACAAAATCAATGCGGCTCCCATAACACACAACTATGCATACTCCTGCTAAATGCCATATATATTACAAACAAAGTAATACCTCACACAGTCCGGGTAATTATGTACATCAATATGCCGGATTTTTTGAAACTAGTCGAGTAATTAAATACATTCAAAAAATGGAAATTGATTAACAAAAATGTTTTTCCTGTTTTTGTTAAAATAAAACGCGATTAATAAATTCAAATACTTATATTAGAAATAATTTTAAAAATTAACGTTTTTCGTAATTTATTTTTTATTCTCTAAAAACTGAAATATCGAAATCCACAAATTTTTCTTCTTAGGCCTTTTCTATTAATACATTTCTTTGTAGCAACGAATTGTATTGTTTATTGTTATGAGAATCGCATATCTATGTTCAATATTGAAATCAATCTCGATAATATTCTATGACAAGGATTTTTTACCATTCTGATAATTTTTGATAGTTAATTTAGATGCTAATTCTCGCCTAGGCTTAACACAGTCGTTGTAATCTAAGTTGTCCTTTCTTTCTTCATAAGCCCGCTGTTCATCTATGTTAATAAATGTTTCGTCGTTTAGTGTTAGATTCGATGTACTCGATTGCGTTGACGGAATTACTCTCTGAAACCTGTTTACTGTCTAATTTCCACTATAAATTCTCAATAATATTGTACTAATTTTATAGAATATATTTTTATTTTGTTCAATTAAAGTTTAGCTTGCTTTGAAATTTTCAAACCGGACTGTGCGAGGTATTGCTGTTAAATTAAATAAAATTTTATATTTAATATTACTGGATCAAAAGCTAAAATTCGGAATGAACGCATTACTAAAATAATATCGATGTTAAATCTAAAAAATGATAAAAAACGAAATATTAATCTCTTATGTAACTTGTAGAAATAAAAAAATTAAGAAAAATTCATTGGTATTTTGCAGATTTTTTATATATAACCATGCTAAGTAAAAATAATCAGTTAAGTTTATAGGGTAGGCATTGTGTTGATTTGAAAAATTCGAAAAAACGGTGAATTATTTCAAAGTTGATTTCCATTTAAATTATAGGTATATATACTGATATGTTTTTAATTCATATTATTTGATACGTTAGATTTTCTTAGTGAACTCCAATCGTGTACCAGAACTGGCATGGACGACTGTTATATCCTGTTAAAAACAAAGTGTATCCACCAAAATTAACACAGATATATTTAAAATTAGATTTTCTAGAAGAAAAGAAATTCAAACTTTTAATACCTGAAATAGCTGGCCTGTTCAATTGCAACAAAGAAGAGAAGTTTGAAGATTTTATAACGATGAATAAGTATAGATATATGAAAATATGAGTTTGTAAGTATTTTAAATTGTGATTTTAATATATTATATTTTCATTGATGAAATTTAGATTCTTAACAAAAGCATTTACTAATGACAACAATATAATCAATATGATTGTTTTGACTAATAAAAGAATAATTAAACATTCAAATTACATATTCTTTTAAATCCAATCAAATTTCTGGTTCAACTATTTACAACGCTTTTGGATCATTTACCATTTTTGAGATCAATCAAGGATACTGGAGTCACAAAGACTCGATTTAATATTTAAAATCCTATTTCAATAACAATCTAAAAAGTCACTCAAAATTAATTATACCTTTTATTATTCAATGAAATAATAAATTTATGGATAATTTAAAGGAGCCTTCAACAATTTTAATTAAATGCTATCATTTTTAATTGACATTAATGGAATATGCTTTAAATGTATACATTGATCTGAATAATTTTATGAACCACGATTTACGCATCTTTGAAGATAAATATAAGCACCTAAGTCCAACAACCAATTTTAAATTATAGTTCATTTTATCAATTTTATCAAAACCATAAATAATTCAAATTTCAAGAAATTAATTTTTAAAAATTGTACTTCGACAATACTTCGACTCTATGTTGGGCCCACTAATAATTAGAGTATTCACATTGAAGCAGTCAATAATCCAATTTATAGTTTTTTATTTCATCGTATCTTTATAACAGATATTCTTATCTTTTCTTCAATTATAAATTATAATTATAAAAATGCCGAAATAAAAATTCCACACGACATTTTGGCATTGCCCGTTTCAGGTGTTAAAAATATGAAATAATATTTTTTATTATATTAACTTTAAGTAAATAATATTGGTCAATACTTCCAAAAGGCAGTGCAGACAATTTGTGTTAATTTGAAAACCACACTATTGGACTATACAGGTATTTCTCGACTTACGAACCATACAGAATCGAATCATACAAAAAAATTCAATCAGCTTTAACATATAAGGAAATTTCTATTTATTTTTACAATTATTCAAATGAATCCATATTTTAATTAAACTTCCACATCCTCATCATTCAATTTGAGGTAGATTAGTGTGAGTTTTGTAAAAATATGAATCTAATTTTGATTGAACGGTATCCTGGATTTTCCCAGTAAATCTTCTATATGTGATGGATGGATGATTAAAATATTATTTTACTTCAGTTATAAATAATTTTATGAATCAATCTCGAAAAATAAGTTGCGTCATTCATGCTCGTTTTTTTGAATGGAAATTGATGAATAAACAATCAGTTTTAATTTCTTTAAAAGTTCTTGGATTCTTTGAGTGGTGGATCATGAAAGATTTTAATTTATAGCCAGCAATATTTCCACCCAAAAATCGTGTTATATGGTTTTGATATATACTTTTCGATTGTTTGTGAATATAGAGGCGTTCAGACATAACTCGACCTTGTTAACATTGAAAATTTGTTCCATCGCATAATCTTTTCTACTAAAAGTATCGAATTCTTCAATGAAGTCTTCGACGGCATTTGTAATTGGAATCGGCTACCTCTACACTCATTTACACATTATGATAATTGGCCCTTTTAAATCATGCACTATATGTTAGATTACAATTATTGAATTCCTTTGTTTTAAAACCTTTATATATATTCAGTGCATTTGTTTTAATGTTTATGGGGTGCATCGGATTTCGTTTCTCAATCTTATTATCCAAATCACTAATAATTTTTCCATTTGTTAGATAGTGTGATTCTTTTATACTTATTCGTTGATTCAATTGTCGATTTTAAAATTGTGGAGATTTTTAAATGTGACAATATCATATTCTGTGCTAAGCCCATTACTTTTTTTTACAATTATCAGATTGTTTTATCACTCCATGTTTCATTTCTAAGTAAATCGCCTTTCTCTTTTTATTATCACGATACTCATTATCAATCAGATTATTTATAAGTAGTTTAACGGTTTCTTTAAAGTTCTTTATAATAGATAATGAAAAGACCATTATGAAAAGATATATCAGAATCAAATGATTTTAAACGCATCATATTAAATAAGAAATCCAATACTTTAGCCTCGGTATCAGAAGGATCAATTTGAGTTTTGTGCGTTACATCAATGGAATTTAATTTTAAGTCCATTGGATCGACATTTGACACTAATTCTTTATTCTCAACAAGAGTTTTCTGATTTAATTTTTGATTATTGTGAGTAGTCGAAATTGTCGAAGTTTCTGTAATCGTGACAAGTTTATCACCATTGACCTGTTTGCTTTCAACAACTGTAAAAATAAAGTTAAATAGTTTAACATTTGATAATTCAAGCAAAAAGTTATTTTTAATATTTATAGTATTTATTCACATTCAAAGGACAAACAAAATTAATGGGGATTAAAATTTAAAAGCAAGACAGAAAATTCCTAGGTTTACACTTAAATTTTTCCATTATACTAATAATGCAACTCAATAAATTACAGTTTCAAATATAATTTCCATTTTTACCGGTAACGGTATTTACCGGTGTATCTATGGATTTAACAAATAAGAAAACTTTCAATTAATTACTTTACCAATTTCGAAAAAAAATTGTAACAATGTTATATAATAATTTCCATTCACGATATAAAACGAAAAATATCTCAAAGCCAATAATACTCAAAGAGCTGAAAATAAGACATACTTTTAAATAGTCTTTAAAGATTGAAGTAAAATGTAAACATAAAGGTATTCTAATTTCAAGAATTTTTATAGCATTCAAAGTAAAATTTAATTTCATTATACAGCTTTCATCAGACCAATACTTCGTTCAAAGGTCTTGCTTAAGTTTGTAAAAATTAATTAAGTAAATAAGAGAGTAGCTGTTAACAGTAGGTTAAAAAAAATCCTTTGGTAGTAAAAGTAAGATAACGGCATCTTCAATAAATAGAAAATATATAAAAATAAATATTATAAATTTGAAATTTAAATTATAAAAGTTACTAGATATTTGGTTGATTTTCTCTTGACATATAATCTTTGTGACACTCGGCTGAAATTCGCCGTTCGGTGACGGTGCAGGTCTACAAAAATATCAAGTGTTAATTTTATTACACTTGAATTACCTCTTTATAGATGCTTTTTCGTCTCGTCTGAATCTTGCCTATATATAAACCACATAAAAAATTATAAAATCACAATAATTATAAAAATTAAAATTTTCAATTCATCGAGTTTATTATTATGATTCTTCATGTTTCTTTTTCAGAAGTAACGATTTGAATATTGGCATTCATTAAATCTTATACTTTTAAGTCAATTCGTAAGGAATTCATTTCATCAGGTTCATCAGTTTTATAAAATCAAAATAGGTAATCAAGTGTTGACTTACTTGGACTTTAACCTTTTCCCTCGTAACCCTTGTTATAATTCCAAAAGCGAATGAATTTATTTACTTAATATTTTAATAAATAAATAGCATAATTAATTTAATAAATCTATGAAAGTATTTTTCATTTAATTTAAAGAATGATACCACATTACGACGAAACCTATTTACCTTTCGAATTTCTTCCCGTAAGTATGGTTTCACTTCGTCATCAGCCACTTCGAGAACAGTTTGATTCTGAAAATAGTTGTATAAATAGTTAAAATTATATATTAAATTATTATTTGAATTTAATAATAATAATAATAATAATAATATATCACAAAATAAGCCCTTGCTGAAAGTAATAACTATATTTTTGAAAAAGTTTCGATTATTAAATAATCCCCTTCAGTTTCTTTTACTTGGTGTTGCCGCGATCGCTTGGGCGGGGCTTTGTCGTTGCGCAGCAGTGGGGTTGGCCTCCGCGCTTCTCCTAGTGCCTAGGACCTAGTCGGATTAGTCGAACATATGGTTTTTGTTAGTTCCGAAAGAAACCGAAGAGGATTATTTAATACTAGAAACTTTTCAAAAACATAATTATTACCTTGCAGCAAGGGCTGATTTTGTTATTCACTTATTTGATATATTAATTTACGCTGCTACCAAGTAATCGTTTTATACTAATAATAATAATAATAATAATAATAATAATAATAATAATAATAATAATAATAATAATAATAATAATAATAATAATAATAATAATAATAATAATAATAATAATAATAATAATAATAATAATAATAATAATAATAATAATAATAATAATAATAATAATAATAATAATAATAATAATAATAATAATAATAATAATAATAATAATAAGGTTAAACGTTAATGACTCAAAAGCAGATAACATTAGAAAATTCAAAATCAAACACAAATAATGTAATTAAGGATACAATTAAAATACAAATTTTGTCCCGTAATTTTTTGACGGGTTATTACTAATAGCAGGAAATGTGTTTAATTTTAAGAAACTATAAAATATTCGATCAACAATTTGTTTAACGAATTCAGCTGCCGACGAAATATGGCGACGCTAAAGAACGGATAATTGAACACCACGTATAATAAAAATTATGTTTTTATTTGGTTTTCACTTTAAGAATCACAAAAACATAAGATTAACATAAATTTCACATAACAAAACAAAATTTTCATTCATTTTTAAATAAATGTATAACTTTTGATTATTTTCTTTGTAAGATTATCTTTTACTTTATACTTCATATCTTCCATGAATTTCTAAAATCAATATAACCCACGCTTTCTCGAATTTAAACGGATTCTAAATAAGTCTTTTAATTAGGATTTATGTTGCAATATGGTTGTAGATAAAACTGTCTTCGCTCATATAAACATTTGATTCTGATGTCGGGGTCAATCTATAACACATCATTATGTCAGTTCACCTAGTTATTTCATATACGATTTCATTTTTGTTTAAATTTAAATTTTTGTTTTAATTTTTACATAAGTCTTCAAATCTTTCAATATTTTTAAATGAGTTCGAAATTCCTGAAATTATTTTCTGCTATTTGACTGCTATTTGCGTTTAATTCATGCCAAATTTTAAGATATTCAAGAAACAAAACATTCAAATATAAAACTAGAAGTACAAAACTACAATTTAATCAATGAAAAGTGCTACTGATTTTGATATTTAAAAGCGACTGGCATTTAGATATTGATTTATGATCTTATGTTTTAAAACTGTTTAATTAGTTGATTTACATTTTTTAATTATGGATCAAATTATCTAATAATTACCTCCCAAACGGATGAACTAATAATTATAGCTAATTTAAAATACTGCGATTTCTATGGATTTTTCAGTAAAATTTATAAACTATTTATAAAATATCTAATTCAGAACTATTCAACAAATATATGTAATAAATATTCAAATTATATTTGGAGTACCGGAAAGTAAACAATTATTAGTTAACTTTTTAAAGATTTATTTTGGTAGAAAAAATATGTTGATCAATTATTTAAATTCCATCATTATTTATAACGGTTTTTCAAAGTTCCTGAAGCTTTCAATCAATTTCACTTTTTGATGCAAAAAACTGGTAACCCAGAATTGAAATCCTAGAAATTCCTGAATGTCTTGTTTTTCAAATTTTGTTCCAAATGATAACCTGAGAGGGCTACATGAGGTTAATACAACAGATCATGTAGTAAGACTTCCCAGTCCAACTGCATGACTTCTTCCTGGATCATTCTAGTTGCATACAACATTATCCCCCTTACAATTGGCCAAAACAGGCCGCAAAGATTTCAAATCCATATTGAACCGGTCTGCTGTAATAATCTGACCAGATTATATGAGCGCATAATGGATTGTGCCAACACAATCCAACTAAAACCATTAAAATAACCTTCTTTGTGTGTAATCCGGTTATAGATGTCAGAATCCGAGTTTGTGCGGAAAAAATTCATGGTATTTTCGTTTAATATTTGAATATAGAACCAAATTTTCATCACCAGTAACAACGCGACTCATTTTATGTCTGATTAACAAAGCATTGTAAATTTTTTATCATTGTGCTTTGTTGTTTTTGGGCCGTTAATATATCACCATAAATTGTACAGATGTTTTTGGTAGCTGATTTGCATTCATTTCTTGGCAAAATAAAAACTATATGTTATGTGTTAAATGAGTTTCATCAGTTTTAATATCAGACCCTATAATCCAGATTATTTCAAATAATATATGTTTAAAATAATTTGTTAATTTCCAATAAACTTGTTAAATAAAAATTGTTACTTTCCGGTACACCTATAATAAGCAAATAAGAATTATACTTTAAGAATAAGATAATTTGAAGGATTGCTAAATTAATTTGAGACCATATGGAGAAATTTGTATATTATTTGATTCCAAAAACACACCAATCCTTTGTTTTGTGTAGTTCGATTATACCACTGTTTCGGCCAAATAATGTTTAAAAATTATTTTTTATTGTAATATTGTAAAAATTTGTAATTTTTTTATTAGTAGTAGGATGTGAGCCCGTCAGATACCCCCCTAGAATTCTTTTGTTCTTCAATATCATTTATGAATTATTTTTCAAAATAAGTTAACTTGAATGTTAAGTTTATGTATTTAAGAAGTTTATCTCGAATGAAGAATCTCACCATAACGATTTGTTAGTATTATCAACACCACCTAAATCTCAATTGATGAATGAACTGAAAACTAGTTAGAATTCGAAAGTTTAATGATAAGTTTAACAGAAGAGGATGAACATTATTTAGAGAAAACAGATGGCAGTTTACTCAATTCTATTAATGACATTAGATCGTCTATTAATTCTATTATAACCGACAATAATTCAACAAAATATAGATATACTATGAGAACAAAAAATGTAACTTCATTTTTATTGCTGAAAGAAGTAAAATCAACAAAGTTAATAATATCCGATTTTGAAATTCAATCTCAGTTTATTGTTTCCAGCACAGATTCCCATATCAGTATAAAAGGAATAGAACCAAAATCAAATCTCAATCGGCAACTAATCGAGAAAATAACCACAGTTCCGAAATAAAAACACAACCTCTATTTATGTAGTGAAATTTCGATTTAAATAGTAAAATATTCTCAATTTTTTTATTTCGAAGTATTAAGAAAGGGTAGATTTTTGTATACATGTGTGATTATCATTTTATTGTATATTTTATTCATTTTTTTTGGTATATACAATATAAAATATGTATGCGACATAAATATTCGATATACGTATTAATTTTCAGGAATGGAACTACTATGCAAGACCAGGGATGTATGTACTCACGATGACGTATTTTCTAGCTAAAAAAACTGGATTAAATAAATTCTCAATTTCTAACCATTTTCTAGTGTGGTCTTAATAGTGACGACAAATTTATATTGAAAAAAAGTTTTCTGAAAATTTAATGGACAGAACGATACAAAAAATCAAGCAATATAAAACTCAAATTTTAAAATTTTATTAAAGTAAAAACGTAATCATAATAATTACAAAAATATAATAATCCATGTCAACCACAATTTATAATTAAAACACCCGCAAAAAAAGACTATATCAATTTTTATTGTCTATTTTAATGATATGTAATGCATTGTCGTTTGAATACATATCTTATTTTCGAAACAACCGCGGTTCACACTTAGAATAGACAATAAAAGATTGGTTGCTTCCAAACTTCATCTTTTTTGGGTATTTTTAACGTTATAAAAGAAATTCTAAGATAATAAAATATCATGTGATACGAAGTGCTTTATTTGAATAATCAAATTTCTTTCGTTTTCAAGAGCTAAAATGTTCATTACATAATCAAGTGTAATCAATGAAATCTAGTTTTTTCAGGATTTTTATTGTGGAATTGTTAGTACAAAAACATATACAATTATACAAATCAAAAATATTAAATTTTTCTAAAAATAGAAATTTCTTCAGACATTTCATAAATTATTCAATGTTAATTATTCAAAAAACTAATTTGAATTTTATCAGCGGTGGAATTTTAACCTTGAAATTTAAATTAGACCGTTCTTAAATAAACTTTGGCTTGAAAAAAAAACATTTTAATGTTAAATTGAAACTAAATAATAGTATATTGTAGTCAAGAAATGCTTGAAAAAAATAATCAAATCTTTCACAACCAAAAAACGTTTATCTTTAATTTTAATCTTCATGTTTTTATGATTTTATAACACAAATTCTACACAACATAATTTCAAATTATTTAAACGTAATTTTCAACAAGATGGCAAAGTAAGACAGGTACATACATATATAATGTTTCCATAGTTTATTTTCTTTTATATTTTAAATTTCTCATATCAAGGATTGTTTGCAAAATGTATCTATTTTGTTACAGATAAACTGCTTTTATTTAAATAATAGGTTTTTACTTAAATGAAATTTTCTAAAAAATACTACATAAAATCTTAATTGGTTTTGAGAATTTTATATTATTATTATTTTTGATATTTTAACACTACACTCTATGTATTTGTATATTTTAAACTTATATTTTAAAATAAATATATTTTTAATTTCAATATTTTTAAATTTCATTTATTGTTTTATCAAATTATAAATTATGTTCACAAATTTACACTGCACAATTTTTTATTTTTATTGATAAATTGTCTAACAGCTTAACACTAAATTGACATTACTAAAATTTTAAGTTTAAAACAAATCATTAGCTTTCAGGTATGACCTCCTAATGGAAAAATGGCTACAAATGTGTACATTTTAAGTTAGCCGGAAATAATGTGTGGTGAATATATGCATTACTGTGCAGTGTATGGTTAATTTATTCGTGAATACTATTTATCATAAAATAAATCTCTAGTTGAAGTTTATCAATTTCCAAATCCAATTCAAAATATGTAGCCAACAGCGGAAAGACATGATTAAAATCAAATATGTCTGTAATAGAGTTCTGTAGTAAAACTCATTTCCGATATGCAATTTTTTAAAAATATGTACTTTGCATAATTTTCATTTGTATTCTTATAAAATCCAAAATAATATTATTAATTTATTATTTTTAAGTAATTATAATATTAAAATTAGTTTAGGTTCTAAATTTGATTCTTTCTGAAAAAAATCTCGATAAATACTTACAGATGATGTTAGAGAATCAAAATCAATTTCAGCCTCTACAAGAATAACACAAGCCTCCTGTGATTCCAATGGGCAGCAACGTGTAATGCATTCCAACCATCATTGTCTTTTTGATTGAGCAATTCTGGAGTAATAATGGCAAGCAAATTTTCCAGCACGTCTATATAATCTTTAGAAGCTGCAACGTGCAACATAGTCGCTCCATTATCAACCATGGTAAAATTACTAGAAAAATGAATAGAAAAAAACAACATTAATTTTCTGATTTAAAATACAAAATTCTTACCAACCTAAAGTCTTTATTGATTTTAATTTTTTCTACCTCATTGAGCATTGCATTCCGTTCCCGATTCCGAATCTCATTTGGGTCTAAGTTTCTCTTTTTCAATTCTTCAACTAAAAAAGACGTCATTGCTTCGTTATTTGATTGATCAAGCGGTAATTCTCCATCGAAACTGACTACATCAAGTCTAGCATTGCATGAAATGAGGTAGCTAGAAAAATATTGTCACCGATTACAATGATCAATAAAAAGTTATTGATGCGTTCGGTATAAATATTTATATTAAATAGAAAATATAATGACTTTTAGTGAATCATCTTTTAAAACTATCACATTTCTTAGATAAATAAAATTTTCAAATAAAATCAATACAACAAATGGAAATATTTTGTTGATTTAACGGATAATAACTGTCGAAATAGCAAATTATTAATGAAATTATTCAATTAAATCAACGATTTGTAAAAATAAATCAAGCTATTCATTGTTACAAATATTGAATAATTCAGATGCAAATGTAGAATAATTAAAATGTATTGAGATATTAGGAGAAAGATAGATAAAAGTACGGCTGATTTTAAAATCCGAAACAAAAAACTAATAGATCATTTCAATATAGTTTTAGACATTTTGTGGAATTCTATAATATAAACCTCGGTATTTTACGAAGAACTGAATGGATTTTATCAGCGAGAAATTAAAAATTGTCAATTTTAAAGCAGATTTTAAAATAAATCAAAGTCATTTTAATATGAATATTTATTTATTTTACTATATAAAACGGGCTTACAAATTTAATAATTTGAGATTTTTCAATAAATCAAATTTTGCAATTTCATTCAAAAAATCGGAACAAATTTGACAATCAGATGTAAATATTTTTGAATAATTATAAACTGATATTATCAGAAACATTCGCCAGCCATAAATAATGCGTTAAAAGTACAAAATTTACTATTTTAGTGGTATAGTAATTAAAAACTCATTCGTATGTTTAATAATTTTTAATTAAATTAGGTTCATAAAAACAATTTTTGAGATGACCTCAAGAATTTGAGCTATGAATATAATATTTGAATTATTCAATTGTCAAATTTTGAAACAATTTTTAAATTATAAAACAAATTTGAGCCTATTCAAAAATACTGTAATTAAAACTTCCATTTTATGCTTCCTACCTGGAATTTCTACACAAATAAAAATGAGGGGGTTGTTAGATAACCCATACCACTTATCAAGAAATTCATTTCCTATTTCAAAACAATATCGGTCAATTTATGAAGGAAATCTTAAAATGAAACATGGAAAAATGATGATTAACAAACTCCTGGGTTTTAATCCGTTGAATTATATTACTGGGAGATTTTTTTTTCATTGCGTTTAAACTTGTTTATAGAAATTAATGAAATAATCTATATTTACTTAAATAATATTACAATTGAGAATGAATATCAATTATAAATAAATATAAATGTCATTAATGAGTTATTTCAAATTCCAATTTTAAATATTAGATATGTTTTAAGATATATTAAAAGCAGAATTATTTTAAAAAATCTAAAGAATGATATCAGAAACAAATATCATAACAAGAAGGAATGAATTAAGACGCAATGTTCATATTGTTTTATTGGAGACGTGATGATTACTAAATGTTAGAAATACAAATATTGAACTTGAATCGCTTACACAAACGTCTGAAATCAACGCTGATTACATTTAATGAAAAGGAAATTGTCTGAAAAAACATTAACAGAATTACAGAGGGAAAAATTCTTTAATTAGAAATAACTTTAATAGATATCAAAAAAAGACTTTAGTAAAGGTATTAGAAAAATGAAGAAATTTTTTCCCTAACTTTTTCTGAGTTCAGAATATCACTCATTTGGAATTAGCAATAATAAAATTGGCCATCCATTAATAACACTGCAAAAATAATTTCACGAAAATTCAAAAACTGATCTTTTCCAATATTATTAAAACACAATATTTTTGAGTTTTTCTCAAGTGTAAAATATCGATATTTTTAGAAGGGTATATTTCATTCTTCATAGATTTCTTTCACATACTAAATTTATTATTTTAAATTTTATAAAATATTTAACATTTTACATATATTTAATGTGTTAATTTGAAAATACTATTTTAATAATATTTTAAATAATTAATATTTACAGTTATTTAAATTTATATATATATATATATATATTACTATTACAAATCGCCGCTACATGAATGTTTAAAAATCGAACACGTATGTTCAGTTTCTTGTAATATGCGTGAGAAATAATTTTAAAAGATTAAAATTTAGTGTAAAAAATATAAAAATTTATTTAAGAATTAATCTTTAAATTTCAACATCAAAAAATTTAATGGAAGCATTTTGGAAGCAGAAAAACGGCTAAAAGACGTCGAGGCTTGGCTAGTAATTAATGATCTAGGCCGAAAAGAGTTTTTAGTTTATTGCTCTACGAAAGAAGCTAATATTCTATGGAAAGATTATAAAAGGATGGACATAACTGATGAAGATGCAAGAATCTGGTTTATTGCAACTTTCACGTCATATAAATCAATTGTGGATAAAATTTATGAATTAGATCATGTGACACAAAATAAAATGAATATATCGCACCCTTTGAATTAAGTTAAAAAACTGTTAAGCGACGTTCTTTATTGTGAAATTTCAAGGGATAAAATCGTCTGATCCATTGCATCAAATTGTGCTCACATGAATAAAAACTTTGAATCGAGATTTATAAGATGAAAAAAATGTGGATGAAATTCAAGCCGTGGAAAAACGAAGCTATTCTAATGTTGTTCAAATTTAAAACCCACAATGGGTTGTTAATTAATATCAAAACAAACTGTTGACGAAGTAAAGACAATTTAATGCAGATATACCAATAAGAAAGCATCCAATAAGATGAATAAATGATGTTGATGGAGGCAGAGAATAAAAACCTTCACTTTCATTGAAAACAATTTCCAGAAAATTGTATAACCAATGTTGTGGACAATCAGAGCCTAAAGATTAGAGATAGCAAAGAAGTTGATGTTTTTGTTGTGGTGAAAATGATCATTTACGTTTTCAATGCTCACTGAAAGATAAATACCTTATTTTCGCTATTTTTTAAAAAAACACTGAACTAAAGAATGAAAGAAAAGTTTTTAATACATCAAGACTGTTTATAAACAGCGATACAACCAATGATGCATTATATTGACAAATAGAAAAATCTGGAAGATCCTGTTGCATACATTTCGCCAATAGGATCGAGAAAATAAGCAATGATAAAAACTAAATGTTATTAAAGATGGCAGAAACTGTAGTAAAATTAAAATGAATTATGTAGTTATTGAAATGTTGTGGGACACTTAGGCTTCGAATGTTGTTGAGTAGCAATAAGAGTTCATTACAAAAACAAACTAATTTTTATTGAATGGTTTGTTTTCAAGGGAAAATGCGAAACTTCCGAGAAGCGTAATTTTAAACACTAAGTACAAAAATAAAATAAGAAAATTGAATTTTGTCGTATTTCGTCAGATGTTATTAAAAGTGTAAATATAATAATTAAGTTTTATTTAATGTTTTAAAAAAATATGCAATATCGATGCATCGTTCTTGGAAATACAGTATATTGATGCAGAGAAAAATTTGCATTGCGTGTTTAAAATTCTGAAAATAAATCCTTTTTTGGTCAAATTATTTCTGAATTGAGAAATATCTTTAAGATTCATTTAAGATTCTATTTATGGCATACAAAGATAAATCAACATGAAATAAAGCCAGTTGGATTATCGATTTTATATCTGCACTAATTTTGAGTTTATTGACAGAATAAATAAATTAAAAGTATGTGAATAAAGAAATCTAATTAAAAATTTAAATTATGCGACTACATGGACAGATAAAAAATCTTTTTTGTTGTGTGAAGTTGATTGTGTGAATTACGTGATTTCTTTGCACATTTGTTATTGAAAATTTATATTTTTTTCAGCGAAGTTTGATTTTTTTAAAAAATAATGCAATATTACAAACTGTTGATTTTTTTAGGTTTTATTAATCAATTTCGTAACAATTAAATTCAAATATATATATCAAAAAATTTTAAAATTAACCATAAGTTTTCACAATTACAAAATAAAAGAATCTGATTTTTACATATATAATCATATAAAATTATAATTTTTAAGAAAATTATCATTTGACATCGAAATTGTGAAGGGAAAATAGACACTAAAAAATTTATGTCAAAATATATTGAGAATCTAATAGTAATTAGACAAATTCTAACTGCTACTCTTTCAGTCATCATTACTTAATCGCAATCAATAGGTTTTCTATCGTTAGCACTGAAAAAATATTTCTATAAATGTGTTTGTGTGTCTTCGAATTTGTTGCCTCTCGGTAAATGAAATCAGCAGAATCAATATCGAATGATGACCATACTAGTCGATAGCGATTTCACAAACACCGCATGCATGCACTCAAATACAGAAATGCATCGTATTTACAATTTTGAACTATCGTTTTTCTTAGTTTTATTTAGAAATCAAGTTTGACGATTATGTGGTAGAAAAGAACGGAAAATATATTATACACATAAATAAATTACCAATATTTATTAATAAATTTTTGTTTTAATTTTGATTTAATAAATAAAAGCAAATAAACTAATAAGATTATTTATTGAAAATTTAAGAAAATTGAATATAATTATAAAATAATCTACTTTGTTATTGGCAAATAATTACAAGAAATTGCCGCAAAAAGTGGAGTCCATCCTTCTTTATCTTGAGCATCTATTTTAGCACCATGTGTAACTAAATATCTAACTAAATTTTCATCATCATCTATACATGCCTAAATTGTAAAAATAAATAAAAATATATAAATGTGTATGATTGTTAATATATTAAAAATCAAAATTATACATACCTGATGTAAAGCTGTTAAACCATCATCTTGAGTACAATTAATGTCAATTCCGTCATCTAATAATCTTTCAATTTCCGACCAATCATTAGAATTGCATGCACTAAAAAATTGAACTTCTTTTGGAAATTTTATTTTTTCAGCTTCTTTTATAGAATTAGAAGCCTTGTCTGTTTCAGAATCAAACCAAAGATTTAGTTGTTCTTGACGCTTCAAAATGTTGCTTTGTTCACTTGACATTATTTCTTCGTTTAGTTAATTTAAAAAAGAATCCAAAATTTAACGAAAAGTAAGAAGCAAAAATTTAAAATTAAAATCACTAAATATTCATTTCAATTTTGAAAGAAGATAAACAGTATTTGTATAATAGATTCACTTTTTAATTCATTTAAACACATATTTATATTTTAAATTCATAGTTTTTATTGTTGATTAAAAAAAATCACAAAAAAATTATTATTTTTATTGAAATTATATCTAAAAATATAAATTTTTCAATTATGCTTTTCAAAAATAATATTTTAAATAAAAAATAATTAAATTTTGAATAAAAACTTTCATTAATCAATAAAACACACTCACCTATGATTCATATAAAAAATTCTCTTCTCACAGACTCTCATTTGGTTCGTGTAGTTGCTTATTGTCATCCCGTAAGAGGCTATGAATTTCTTCTATTAAATCATGTTGTATTGAATTCGAAGAAATTGCTCTAGCTTATTTGTTTGCAAATATCCCATTATTAGTTAAATTGCTTTTCTATTTCACTAACTTAATAAACTTTAAAGGATTTTAGACTTCATTTAGTTACTAAAATGGAAAATCCGACTAGTAAAAGAGACGTTCTAGACATGCTTCTTACACATGTTAATAGAACGTTGCTGGTATTTAAACTGTATTATTTTTTCTACTTCGCTGCATTTGGATCGTTGTTTCCTTTGATTTCAGTATACTTCAAACAACTTGGACTTAGTGCTACTCAATGTGGAATATTAGTCGGATGTAGACCATTTGTTGAATTTATCAGTGCTCCATTTTGGGGTGTTATTGCTGAGCGTTGGAAAAAAGGAAAATTATTAATTTTAATATCTTTGATATGTGGATTGCTATTTACGGTTGGAATTGGATTTACTCGACCTATTCCGGAAGGCTGTTTGTTGAAAGGGAAATTTCCAAATGAAACCATAATTAAAGAACCTGGTGATTATGGAAATCAACCCCAATTGCTAGTAAGTGATCCTAAAATTCTTTATCCAAAGTTGATGGGTCAATCCCCAATAAGATTAGTTGATCAAAATATTTTAATGGAACTTAATGCAGAATCTGGAAACTTTGTAATTCCGGTTTATTCTCCAATAGTATATACAACAGAAAATATTTACCAAACATTTGTTATTCTTCTCGTTCTTCTGATTCTAGGTGAATTCATGAGCTCTCCATCATTGGCTTTAGCCGATACGGCAGTGCTAAATTATCTAAAAGAAGATCGAGAAAATTATGGAAGACAGCGTTTGTATGGTTCGGTTGGGTGGGGTTTGGCAATGTTTTGTATAGGGATTTCTCTTGATCAAGCAATAAAGTTTCATAATCATCCCTGTGGTTGGCCAGGCGAAAGAGAAAAAAATTATGTTATATGCTTTACAATATTTTCAGTTTTTATGTGCTTTTCTTTGATAACTGCTACTCAAATGACTTTTACATATGATGACCAAAGTGAGAATATGTATTTCAAAGTAGTAAAAGATAAGGTCTCTCAAACCATTCTTGGGGGTAAAACCAAAAACCGACAACATTTAATAAATGAACCCGATGATTCAGAAATTAATAGAAGGAAAGACGATGAAATTTTAGAGCAGCAGTTATCTATAAAGTTGGACAAGACTAATTATCAATCTAAATCTGAAGATCCTTATGAAGATAACTATCAAATAAATAATTTTGATTTAAACGTATGGGTTGGAGCTTTGAAAACTTTCAAATCAATTAGACTTATTTCCTTACTTTTTCTTGCCTGGTTTATGGGATTTGGCGTGGGAATCGTTTTTACTTTTCTTTTTTGGCATCTTCAAGACATAAAAGGATCACCGACGTTATTTGGAATAGCATCAGTTTTTAATCACATTTCAGAAATATTGGCATACTTTTTCAGCGGGAAATTAATTGCTTCAATTGGTAATATGTTATTTTAATTTTGATTAGGATTTCTTATTCATTTTTTATATTTTGAGTATTTTAAAATGAAAATTAACTAATTACTAAGGAAGGGCATTTTAATTAAAATCTTAATTGTCATTAAGTTAAATTTATTTTTGTTATAATAATCGATTTTTTCTGTCATTATAATAATAATAATTATTATTATTAATTTAACAAGTATTTCGCTTTCTGATTATTTTCTGATTGAACTTTCTTCTCCACAAATGTTTTCAATATATGATAAGATTTAAACAATTTTTTAAATATTTTTAATTCAATTTGCCAACATTTAAATCTGAATAAATCCAAATAAAGAATATTTTTTATATAGATTTATACACATTTTCAAATATTTTCAAACAATACTTTCTAATTTTAAAATCTAAATAAATCTAATCATTTTAATTTTTGCAAAATTTTGAATTTTCGACATAATGCCAGACTGGTTGGTTTAAATAAACTTTAAAAATATAAACTCAAAAAATATAACAATGTAAGCAAATTTCCGCAATGTTTATTCATAAAATAAAATATGATAAATATTTCATATTTCAGTTTTTGAATAAACATTTCAGAAATTTGATTACATTGTTATTTATTTAAATTAGGTTATATAAATGATTCCGCAATCTACAAAAAAATATTTTTAATGTTTATTATTATTTCTCAGTGATATAGGGCATTTTTTTAATGTAAATCAGTAATGATATCGATGTCTTATTGATATCATTAATGATTCATACTCAGAAAAATCTTTATGTCATCGGAATATGAAAAGAAAACAGAGCAAACTAAAAGAAGTTCTTATAATTATTATTATTAAAAGGGTTATAAAAATTATTGTGGAATTAAATGTAAAACAATTAAAATACGAAAATTATCGCAAAAATGCAAAAAAAGAAATTTAAAAGTAATAGCTAATGCTTTTCGAGGAAACAGATATGAACGAGTGACAATGATAAGACAATTGCAATTATAATTATATAACATAGATTTGGATTTTCTAGACAAAGTTATTTAAGAAATACAAACATTGTCGACATGACATTGTCGTGTTCATATCGTATATGAATGATGTTTCGTCCATTTTTGACATTTTTTAGGATAATACAATAATTTGTTATTTTAATAAGTTTGAAATGAGTTGATTTTGTTTCAAGCTGACATAAATATGTGGAAACGAGTAATAAACAAAACAGCAATTTCCACGATTGAATTTTGATGTGACAAATTATTGATGAATGGTTGATGATAGTGTTCGTAGATTTTGAAATTGAAAATGGTGGCTATCTTGTTAAAAGCAAAAATATTTAAACAATTAAATATTTGTTATTTTTAATGACACATTTGTAATTTAATTAAAATTTAGTAAAATTAATTTAAAAATAAATGTTGCAGGCACTACATTTAATATTTACGAAAACAAATAAATTTAATAAAAAATGAAATCTATGTGATTTTTAGGCGATATATCAGCCTGTAAAGCTAAAAAATAATTAAATTTATTAAAATTTTTACGTCTCCTTTTGTATAAGTAATTTTATTTAAATTCAAGTGACGAGGAGGGACCCTTATAAAATGAGATAGAAGCCTAATCAAACCTCCTTAAACGGTTGAATAAAAATTTGGCAACTTTAAGCAAAAGAATTTCTATAGAAGTAAATCAGATTCATTTTTGTGGCTTTGACAGTGACGATTATGGTCATCTGTCCGCAATAACAAGCAAGTCTCAGCTGAATTGTTTAAATTTGAGCGATTTTGATGGAGAACACATGAAGTTAGTTTTTTTTCTATCGAACAATAAATACAAATTTTTCATAACGATTTCCTGAATCTTTCATCTTTGGTTGATCTGTAATTCTTGTTTATTATTAGGTTTAAATAGTACGGACTCTGATAATAATTTTTTTATTTAATTATACGCATTTGATCGATGTTAATGACCTTTTTACTATGAAAACAGTAGTAATTTAGTAATTAAATAAAAATATTAGCAATGAAAACTGGAGATAATTATTTTGTTAAGAGAATGGAATTAATAATGAGGAATAGAAAATGATTTTGCTAATGTCTTTTATACAAATTATTATCTGTATAAACTAATATTTACTTAAATTTTCATTTTTATTCCAGGTCATACAAAGGTATTATACCTCGGTTTGTTAGGAAACGTAGTTAGATTTCTTTATGTTTCATGGATTCAAAATTCCTGGTGGATTCTACCTTTCGAAATGATTCAAGGTATTTTCAATTAATTTTTTGATATCAAAAAAATTAAATTATTATGCAAATTTGTTTTAGTTATTAATAAAATACATAAAGTAGTAGTATTCTCCATAGAGAATTTTACAAGCCGGGCGGAGTGAAATAGTAAGCGGGTGGATAAAAAAAGAGTATGCAATATACTATCAAAATACTCAATGCTATAAAAGAAACTAGATAAATGATTTGATAATTGACTGACAATTTTTATTAAACATACAATAACAAGGATTCAATTTAATAAAAAAATCTTTGTTTTATTACATCATGTAAAGTGTCGATATATTGATTCTTCTTTTCTTCTTAGAAGCCCAATTATCTGCAGCTTTTTCGTAATCAAAACTTGATGGTTCTGGTCCCTTAAGTGAAATCAGAAGCAAATTATTTAATGTATTCTGATTTAGTCTATTTTTTAAACAGGTTTTGATTCTACTAAGAGCTGAAAATCCCCTTTCACATTCAGCTGTACTCACAGGTATCGAGATTCCAATAGCAGCTAGTTTTGCCAAATTTGGAAAGGACTCTTTCAGCTCAGCCTTCGTTGCTAATTTTAGCATTATTTCATTTTGATTCATATTTTGATACGTTTGAGAATAAATCATTTTTGATGCTACTGCACATTCCAATTTTGTACTTTCATAGTTTATAATTGCAGGACGACCAATTTTAGAATAATAATCAAAAAGAACATCCGAGGAATCATTTTGACTAATATCTTTTGCATTAAAAACCTTTGAAAAACACAAGATGATTGGCATATCTGGAAATCTGGCATTTAGATGGTTTATGACCGTGCTTAAGTATTTATCATATATTGTTGTTTTGAAGGTGATGTCTTTAGAGTGTGAGCAATCAATGTGAAAATCTTCACATTCATCTGCCAGGTTCTTATGCTTTCCATAAATGTCTTTCAATTCACTGATAGATATTTTTATGGCTTCTAATATTGGGTTAATTTCTGATAGATCAACGTCTCGTTGTTGCCACGCTCTAGACAAGCGAGATAAATATGGCAGCACATCCGAAAACATCATTAGTGAAGTTATGAAATTATATATTCTAATATGTTTACTTAAGCCTTCAGCTGTAATATCGTTTCGCTCAGTGCATTTTCTCAAAGACTCTACTGAATAATAATTAGACAGCCATCTAGTATCATTTGCCATTTTAAGTTTAATCTGAGGAATGTTCAGTATATCTTGTATTGTAGTTAAACCAGTCATCCTTACGGAAGAGTTTTGGAAAAAGAAAAAAACGTTGCCTTAAAATATCTTTAAACTTGACTAAAAATGGAACTTTAGCAACTGCTTGGCCACTGGCCAGATCCAGTTGATGATTAATACAATGACAGTTAACCAGGATTCCATATTTTTCATCTTTTAGCAGTTTTGCAACCCCGTTTTTCTTCCCAATCATGACAGCAGCACCATCAAATCCTAGACCAATCAAATTACAAGCTTTCAAGCCTAAATCATTAAGAACCTCGATAACTTTGCTAGTTAAAGTTTGTTGGAAGTTGATACAAAATTAACTGCAACCTCTTTTTTTAGTGGACAAACATATTTAATGAACACGATTAATTGTTCTGCTGCATTTATGTTTTTCAATATTTTAGTTCTAATTTCTGAGGCTATAATATCAAGTAACTCTTGCATTATTCTTTCAGAAGTATAATTCACGGTTTTGCTAACGTAAAGATGTTCTAAGTAGGAGCATCCCATATCCTTGCAAATATCGAGCAATTAACCAGTAAATAGATCTCAAAGCTCCCATGAAAGCGTCTCGATGCAGGTTATTCAAAGTTGACACTGATTTTTCAATTCTTCCTATTCCAGTTTCTTCTAGGGCCCGTTTTCCATCATATTTGAACAAGCAACAGTATGCGACTTGCTTAATTCGTGATCAATTAAGCTTTCCTTTCGAAGCCTTGTACACGGAATACTTTTCCATGTCTTCTCCTTGTTCGTGGGATTTTTTTCCGTATTTCATACACGTGGAACACAACATTCCATCATCTTTAACTATTATCCAATCATAACCGACAAGCGGAAAAGTAACACAGAAGATTTGAATGCCCCTTTAAAAATAAATGTCTGATTTGTGGGAGAGAAGGTCATGCATTTCGAGATTGCTATTTGTTAAAAAATTATAAAAACTCACAAAAAATTGCTTGTGTTCATGAAGAAGCAGAAACCTATCAAGAAAACTATTCACCGATAAGTGAAACGGAATAAGAAGAGTATGAAAATAATACAAAAAATGTGGAGAACTCCATTGCATTCATTTTGTAAATAGAGTCGAAGAATCGAATATAAGAAATCGAAATAATATACAAGGGAGATGAAAGATGTATGAGATGAAAGACAGAAGGAAATGGAGTAAGATAGAAATTAACGATATGGAAGTAGAAATGTTATGGGATTCAATAGCTTCCGTAACGTGAATGATTGAAAAGATTTGAAAGAAAATTGGATGACTGAAAAAAAGTGGAAAGTGTTTTCTGCAAACGGTAAACAGTCATAGAAAGCATAACTATCAATGCAAGATTGTTCAAAGAGAGGCTACAAATTAAAATATATTAAATCGGAATTTATAGGCGGTATAGATACGATGGATAGTTTTTGGATACGACTAATAGAAATAAATAATATTGATGCAAAGTTGGTAGCACAAAAACGATCAAAAAAGAAAGGATTGAAAAAGAATAGTTTACCTGGGTAAGCAAGTAAACAAAAACATTCTGAGCTTAGTAAAGATATTTGGAAAAAGTTTCATGGCCTCCAAAATTGACCTTGAATATACGGAACTAGTAAAACATGAAATAAAGACGAGGGGAAATCCAATAATTCAACGCCCAAGAAGGCAACCAATTCATTTACAGCAGAAAGTAAAAGTTTTAATAAAAGGCTTATTAAAGGCTAACGTAATAATAAAAAGCAAGAGTGCATGGAATGTCCCAGTAGTAATAGTAAAGGAAAAAGATTGATTGATAAAGATGTGTATGGACTATAGAGGATTGAATTCCATTACAGAAAAAGAATCATTCCCGATGCCAGATACTCGAACATTTTTATACTGTCTTATATTATCAAGTAGGACTAGTTCTGGGAGTGCAAGATCAAACAGCTTTTAGCACTATAAAAGGCCAGTTTTGTTTTAATAGACTTCCGTTCGGATCGACTACAGCGCCGGCTACTTTTCAAAGGTTGATACATACCATGCTAGGAGGTTTAATATTCAAAGGGGTGGTTGTCTGCCTCGACAATATTTTGATTTATAGAAAAAACAAACAAGTGCACGTTAACATTTTAGAAGAGGTTTATAACCGAATTCAACAGTGAGAACTGAAAATAAACCCAAAAAAATGCCATATCTATAAAACCGAATTAGTATTTTTAGGACATACAATAAACGAAAATGGTGTTAGAACTAATTCAAAAAATGTAGAGAAAATCAAATCCGCGGCAGTCCTAAAATGCGCGAAACAAGTAAGATTATTTTTAGAATTAACCAATTACTATAGAAGATTTATCAAAGATTATGCGAAAATTTCAGCGCCGTTATATGCAACAACAACAGGTTGCGAGAAAAAGATCGTATGAACAAAGGAATGCGAGGAAAGTTTCGAAACATTAAAAAAGATTATGTGAAGCAACAATATTAGATTTTCCCCAAGAAAATAGGATGTTTATTTTAGAAACGAACGCCAGTTTTATTATTTAAAAAATATTATTTAATTGTTTACTCTATACAGAATTCTCAAAATAAAAATTGCTGCAATCTCCTCCTCTAGTACTGGAGCTTGAAATTTTATGTTTGGACATTCTCATTTGATATGACCTTTCTCTTGACAAACATAGCATACAATATTCTGTTTTTCGTGTATTATGCCACCGTAATAATGAGTTTCTGTCTTATCTTTTGGCCGATAAAACTGTCGTTTATCGTAAATAAAACGATGTTTTGTGTTCCACAGTCATGTTGTCACTGTTGTGGTACATATGGATGTCGTTGTCGGTAATTGTATGAAGGTCTTGTATAAGATTCTCTTCTATTATTTAACTCACTGTAATATTTCTTCTGAATATTGTTATTTTTAACTATTTCGGCATAACTTATTATTTCATTTCTTAGAGCATTAATTTCTTCTCAAACTTCTTTGGGAACTTTTTCGACAATTTTAAGCCGTTCTTTAATGCCATCAATGTATTGATCTGGTTCATTTTTATGTCTTTTGACCATTTTTTTACCTTTTATTGAATTCTCCAATAAAAATAACTTGAATGACTCTTCTGAAATCGAATGGCTGAAAACTTCATTTTTAAGTTCCTCGATCTTCTCAAAATAAATATCTACCGATTGTTCCCCTTTAGCATATTTTAACGCCGCAGAAAGATCTTTAAGCGTATTATTCTTGCAAAATGCCAATCATAATGTTTCTTTTATTAAATTCTTCTTTTCTGTTATTTTATAAATCTTCAGAGCATCATTAGATAAAAATGCTTTTACCAATATATGATGAAAATCACACGAAATCATTGTTAATTCGAAGAACTTCTCAATTTCCTCGACGAATTCATTGATATCATCTTCGATTCTGAAAATGTCTGGTTGCTTCAGGAATTGATTCTATCCATTATTAGAAAATATTTAGTAATATAACAAATATATGTAGAATTATTAGTATTATATAATCATTATATGATCATATTTTATACTTGCTGGAGATGAAACTAAAAATAAACAAGTCGAAATTGATATAGTGAAGAAAATGAATTTGTATTCCTTTTATTAATATAAGAAAAGCATTTAATGTTTAGTCTTTTACATTAATGTTAAAATTGACGAAAAACGACGTCGTGGTAGACCAGCAAAATCCAAAAAAGCTTTACTGATTTAATAAATTTTTGTTAATTGAAATTAAACTTTTTTTACTGAAATAATTTATTAAAAAACTGAACAAATAGAAGTTAGGTACTGAGCAAAAATGAATTAAATACTGAATATTTTTTGATAAATTTCTGATCTTCTTGAATTATTTACTGAGCAAAACCTAATTTTTTACTGGACAAAAATTACTGAACATTTGATAAAAATTTACTGAACATTGCTAACAAAATACTGATCAAATAAATACAATATATATTATAGCTAAATTCTGACAGTACCTCGCGATTTTCTCTTTTCTCCTTATTTTTGATTTAGCTTTATAATCGAAGATAAAAGCTACCGATCTCTGGTTTGTACATATGTTAAAATAGGGCACGGAAAATATAGGGTATCTTCATCTTTGGCAGAATTCAACGATTGAAGATGCTTTCTTTTCTACTATCGATTGATTTTTCTTTGCCTATGTAAGTACTCTTGAATAAAATGCCACAAGATGTCTTCCCTAGGAGAGCGTACCTCGTAACGCTGTGCTTGAATCATCGGTTTCTAGTAAACGAGCCAGTTTCGGATTGTGTGTATGTAGAGATGCGTTTTATAATTCGTTTTTAGCTGATTTATCATTTTAATCACGCCTGTACTCATATTTTAACCACTGTATAATTTATTTATTTCCTTCGCTAGAATAACTACATTTTGGGAGCAATGAGGTATAGTAGCGATTTGAATCTTGATGGATCGGGTCTAATACTACAATGACTGATGTGTCATAAAAACGATATTCCTGACACTGAATATTGATTTGTAACTTTGAATCTGCGACTGTTTGCTTGAACTTTTCTAGTTTAACGTTTTGTTCTTCCTTTGTGATTCAGAGTATGATGACGCAATCGATATACGCTAGAGTATTTTTAACATTCTTTTCACATATCAGGTTATCGATTGTTCTTTGAAAGATTGGTACCGCATTTGTACAGCTGAATGGAAATCTTTTAAATTTGTAGAGTTTATAAAGTGCTTCAAATGCTATTAAGTGATAGTCTGCTTGTTTTATTGGTATCTGGTGATATGCGCTTTCGAGATAAATTTTGGAAAAAATCTTTTTTAGCAATCTTGTAAAGGAGGTCATTGATTCGAGGCATTGGGTATGCATCTTTGGTTGAGTATTTGTAGATTTTTCTGAAGTAGTCGATTACTAATCTTTGCTTAGAGTCTTTGGTAATGATAAATGCTTGGGCTCTCCTTTAGCTCGGTAGAATAATGTCTTCTTTTAATTTCGGTTTCGATTCATTTTGAGTTGCAACTGAATCTATGAAATTTCGTTGCTATTGGTTTGAGGTCTCTTGTATTTACTTCAGGCAGTAAGTCGTATTCTGTAGTACTAATTTTCAGGCTAAGAATAAGCGGCTTAAGTGATCCATGCTAATTGAGTGTCAGGCTTTTATGCATTTTGATAATTTTCATTCCGATTATTGCTAGGTGTACTAATTCGTAAATAATTTGAAATTTTGCATGATAGCCGTTGTTAGCAAAAAGGCAAGGGTGCAGTTGAATTGGCACAATTTTTGAGTGGTTGATATATCTTTCATCGTTATTACTTGCCCTTTTATTTGGGTATATTATAATATAGGTTTTCTCATAAAATTTAAGCTGATAAATGAGAGATCAGAAACGGTGTCGATGAGGGCTTTTGTTTTGAAACCTTCGATGAATATTGTTTGTAGAGTTTTTTTTGCGTTTGTCGTTGCAATTATTCCGGTTGATGTGAAGTTATAGAAAGCTTCTTCCGCTTAACTTAAATCAAAATATAATAATAAAACTTTAGTGAAGGGTCCTTATGGAAAGCTATAAGCAAAATACAAACTAATTAAAATTAATGAGAAACCCAAGAGATAAAGGAAACAAGGCGATTGATAAATCAAAGGCTTAGATAATTATCTGAGCTAGATGAAGGAAACCGACCTGAACGATAGATGAGGATAATAAATCAAGTTGTTTTCATCGGGGTGGTTGTCAGAGAGATTCGGGTAATGTTTACCTAATTTGTGATAACCGCCCATTAATCTTTAGAAAATTTCGAATGATGTTTACCAAATATTAGATAATTATCCTCTCCACAGAATATAAAAATGGAGAACAGAATTGAACTAGTGGCCAGTGGTCGAAAAAATATTATAAAAAGGACATGTGAGCGATATCAAAGAAACAAGTATAGAATTCAGTAAAATTAAAAGGAACTAATCTAGAAAATTATCATTTTCGAAGATGCTAGAACATCTTCTAGATTATCCTGAAAAACATTTTCATTACATGAACTCATATTACAAAATATTTATTTATTATACAAAATTGTTTAATATTTAAACAAGCTTTCTAACATTGAACCAAACAATTTCAAAACAATGTATCAGAGAAATTCAATATTTAAAATTTTTAATCAAAGTTAATTAAGTACATGTTTTTAAAATTCATTGCTAAATTTAATTTCTCGTAAATATTTTATTAAATATTTTTACAATTACAAAATATTTATTTCAAATTTACTTTAAATTATTTAATAAATCTCTTGAAAAAAAAGAATTTCATGTTTAAAATTGTAATCAAAATTAAAAATGCACATCTATTTTTAAAATTCATTGCGAAATTCAAAAATTGATTAATTTTTAAACATTTTACCAATAGAAAACTGATTTTATTTTTTTTAATTATTTAAATTCATTTTAAATCACTCTGACAAATAATTCAAAATATTCAATTCTCTACTGAAAACACTTCGCACTCATTATTGCATCCTTATTTTCATTAATCGTTATATATAAATATCGTATGAACTAATGCTAAATCTGCACTCGACAAAACTGTAATAAATTAATCTGGTTGATAACAAAAATTTTAAAAAAATAGTAGAAAAATTAAAAATTCGAAAATTATTGTCAGTATTATTATTATTATTATTGTCGTTATTATTATTATTTTATTATTATTATTATTATTATTACTAGCAATAATATTTTCTTAAAATCAAGAACAGAAATAATATTAGTATCGTTTTCATTTATTTTCTCACTGTTTTCTATTATGATACGTGAAACTTGGGTCAATATTTTATAATTAAATACTTATTTCGAATTAAAACCATCAACAAAAAATAACCATAAAGGAATTGAAATCGTGGCGAATTAGTTCATATTGCTACGCAACACACAGAATTTGGATTCGTTATTTCGAATAAATTCTTAACCTCACCAGTAAACAGGATGATTCTACAATTTAACTCCGATCTTTTCTGTATAATTTTACAACAAATTAAACATGTAAAAGTTACATAATTCGGCAAAATGCCGCATGATTCAAGTTTATTCACAGCTTTCACAAAAATCGATTCAATTCACAATACTCTACACAATTACTCTGCACGATTTTACAAAATTCAATGCGTAGAGGTACGTCTTCCAAAGGGAGATGTCCCTGTCTGGTGCCCAATTTGTTTTACTAGTTGATTTATCTTTAAGTTTATTACCTCCTTTACTCCGCTCACGAAATATTCTCTTCGACCAACTGGCAATTTTTTTGATCTGCCTTTTCTTTTTATACTCATCTCGCAACTCAAGTCATTTCTGAGCTCCGGGAGTTTCCATTTATCTACAATAATTATTTTGGTGGCGGGTTTCTCTTTTATCCCGGGTTTTCTTCGTCAACCAATTTCGATTTCCGTAATTAGAAAATTTGTTGGCGTTCCGGGTTTCTCACACTATTCGGGTTTTCTGTTGGCTCGGACTTCCCATTAGCTCGGGTTTCCCATTAGCCAATTAATTTTTAATTAATTTCTATTTTTATTAAATATTTCCTTCTGGGGAATTCTAATCGATTTAATTTTATCATATTTGGATTCGTCTCGTCATTTGGCATCCACCCATACCCGTTTCCCCCGATAAATATTTATTTTAAAATTTTAATTGATTTTGCCTTTTTAATTATTATTTAGAATATCAATGTTTTTATTGATTTTCCATTTTTTTACTTTTGCGCATTTTGTTAACTCCAATATATCTTCCCCATTTAATTTAGATTCTTCCTCGAATCTGTGTATTTCTGATTTACATATATACTCCTAGATATACATACAAATATACACGCATATATCATATTTATTTATTTTACGTCCAACGGACACTTCTTTAATAATAACGATAATGATACTAATCCTAATGTCTTCTTGTACTTAATTACTTTATTTATTTATTATTCTGTATAATAGTAATAATGTAAGCACTAATTACCATCATAATAAATATAGTTTTAATTAATTTTCCTCAAACCGACCACTGGTTACGCTAGTGCTGCAGGTGGTCGATTTTGATGTCTTTTGACTCTCCAATTCCGATGTTCAGGATCTGCGAGTCAAAGGGGCTATCATTCAATTAGAATTATAGCAATATTATACAATATTAAATACACAATATTATAATTAATAATAATATTGATAGTAATAATAGAAATATTTAATATTAAATTTTTATTTATTATTATTATTATTTCTTCTTCGGGATGCGGCATGCCAAAATGTAAAAAATAAGACAAACGAGACTAAATCATTTATTATTAATTTTTAATAAATTATAGATAGTTTATATAGATTTTGGGTTCATTTCTATCTCCACACGTTCAGATCCATGTTTATAAATATGAATTGATTCCTCTCTTTCATAACTACTTCATTTATTGTGATGTTATCTTCTCCAACATTTATGTTTGACGAGGCCTTCCGTTTTCGACTTGGCCGGCACTTTGGCATTGGTCCATATTCCAATGTTGGTTTGATTCTTTCTATCTTTACAATAGCCACTGGAATCATAATTTCTTCTGTTTTTTCAAGAAATGTCTCAGTGGCCAATTTTAACTCAGTGGAAAAATTCTCAACCTCCATTACATTTTCATCCATTGTTGAATTGAAATGCCGGATTCTTTCTCTTGGAGTTAAATAGGTATTTAACTACTCCTCCATGATAGTTCATAATTGCCACAGCCAGTGGTATCATCTTCCCAGTTTCTGATGTCCCATATTCAGCATCTACAAATAATATCTTATCACGGATCTCTTCAAGACTCATTTCCTTCCTTATAAACGACATTTTCTTTTTCAACATGTCTTCTGAAATAGGTAATAATGTCGAATCTTTACTTTCAGCTGGGTGTGCTTTCGGAACTTCATGCGCTTCGCTCTCTGTTCTAATTTATATGCTATAATGACTTCTTCATTTGAGCTCGCATCGTTTTTGTTATTGTTTCTCTTTGTATCTTCCATGATGTTAATTTTTTTAGCTCCATTCATCATTGATTTTCCCCATTCAGGATTTCTATCCTTCCCTTGATAATGTGTATTTAACACTCCTCCCTTCTGGATATTTGCATCTCTTTCGATAATTATAATTCGGCTTGTCGATGAACATTAAGAATTTTTATCATCAATTCGTAGATAGTTTGGGATATGTAGATTATCATTGATTTGGAATCTTTGACCTGCGTGATTTCTCTTTAGTTTGGCGTAGCTGTCGTATACAAATCTTGTCCACGCAATTTGTTCCATTTTATGCTAAAATTATTTACAATTAAAGTTAGGTTAATTTTAGATTTTGAAGCCAGGGTTAAGATGAAGCACTCAAAGGGTACTGTATCATCCACTAGCTATATAAATAATAATAATAATAAAATATTTACCGATTTTAAAATTTTAAAAATTTGAGAATATTTTGAATATTTGTTTGGTTATAAGGATTCATCCTACTTATATACTTTTTAAAAAGAAATTTTTTCCATTTTATTTTTCCTTACCCCTAATCCTGCATCAGCCAATCAACTTGATTTTTCTTGCATATAATGAAAAAGTGCAGATTCACACAAAATTCATAAAATAATTGATTTAACTACTAATACAATATTACTACTTTATCAACAGCAATATTATGTTTTACTACACAAATGTTTCTTCCTAGCCAATCCAATGTATTGGAGTCCTGGATTGATTCACAGAAGATTTAGACAATAATCGGGATTTATATAGAACAATGGCAATGAGAATCGCGACACATATTGTTATAATAATGATCGTCACGAATAGTGTTATGCACGCAAATTCATTATCACTTAGTGTTAATGATATAGTTTTATTGTTCGGAATAGACACATTGGTATACGAAAAGTTGGTTTCATTGGCTGATTGTGGGGTTCGAATAACTTGGTTTGATTCAAGTAGATATTTATTATGCAGAGTTTGAAAAAGTTTGTCTTCCACAAATATTAGTTTCCATAAGTCAGAAAATAGATGACGTCGATAATATTTGATATTTACAAACACTGGTTTTGAAGTTAATGTCGATGACAACCGTCGAAAAGTTAATATCTGAGATATTTTTTCTCGCCTTCTAGCACCGATTGAGTTTTCCCAAAGAAATATATAACAGCTCTTTGATATAGATTAGCATGTCTCTTTTTACGGATTGATCACTTTTATGGATTGATCGAAATAATCAAAAGTCACTCGATTTGTTTCATTTATTACTCGTATCGTTTGTTGATCGGAATGAATCTTGACCCACTTATTGTCGCTATCTTTTCCGTTTTCATATACGGATTTTTCGTAATAATGAATTAGGACAGTATATGTCTGAAACAATTTTAAATCAACATACTTTATAAATGGCTTCCTGCTATTTAATGTATCTATAGCATGGTGTTGAAAAACCGTTTTTACTTGTTGGGATTCCCGAAGTTCCCAATACACAATTATCCCGTTAAGCACTGGCTCAATTGATACTCGGTTCCATAATTTTTTTTGTCCAAATATTGATACGTATAATATTTTGTATTTTCGTATTATTACTTTTTGAATCCGATTGTGTAATTAACCAGGGATATTCATAATTCATTCTCAAGTGACGAGCTACATGGCTATTTTTATTGTAACGTAATTTTATTGGAGGTTCAGAAAAATTCAATAGACCACTGAGTATATTCTAATTTTCTCTAACAATGGCATGGTTTTAATTGCATAAGAGGGAATCATTGGCTTTGCATTCGTACCCAAAACATTCATAATCATTACTGTAGCAATCAATAAAACTTTATTGATGTAACTTAATGGAGCTGGGTTTTTCGTAAATTTTTGTTTAATTACTGTTCCATCTTCATCTTTGTTTAGTTTCGATTTTAATGGATATCGTGATACATCTTTAGCCGGTACAGATTTGTTTTTGACTTTTACTATTTCATCACACATAGGTACATTGTACTTTTTGATTAGCTTTTTGTTTTGTTCAAAAATACAATCCTCTTCTGATGCATTCATTACATTAGAATAATACATTACTTCACTGTTCAGTGGCACTTCTAATGTTTGATTTAGAAAGACTTCTCCGGCTCTATGCACAATTTCCCCTGTTTGGTCTTTTACCAAATTTCTGGTTTTCAAATCTAGAGAAATCCCTTGCAGTTACTCCATAATGTCCATACCAATAAGACATTTTACTGGACTTTTTCTCATCACTGATACCCAATGAGTTATTTCCTGATCCCCAATGATTAACTTGGCTTTTAAGTTTCCTATAATATTTAACACATTACGTGACATTGATTTAAGGCCATGATCTGGTGGCTTTAACTTCGCTTTCTCTGCCGGGTTAAGAATTTTTCTGACACTATCGTATGACTTGACCCTGAATCTAACAAAGCTTCAATTTTCCTTTTATTGAACTGTATGGTTGTTCAAAGTTGTTTGCCCCCAACAATTATTGTCATTAATGCATAACTACATGGAAGACCAAGCATTTTCTTTCTAATTAAACTGCGATATTATAGACTGATTTCATTTCTTTCAGTTTCTCGCCTGAATATACCGGTGCTGTTAGCACAAACGTCGAGGTGTACTACCGAGTAAGAGTATCAATTCCGCTCAATTTAGGCATTGGTTCCAACAAGAACCTGGACTCTGGTTCTGTTATACTTCTCACTATCCTCTCCGAAAATATCTTTGCTCGGGCCTGCCACCGTTACTATCGTCTTTTTGAGCACTATTTTTGTTTTCCGATTGAAATAAAGATGCCTCGCTTTTTTGATCATTTTTCAAATGTGCTTTTACTTTTGCAATTTCTTTGTATTGATTATTTGTAATAAAGAACCTAGCCACAAAAGGAATGTACCCAATAATCAATTTTCATGACAATCTGGAAATGACATATATTCGATGGGCTGACAATATCTGTGATACTATTACCTTTATTTTTACTGCAATTACATATATTCCAATTAAACCGGCACATGCCTTTCCCAAGAACATAAATTTGCCCCAAATCTTTTCTATTGTTTTATAGGTGACTCGCTTGAAATGATCAGGTGTTAACAAATATTCTTAATTAACTTTTCCTTCTCCATTCGGTAACTTCTCCATAACTCGTTCCTTCTTAGATTGAAATAATAAATTTCTTTGAGTTTCTTCATTATCTTCACTCGTTTAAAGACCCATTTGTGCCATTTTATTCAACGATGTAAAGTTAATCAGATACTCTAATTCATTAGTTTCAATTTGTCTGGCGTTTGGACTCCACGATAGTTTGGTAATGCTATCCATGAATCCGAAGTTAAGCGATACAACGGAGCTAGTAATCGATTACATTGTAAAGTCTTTGATTTACTTTGTTTATCCAGCAATATTCGCGTTATTGGTTCCATAAATCGCACTTTCCCGTCGACAATCATTTTTAATACTTAAAACTTTTCACAGTGACTTCCTTGCATTTGTAACTATATAATGCATCCCCAAATATTCTCGCCAACACTCCACTTTCTGATATTAATATAGGTGCTACTAAATTTGGATTTGTAACCGCCATTGCCATACGATCTCGGAGAATATTTTTGTTTAACTTGCAGTCATTTAAGATAATTTCTCGATATACATTTTCCATGATGTTTTGACTAAAATGAAACAAATAATCAATTTTGTTATTAAAGTAATGAGTTAATTTTATATCGTCTCTATGAATTTTAACCTTTGCTTCTTCAACAATATTCCTTGACACATAAACACCTTTGTAATTTGTTGCATAAACCATTCGGCTACATTTACTAGTACATTTACATTTACCATCTGCTGGTAACGTTGACATTAGAACTGTACTGTTTTGTCTAGTCCACACTGGGTTGTTTAAATTGTATTATTAAATTTATAGTTTGCATTAAAACTATCAGGTCTTTCTCTAAACTGCTCTCCAATTAACTCTTTAAAATTCATGTTTTGTAGATGCGCTAAATTACATTTTTTGTTTCAATATTATAGTCAAGGATTGATTCTATAATTCGACAATTTGTCTTTCTCATATTACAAAATGGGTGTGTTTGTAATTTGCCTGTATCATCATCAAAGGCTCCTTCAAACTCTCTTAACTCAGTTAATTATTCTTCCAATACAACTATTTTTTGCACAATGTTACAATTCATTTTGTATGGTTCTCTTTCACAATCTCCATTTGCTTTCAGTAACCCTTTCGCAACTACTGTTTCTCGTATTCTATGGTTTACTTTAGCTCTCAATCAAATTTCTGAGCCTATTTTTAAATCCCCAGTTTGAAAAGCAGATAAACAATTTTCTGGGAGGACATAAACTGATCTGTGTATTGCATGCATTTTTATGATTGACGTATGACTCCACTTGTCACAATAGAGCACAAACATTGTATGTTTAACAATACATTCTGTCACTGGAGCTCTTCGTAAATCCGACTGTTGGTACACATAATACTTTACATCATTTTCGATTTTTAGTATGCATCTTGGCATTCTGACATATCCACCAGTGAATAAATCTTTCATATCTCTGTTTGTGAGTAGTTGTATGCAACGAGAGACGCTGACTGTGTAGTTATGGCATAAAATATGATCATCATAAGCAATTACCATGGAAAAACCATTGTTTTCCTCCATTCTGGTATAGATCTTTCGTTTAACTCACAATTTCCATTTTCTTGCATTGAAGGCGGTGGGCACACCATTTTCCAACTACCTTTTCCCTTCACCCAACTCATCGAAAATTCGGATATTAATCAAGCAGCAATATCTATCATGTTATCCAAGTCATCCGACTTTACAAATGCATGAGTCCCAATTTCTAAAATAGCATAGGTTAAAATTGTTAGCGCTACTTTCTCATTAATCCCATCTTTGGTTAAGTCTTCAATTATTGTTCTATCACAAAACGTATCTACATGGCCAAATTTCTGAACAACGTCAGGAAGTCGATTTTTATTTTCTTTAACAATTCCTTTTTGTTCATAGTCCACTTTTATTTCTATTTCAAACATCGGATACACTATTTTAACGAGACCTCTCAATATTTCTTTCGTTTCGTCGACATTCTGTTCTAATCTCACTAAATACTTTTTCATCTCATACAAAGTTCTAACCTTCTTCTCTTTGTCGTTTACCTTATTTTCCGTTACACTAGGCTTCTTTTGCCTTTCTAATTCTATAAACTCATCTTTAATACCGCACTCAGTTTGAACATCCGCATTTTCTTTTTTTAATTTCTCTATTTTCAATTATTTCGTCTTCTTTTCCTGTGTTTCCTTTATTTTCTTTTATTTCTCCTTCTTCTTTTTCGGTATCTGACTTACTTGACTTATAATTCCATTCAAATCTCAACCCTTTTTCCGCTATTTAATGATTTACTAAATAGCCTACTTTTCCGTCCATTCTTAAATATCCATCTTTATCTAGTGCCTGGGGTACAAATCCACAATCATATAAATATTCATCATCATCAAGTTCCTCACCTTTATATGTCAATATAATAATTCCATCTTTTTCAATAATTTTAGCAGCTTTCTTCCTTAGTCTTTTGACTTTTGAGCACCAATACTCTTCTGTATACTCAGTTTTCCCGTAACCTTCGTAATTAACTTCTACTACAAATTGTTTTAATTCAACTCTAGTCTTTCTCAACTCTCTGCCCAATTTCCTTATTAATTCTTTCAACTTTTCAGCATATCTAGGTTTTCCATACAAAAATGGTCGTATCACCTATACAATCTCCAATTTACTTTCTGTTTCCCATTCCAATTCCTCAATTAGTTCTAATTTATTATTTATTTCATTTTCATCTCCAATACATAAACTATTCTTTAACTCATTTAAAATTTCTCTAGAACTCCTTTTTACCATTTCATTTTCACCAATTTCACTCAGCACGTTATCACTAATCATACCTGCTATTTGTAACTCATTTTTATTTCCCGGTATAATACCACAATATTTCAAAAATTCATCATTTTCTAAATACCTATCATTAATTTTAACTCTACTATCTATCCTTTATGATTCTCCTTTAGTCTATTTTTCAAATCTTTGACACGATCATTTACTTCACAATGACAACAGATTATACATTCATTAATTTCATCAATCACATCAACAAAAATAAAATCTAACCATTTATTTTTCATTATATTTTCATTAATTCTTTAATTTAATTTTTATGCTTTGAGTTCATATTATAGTACTTTGCACACAAACTAATTAGAATCTTTAAATTCCTCATACTCAAAGACAATTGACTCAATTCTGTTAATGACTTCAATATTTTCTTCGAATCTATTTCATTATTTTCAATTAATATTCCAATTTTGGACACAATCATTGTCGCCTTTTCACTTTGCAAATCATCTTTTATGTTTCTCATCTTCAACTCATTGTCAGTAAACTCTTCTTGCGAATCATACATCGTATGAGTATCATATTCATTATCTGATTCGAACTTTGACATCAAGCGATCCAAACGTCGACCCATTTCTCTCACTTCTCTTTCCATTCTTTCATTGAAATTATCTGGTTGCACAAAAGCTACATTGTCTGTCTGCGATTTGTAACCTTGAAATCAAATTGACTTCTTTAATATTGGCTTCTGAAATTTTTTTACATTCTTTGGGCATGATCTGGCCATATGTCCATAATCTCTGCATGAGTGACACTGAATTTGACCTTGAAGATTTGATTTGTCTCTCTGTGGTGAAGGTGATGTTGATAGAGATCTTGATCTGGCAAAACAATTTATAGCATTGAGAGTTAACATTAATTCGCTGATCATTTGTGTTTATTTTATTAAAAACTTTCTTACCATTACCCTTCACCCAATTTGATCGCATTTGTTTTGGGCTTTGCTGCACATTATTCTTGAACCAGCATTGATTACTATCATGTCCCACCTTTTGGCAATGATCGCACTGGATTTGAATTGGGCTCTTTTGAGATCTATTTTTGAGCCAATAATGATTAACCTAGTGCCCAAGGCTCTGGCAATAACTACATTGAATTGGATTTTATTTTCCGTTATTCTGAATATTTATCGTCTTATTTGATTCAAACTTTGGCCTGAATTTTGTTGATGGGCTACTAGCTTGTTGGAGCCGATTATTTTTAAATACACTTATTGACCTCTCTCTGGTTTCAGTAATGATTGCAAACGATTCTAACTTGGTCTGTGCGCTTTTCAAATTCAGTTCAATTTTCATTGCTTTCTTAATTAACTCATCAAAGTTATTAAAATCTACATAACATAAAGCCCTTTTAATTTCCTTTTTAACTCCTGTCAAGAACTTATCCTGTAACAACTCATTTACCTGCTTTGCAAACACCAGCTTAGTCTGATTTCATTTCAAAAGCCTTTTCTGCAAGAGTAGTTAAATAGTAAGCAAATTCAGTTATCGATTCATCAGACTTCTGCACTCTGTTGTAGAACTTTTGTTTCATTATTCTTTTAATATCACCACCGATTAACTTTGCTGCCAGAGCATCTTTCAATTTTTGTCCAATCATTAGCTATTGCTTTTTTGTCAATTTGTTGTCATGGTTTTCTGGCTGCTCCCTTTAAATATAACGGTAATCTTTGTACCATTATCAACTGGCTCCATCCGTAGGCTGTAGCGTACATATAATAATCCGCCATAAAGTCGACAAATTCCACAGAATCTCCTCCGTATTGAGTGACTGGTAGTTTTTGGCAACTTGCATAATAATTACCTTTTTTGCTATTTCCCGTTATAACCGTAGATACTGGTGTTTCGTCATTATTATTGGTATTGATGAATTGTCTTGAAGTACTCATTATAATTTTAACTTGTCTTTGGCATCTCAAATTGTAAAATGATCTGGTCAACACAGGTTTCACTCGTATAAATTTCAAAATATTACAATTATAAAATTTACCTTTCGTTTTAATCTTGAATTTTCACTTTACTAATAAATTTTCGTAATAAAAAATATTTTTTCCACTTCACCAATTCACAATATTTTAATTTTTCAATAGTTTCACAAATTCACAAAATTTTCAACGACTTTTACTCCCTTCTACAATATTCTTTGAACAATATTCGTTTTACTATCAATCTATTGACCGACTTTGATCACGCCGGGCTCACCAAATATGTTGGGTTTTAATATAGAAAGTCGGTGCTTAGGTCTGACTCATTGGTTTCCTTCTTTAATCAATTCAATTAACCCAACACAATAAGATTTATTTCCAATTTATATATCACAACTTTATTCACAACTTTCACAAAAAATCGATTCAATTCACAATACTCTACACAATTACTCTGCGCGATGTCTCAAAATACATGCGTAGGGATACGTTATTCTCTTCGACCAACTGGCAATTTTTGTTATACTCATCTCGCAACTAAAGTCACCCGCAAACTAAATTGGTTTTGGCATTTTTGACATCTCAGTCCAAAACCAAATTAGTTATTTCTGAGCTCCCGGGGTTTCCATTAATTTACAAGAATTATTTTGATGTCGGGTTTCTCTTTTATCCCGGGTTTTCTTCGTCAACCAATTTCGATTTCCGTAATTAGAAAATTTGTTGGCGTTCCGGGTTTCTCACACTATTCGGGTTTTCTGTTGGCTCGGACTTCCCATTAGCTCGGGTTTCCCATTAGCCAATTAATTTTTAATTAATTTCTATTTTTATTAAATATTTCCTTCTGGGGAATTCTAATCGATTTAATTTTATCATATTTGGATTCGTCTCGTCATTTGGCATCCACCCATACCCGTTTCCCCCGATAAATATTTATTTTAAAATTTTAATTGATTTTGCCTTTTTAATTATTATTTAGAATATCAATGTTTTTATTGATTTTCCATTTTTTACTTTTGTGAATTTTGTTAACCCCAACACCATATATAATTAATAAACATATTTAAACATTGTTTTGAAAAACCCACCAATTCATAATCTTCAATTTTACTACCTTTTTTATAATACTGTTATTAAAATTCATCAAAATATTTTCGATTCTAAATACAACATAAGCTGCTAAACCACTCATTTAATGAAACTAATCTTATAAAAATTCTACAAAAATATTTAATCACAAGTAATAAAATTTGAAGTGACAAGAAAAGGAAGATTTTCACTTTTTAAGAGTGAAAACAGAAAATGAAACATCCAATGAGAAGTGTAGACATATTCTGCAATCTATTTGAAAAAATTGAGAAAAGGCAATTGAGCTAATACAAAGAATTAAAATTATGAGCTAATAGCTCAAATATTAACCATTAAAATACCAGAAAAAAATAACTTTAAAGATCGTAATATCCAACAGACACATATGAATAACAGTAGAAAAAGCTTTTTTTAAATTTTTGAATTGATTTTTTTTCATTTAAATTAAAATAAGATTGTTTTATTTGACGCATATTTAAATTTGAAATGTGTCCGATAGACACTTTAATATTTAATCAAAATATTGAGTAAATGCTCATTTATTATTTATCGAGCTAAATGCTCATTACAAAATTATTATTTATTTGTATTTGTCATATTATTAGTATATCGATTATGGATAGTGTTGATTTATCTTTGATTCTGCTTCTTTGTGAGGTGTAGTTGTGAAACTAGACTTTTTCTTTTAGGATTTTCATCAGATAGTCAGTAAAATCTCTGCCAGCTAAATCCATTTGGGAAATTCTGCAAATTTAGTACAGTGTTTAATACTCAATCTCCAGACTACAAAAAACGATACCCGTTGCATGTCCAGCATTATACAATGATAGAACTGTTTGAATTGACGCATACAAAGCTAGTGAATCCATTGTGTCAAACATCATTCGAATCATGCGTTTACATTTCGCCCGTTGACTATGTTCTTCGGATATTTTACATTCATATAATCAAATTTTCTGCGAACAAGCCTCGTTTTATTCAACCACAAAATTTTCACATTTAACTTCTAGAGGACCTTTTTTTGTCATATCGACTAATTTATCTCCATCGTAAAAGCTGAAAAATACGTATCTGTATTTTCTTTCTATTTTTATTTTCCCAAGTAATCATAAATTGCATAAAACAGATAACAAGGATTGTGGTTTGACGGGTGTTGAGTTGAATTGAAATTGTTATTGAAACGATCCTGATTGTTTGGTCGTTGGACTCAATTAAAATTATTTCCATCAGATGGTTCCCACTTCATCTCCTAAAGCAAAAATCGGGACACAACATCCGAAAACTATTGATTGCCGGTACTCACACATTGGCTAAGGAATGAACATATTTTTAATTCAAATTTAATTTGATTGTTTTTTTTTCTATTACAATTATAAGACGCATTTTTTTTCAATCTTGAATATGCGCGTTGTTTGAAAGAAATACGTATAGGGACACACAGAAACGTCTCAGTTTTTTTACTTTCGTATGTTTGATTAACTGTAATTTCTTTCTGTGTGATATTATTTTTCTTGTTATATGTAATCTCACAAATTCATATTTTAGCTTTACATATCTGTACCGTTTAAAAATGGCGAAAGAACGATTAAGAAAAGAACGAAACAAAAATTGTACTTACGATAAAACAGAAAATTACATTAATTGAGAGATTCGAAAAAGGAGAATCAACGTCAAAACTTTCTGAAGAATATGGAATTGGTATTCAAACTTTTCGAGATATAGTCAAACAAAAAAATAAGTTAGAAGCGTTTCCTAAAGATTGTGATAGTTCTGCAGGTCCTTTGAAACGAAAGAGTATGAAGACGTCAACATTCAAAAATTTGGATGCAGCCATGCTAATATGGTTCAATCAAAAACGAGCAGAGGGAATAGCAATTAGCGGCCAGATGTGTATCGAAGCAGCGAAGACATTTCATGAGAATCTAGGAATTAAGGATAGTTTCAACGCCTCGTCAGGCTGGATGACGAGGTTCAAACAGCGACACGGGATTCGTCAGCTTACTATGGGAGAACGTCTCAGTTCAAATGTTGAACCCGCTGACGAATTTTGTGTCGAATTTTCAAGAATATTAGCAAAGAGAAAATTTGCAACCTGATCAAATTTATAATGCAGATAAAACAGGCTTGTACTGTAAGTGCTTACCAACAAAAACGCTAGCTTCGATGAAAGAACAGTCTGCTCCGGGACATAAATCGTCTAAAGAAAGAATAACTGCTATGTGTTGTGGAAATGCATCAGGAACTCATAAAATGAAACTTTTTGTGATTGGAAAAGCAAAAATCCACGATCATTTAAGGGAACTGAAATAAAAAATCTTCCTGTCGATCATTATAGCCAGAATGGGTGGACAGGGAAATTTTCGAAGATTGGTTCAAAAAGAAATGGGTTCCATAACTGCAATCATTTTTGAAAATTAAGGGATTTCCACAGAAAGCAGTTTTGTTATTAGATAATATAATAATGTAATAGCTTTAAGAATACTTCGAAGTGAAATAAGAAATTCGTTTAAAAAAATCTCAAAATCAATTGAAAATAACAGATTTTTTAAAATTTGTGTACATATAATTTGTATACATATTTTTATGTTCGTATATATGATAAAATATTATATTTTTACTTATTTATTTGTGTTTTCTTGACAAATAATGAATATAAAAATAGTGTGTTAAAAATTTGTGTTGTGTATATGATATTAATTCGAAAATAAAATAAATTCTGATCATCCGTGACCATCCTCCCCAGCATTAGCCCGGATTATCGAGAGTAAAAAAACAAAAAATCAGAATTGACAGGCAATATGAAACCAAAAGAATTGGAATTCTTAAATAGATATTATAATACAAAGTCTTCTTCTAACCATAATTAAGCACTGCATTTAAAAGGAACTCGAAAGTAAAACCAGCAGATAAAAGTAATGGACAAATGCTTTCCTCTATTTTTATGCTATGATCAAATATTTTATAAAAAATCTCTATTTTTCTTCCTTCAATATATTGGGTTTTTTGTGAAAATTTGCTTTAGATAATTTTTTAAACCTATTCAAGTTTAAAATAATTTATATTTTGAAGAAATTAAAATCACATAAGTAGGTAGTCGAAGGATTAATTACGTAATTATGCAATTAATCACAGTGTGTCTTAACTATATAATTATCTAATCAAGATAATTAATTTTGTGTGCGCACAATTTTTTTTTGATTTTGGGTACAGATTTTTGAAATTCAAATTTTGGCGAGGTTTTTTGAAATTCAAATTTTTGCGCATTTTTTGAATTTAAATTTTGGCGCATTTTTTCTTATATTAAAATTTTTGTATTTTTTTGTATCGGTGGCATTATAGTCAGGGGATATTTTTTGACTCTCTATCAATGATCGATAAAAGAGTGAAGTTAATAAAATTTGTAATTGAAATTGTATTTCTTTTGATTGTTCAAATTTTTATGTGCTTTTGTTTAAATATTTATTGGTCAGTAAACAATTGTTGATATTTATTTGTTCAGTAAGTAGTTATTGATAACATATTGTGAGTGTGTGTATAGTGAATAACCAAGTATTTTAAGGCGAAATGATTGGTTAAGAAGAGAATTTAAAGGGGAATGATAGATTAAAAACAGGTTTGTTGATATTTTTAAGGGGTTGAGTTTGTTGAAATTCGGTGTTCAAAGGGTAAATATTATTTAAATAGAGAATTTTAATGAATGAAATATAGTATGCATATAGAGAGTTCTACAGTACTCAGTCATCTGTAAACAGTACCTAGTGATTGTTGTTCAGTTATTAATGGATTGTTCAGTGTGTATGGGTTGTCAGTATTCAGAAGTTGTTACCAAGTAAGTTAACATTTTCTTTGATTGTTGATGAATTTATTATTATTATATTGAAAATTTCATATTAATTTTTTTTACATCTTACTTTGACAATTTTTTATCGTTATTAACATGTATAAAAAACTTTGTAAAAATTATACTAAAGAATTTCGATGTAAGATTACATTAAAAATTTTTTCAATTAAAAACATGTATAAAAATTTCATTGTAAAATTATACTAAATATTTCATCTTTAAAAATTATATATAAAAAATTCATCGATAAAATTATACTAAAAATTCTATTTAAAAATCATGTATAAAAAAGTTCATTTTAAAATTATGTTAAAGATTTTTACCATTCAAAAATATGTATAAAAATTGATCGATAAAACTATACTAAAAATTTTATCATACAATATTGTCGACTCTTTAACTTAAAAAATTCTTACCTTATGTAATTTGCCAACTATAACTGCTTTTAAAATTTTCAGCTTTAAAAAGTTACCCTTATGTAACATAACTGTTAACCCTCTATTTAATTTTAAAAAAATTCTTACCTAACTTACCATACTTTACTCTAGGCACCTTAATTTACTTTAAGAACTTTAATTTACTTAAATTTATTCTAACGTACTTAAATTTACTTTAATGTACCTTAATTTACTTGAATGTACTCTAATGTACTTAAATTTACTTTAATATACTCTAATGTACCCTAATACAGTTTAATTTAATTTAGACCCTTTAATTTACTTTAATTTACCTTAATTTACTTTAGGTATTTTAACTTATTTTTATCTAGAGCCTAAATTTGCCTATGAAAATTGTGTTACCAAATATTACAAGTGTTTTTTTAACAAGCCTATAAAATACCCCTGACTATTTTTTATCGGTTGGAGATTTGAGCCATTTTTATTTTATGCCTATATTTACCTATAGAAAATATTGAAACCAAATATTGCATTGTTTTTTATTACGAGTTAAACATATCCCTGACTATAGCGTGACCATCGTAGGCGATTTGAGAAACTTTTTATTTTATGCTTTTTTATCAAGAAAAATTACTTTTGTTTTTTAATCAAAGAAATATTTTTAGGCTTTTTAATCGATGATTTATTTTTTATTCTTTTTAATCAAAGAAATAGTTTTTAGGTTTTTTAATCGATAAAATATTTCTATGCTTTTTATATCCCTTGACTATAATGTGATTGAAAATATTTTGTGGATGAAAAATACCCTCTGTGACCCTCGTAGGCGATTTGAGCCAATTTTAATTTTATGGTTTTTTATCGAGAGTCAATAATACCACCTGACTATAGTGAGACCGAAAATATTTTGTGGATGAAAAATAGCCTCTCTGACCATCGTAGTCGATTTAAGCCAATAATTATCTTAGGCTTTTTATCGAGAGTCAAAAAATATCCCCTGACTATAGTGGCCGAAAAAAGTTTGTGGATGAAAAAATTTTACATTAAAATACAAAATTTTTGAATTTTAAAAAACCGCGCCAAAATTTGAATTTCAAATATCCGCGTCAAAACCCAAAAAAAATTTGTGCGCACACTAAAGTAATTATCTTGATTACGTAATTATGTAATCAAGACACATAGTGATTAATTGAGTAATTACGTAATTAATCCGTCGCAAAAAGGGGGAGGGGTAGGTTCACTTAAATAAAACAATTTGAATTTTCCAACACTGAATATCAATATAAACTAAACTATATAATGAATAAAAATATATAGGATAACTTTTAAATTTGTAAAATAATTTCAGGCCTTACACATGCAGCTGTTTGGTCAGCTTGTTACAGTTACATGGCACAAACAACGCCCAAAGAATATAGAAATGCATCTCAAAGAATTTTACAAGGAATCCATCATGGTCTTGGTAAGGGTTGTGGCTCTATATTCGGAGGAATGATAATTGGATCTTTTGGTATTTTAGTTTTTTTCAAAATATTTGTTAATTGTCTTTAACGGTTTTTTGTAAAGATTATATTATATAAATACACTATTGTTCATATTTTACATTAATATTTTTATATCTATATTAAATATTAAGTAATTATATAATGACCAAAACAATTAATAAAATTAAACTTTTCTGTTCTGTGAAACTAAATGAATCAAATTTTCATAATGCTTTACAAGTTGCTCTATTTAATCTCATTTAATAAATTGTTTTAAACTTTTAGTTTTCTTATATTCCTTTTAAAATTTCTTTATTCCATTTTCATGATTTTCTGAGGAACTTTCTTAAAGTTTGTGTATGCACGGCCTCAATTTACATCCAAATTTCACCAAACATGGCATGCATACTTCTATTACAAAACCTCGATCAACTAAAAACCTTTAGAAATAGGATCAATATTCATTATGAAACAAAATTTAGAATGCATTAAGCTTATATCCACATTTTGTTATGAACCAAGGGTGTGTGATGAGTCATCGCTGAATTATAACAAAAGACATGAGTCATTGCAAATTTTTTCAACCAGTCAAAAACAACTTTTTTTATATATCGTATTCTTTTAATTTTTATTCTGGCTTTTAGAAATAATATTTGTAAAATTTCGTTTGTCAATAATGATTTTTTGCCCTTAGTTTTAAATTCATGTTAAAGTGTGTGTATATAAATATTTTCAAAACAGTTTTTTATGCCAATCATCCTGATTTCGAATTCTCTATCTGATAGCTTTTTAAAAATCTCAAAAGTCAAAGAATTCTCAAAAACCTTGTTATCCATTTGGCACAGTATCCTCCTAAAAAAAATTGAAACTGAAATTTCTTTGAAACTTCGGGTAATCAAAACATTTTCTTGAGGAATGTAGAAATAACGAAAAAAAATTTTTTTAAATAAAATATTATTATTAGAAGAGAAATTTGAAAAAAATCGTGTTTTCATTATTAAAATCAGTGATTCCAAAATAAGGTTCCTCAGAACCCTAGGGTTCGATGGAAATTCTTAAGGCTTTCACGGGACTAATAAATCTGACACTAAATATTATCATTTTTATTGTACACTGTATAATTAAACAATATTCTCAATTACCCTTACATGGATATAAATTAAACTAAAAATCCAGGTCAAACATTGATTGATAATCTAAAAATGAAATGCAGATAAAATACATAGAAAAAAGAAGATATTAGTAAAATTACAGATTATAATTTTTGAAAAAGTTTTTTTTCATGTTGTATTTCAAGCATATCTTGATTTTTATTGTAACAGGGACTCCAGTTTTATTCAGAGCTTACGGAATTATGTGCTGCTTTGTCTTAATAGGATTCCTGACAATAAATTACTTTTTGGCTGAGATTTCTCCAACAGATCCCATAAAAAGTGTTCCTAATCAAAGTAATTTTGAAAATTCTGCACCACATGAATACTATAGTGGTTATGACCAGCCTGCTGATTCTACTACTTATGTTGAGGAAGAAACTTTCATGTCTCCTCATGGGATTCCATTCATGCCTAATAATGAATATAGAAATACAGGTTTCTTAAATTTTCTTTATTAAAATTGATTTTTTTGGAAAAATTTAGTTGTTAATTTTAAAATTTTACAGAATTGATGAAATTACTCAAACACAAATCACTCAAAATGTAACAAAATATTTTTGAATTCAACTTTAATTTGTTTTTGATTTATATTTTATAAATATTTTATTGTGAACTAGTATAAGTGTTAGCCAAAAGAAGATTGTACGATAAAACAATAATAATAACACAGGCTTACAAAAACTTTTTTTCATTGCCAAAGAATTTTTCATCGAATAGGGGTGTTTTGATGCCGCTGATTCTGAATATAATGTCAGTATTCTGAATTGACTCTAAATTTTAAGGTAATCATCAGGTTTTGATTTTCATGTTTTTTCTTAATTATGCGTATTAATTTATTCATCTTATAAATAATGATCGTAGAACCTAAATTATCTAATATTTCATAACTGTTTAAATGTATTTTCTTTATTATATCTGTGAGAATATAATTAAATAAATTTATAAAATAAATAACTAAATAAATATTAATTAAATAAAGAATTAAATGAATGTATATTGTGGATTGATGTAGCATGTAAATTCCTTATGCTTACATTACTTGGCGAATTACTTTACGAATAAATTTTGGGATTTTGAATTTTATAAATATTTATTATGGACGATATTTATTATTGGCGACGAAGATGGCCAATTTTATTAAACCTCTAAACAATTACGAAATTGGAGCCGACATAGAAAATTTTATACAAGAATGTGAAAGATTTTTCGACCTTATGGTCATCTCAAAAGAATACAGAGGAAAATTTGTCAAAGCATTTTTATCAGCAAATGCTACAAAGAAATATGAAGCAACTCATGAGGACATAAACTATTTGGCTCGTCTCGAAGAAGCTTTCAAAAAGCTAATGAACTTTATGGATGATCTTCAAGAAGCTCTCAAATATCGCCAAGGAAATGATTCAGTCAATGAATTCTGCACAAAAATAGAAAAGCTCGCCAAACAAATCTTGAGACACAAACTGAATGAAAAGGAACTGCAGAAATTTCTAATTTTTCATACAGTAGAAGATAATGAAATAAAGAAGGATCTTAGAATGAACGAATTTATGACTGTGGAAGAAATGAAAGAAAGAATTAAGAAACATGAAAAAGTAAATAATGAAATTTACCAGATCAACAATCAAGTTGCAGCAATGAAAAAAAATATTAAATATGCAGATGTGCTAAAAAATTCGAGGAACATTCAGATGAAACCAGTTAGAAGAAATAAAGCTCCAGTTAAAATAGAAGTCAAATATCTGAGATCCAAAGATCTTTATCAAAGAACTTGACCAAGATTTAATGATTTCAGGAAAATAATAGACCAATTTTAAAATTTTGGGCATTGCACCCATTACATGAAAATTTATACACTAGATCAGAAACTAAACCTATTAGAGTTTGAGATTATTACTAAACATGTTTATTGATTTTAATGAATTTGATACTATTTTAAACAAATTTGAATTGTCTAATGATTTTGTGATTGACAATTTAAAATTTCTATAACCTTCCGAATATGAAATTACAAAAACATGAGATTTTATGGGTTCACCATCATTAAATGGACTATGGTTGCCATTGTTTTCATCAGGCGCAATCATAAGGCGATCAATGGTTTCCTTAGTCAGTTTTTCTATAACACACACACACACACATATATATATATATATATATATTTGGATTGCTACATTTTAAAGGCAGTCTACTGTGAAAGCGTTGAAAAAGTAATGCGATTGTTTTAATCACATATGGCCTTTAAATTATCAAGCTTATGCATGATCCTTATTTCTACGCTTCCATGAATGTTGTCGAAGCTTCCGCTTGGCAAAGTTATATTGCAATCATGAAGAATTTCTTGTAAAACCATTGACCTGAAAATTACATAGAACTAAAAACAAGTCCAAAAGTGCACTTTTTCACACCCATATGAGTAGATCTTTTGAGAATGTCAGCCATTATAGCTTATCAAAGGGAATAAGATTTCACCAGGACAATAAAGGACAGATATCAAGGGCGTTGGGAGTCTCTTTGTGAATCAGCTAATAAAGCGCAAAAAAAAAATCAAACTAAATCTGTTTTATTAAAATGATAAACATTGGTTAAGTCTTGATAACAAAATCTTCGTGTTTCATGCATGCATACGTATTTATTTATAAAAATCAGGAATATTCTGTACGTTTGAGTTATATGCCACTTATAAACTATTGTACCTATTAATATTGGAATTCAGCGTATCAAAATTACCCAACATCCACTCAAAACTCTTTAGCAATAACAATTTTTTTCAACCAGTGTAATAATAAAAATAATAATTTGAAATCACATGGCTGAAAAATTAACTTACCAGTATCATTATTTATTAGAAAAACTTTTAATCAATATGGTAAATTCATTGTGAGTTCACTTTAAACCCTGGGAACGATATGTTGTACCATAATCATTCTCCAAGAATTAATATTCTCATTGTTAGTTGAGATCAGGTTTTGATAAAGGTTTTGCTTTCTTTTTTCATGATATTCACAGGAAATTCTATCAGCATCTCCAGGTAAAATCTGGCTATTTATGCCATTTGCATAGCAGCCAAAGTAGTCGGTGTGTTTTTGTCTACAGATAGAATACCACTATAATTTTAATCTGACCACATTGAATATAAATGTACTTATGCTTTCACCATCTCATAGTATTAGGACTAGTGCTTTTTTGTGACAGTAAGAGCCGGGATGATGTACCGGCACCTTTTCCAACTTATAAAAAATAAAATTATTAATTTTAACTTTTAAGTGTTTTAAATTTTTATTGTTTTTTATTATACTAATAATAATAAGAATTTTAAATTTTACATTTTCATTTATAAGTTAAAACATAAATTCGAATAGCAAAAATATTCTAACGTAGTATAATAATTATTATAATTCGCATTGCGCCAATTAGTGCGCTATTGCGTATAACTCGTGTAAGGAGTTCTGAAACTCCTATTTAAAAATAATATAGTTGAAACAACTATTTGTGTAAATATGAATATTAAAATTTATGTTAAATTATATCATATTATATTAAATTATATTAAAGCATTTTAAATTAAATTAATTATATTTGTGACTGATATCTATATCAATATTTAAAATTACCATGCCTCAGTTGTTTAAATTTTCAGATTTGGATAGAAGAATTTTGAATTTAGATTTTTGTAATTAAATAATAAATTTTAGAAGAAGATTTAAATTTAATTGCGTCTAACATGACGACCACGGATTTATTAATAAGCCGATCACTACCAGAAAAATTTCATAAAGGAGATGATTTCGAAACTTTTATCAAAGATTGTCAAAGATTTTTCAGCGCAACAAAATCACAATCAAGATGCAAGTAATTTTAGCAACAACGTTACTTGATAGATCGCTAATGGAAGATCATAAAGTAGCTGAAGCAAAAACTATGGAAGAGAAACTTCGATATGCATTTTCAAAACCAACGTCGTTAATGGAGGATTTAAAAGAAGCTTTGAACTATGAACAAGGATCAGATTCAACAGAAAAATGTTTAGAGAAAATAAAAAAGATGGCGAAGAAATTAATAGCTCACAAATGGATGAAGAAGAAATAAAAAAATGCCTTCTTACGAATTGTGTAAGAGATCAAGAAGTTAAAAAAGAGATCGAGATGAAAGATTTAAAAACATCAGAAGAAATAAAAGCAAATATTAAGAAATTAGAAAAGGTAAACAAGATTATAGGCCATGTTAATCTTTTGAAAGTTTCGCTGGCTGTTCAAAACTACAGAAGCTAAAGAGTTGTTGCTCAAAGAGGATTGGTAAACCTAAATACTAATTTCAAGCAACGAAACGTCAATAACCAACCAATTGAATGCTGGACATGCAAGAAAAATGGTCATATCAGTCAAGAATGCCAAATGAAAAAGAAAATGACGTGTTTTGCATGTGGAGTGGAAGGTGATTATTATGCAAACCGAACAGCTAGCTTTCAACAGAAGAATTATTATCCAAGAAGAGCAATTGCAGATATTGAAGTTAATGACGATATGACGCCAATGGGTTATTCAGATGATACAGAATACAAGTACTGAGATATCCAGTACCCAAAAGTACACGCTTCGACGCGGGAGGCAATGATTGAAGCAATTTACTAATTAATTTTGATATTGATATAGATATTGATCATAATAATGTTAACAATGTAAGTAATTCTTATATATATATATATATGATAGTGTAGAACCTTTATGTAATAAAAATAGTAATTTTAATAATAGTCATGTAAATAATTTTAAATGTTATTATTATTCGAATTATTATCAAATTTTAATAAATAATAGGAAAGATATGTCTAAAAGTCGAGAAAAGTATAATGAATTTGAAGAAGCAGAATGTAATAGTAAAATGGTAGATGAAAATGTTTATATATTTCTTAAAAAAGCAGAAGATAAATTAGAGAGAAATGAAATTGTGTGGATTAATGAAATATCAGAGGAACAAAATATTTTCACTAAAGATGAATGGAAACAACCACGACTGAGTAATGACAAAATGCTATGTAGACCGAGTACAAATCTTGAGATTAAAGGATATAAATTGAATGCTTACTAGATACAGGATCCAGAGTAAATTTAATGGCAGAAGCAGGGATGGATAAATTATTAAATGTTAAAATTATAAAAACAGATGATATGTAAGGATGTGCGAATGATAGTAAATTAGAGATGATTGGAAAAATATGCATTGATGTTAGAAAAATAATATTTATAATAGTTAAAAATATAGTTCGGGATATAATAGGATATAATAGGTATAATAGGTAGAATTAAGTTACAGAAAGAGTTTGGAATTGAGTTAAGCTATGTTAAACAGAGCGAAGAAAGATATAATGAATTTTTATGCAAAATAGAAGCTAGATTTGGGGAAAATATTATAGATAACTAGAGACTTCAAAAAGCAATAGAAAGTTCAGGATTAAACAAAAATAAAAGGTTGTTAGAGATTGTGAAAAAGAATAAAAATATCTTCATGGCTAATACTGGGATATTGGATGCACTGATTTGATTGAATATAAAATCATCACAAATGGGGGACCAATTATGATAAAACCCCGAAGACAACCGATCAATTTAGAGGAAAAATTAAATGATGCAATAAAGAATCTAGAAAATAATAATATCATAAGAAAATGTAATTCACCTTGGAATAAGCCGTTAGTGTGTGTGTGGAAAAAGAGATAAAAAAGAGATCAGACTTTGTTTAGATTTTAGACAGCTTAGTAAAATTACTGAAACACAATCTTTTCCTATGCCGAATGTAGAAGAAATTTTAAATACATTACATGGATCTAAATATTTTAGTTCTATAGACCTTGGGAACGTGTATTATCAGGTGAAATTAAACAAGGAATCTCAAGAAAATACAGCTTTTTCTACTAAAGAAGGGCAATTTTGTTTTAATAGAATGCCTTTTGGCATTGCAGCGGCACCGGGTACATTTTAAGAACTAATGACAAAAATATTGAATGATTTATGGAAAGAAGGAGTTATCATAACTCCGAATTATGGTTTATTTAGATGATATTTTAATTTTTACGAAAACAATCGAGGATCATTTTAATGTGTTCGGAAAAGTTATAGAGAAAATCCAAAATCAGGGTGATTGAAATCTAGATTGTTAACATTGATAACTTATAATAATGGAGAAAAATTGCAAAAAGATAATGCAGAGATACAAGAAATAAAAGATTAAATTAATAAAAAGAGAAATAATAAATATATGTTGAAAGGAAATATTATTTACACGAATCAAAACAAAATATGGATACCGGAAATAAAAAGACGAGAAATAATAAAAGAAACACATTTATGCCACGCAAGAGTAGAAAAAGTAATAAAATATATTCGAAACAATTTTGATATGTAAGATTTGCTAAATGAAATAAAAACGACTATTTCGATATGTGAAGCTTGTCAGAAAAATAAGGTTCTAACTCCCAAAGTCAAAAGAAAAATCTCAAGTAATTCAAGCTTCAGAACCGACGGAGAAAATATACATCGATATTTGTGGTACATTAATAGAAACGTTTAGAAAAGAAAAATAAATTTGTGCAATAATCGATCATTACAGTATATATATTTCATTAACTCCTATTAGTAGGCAGGATGAAAACACCATAAAGAAAGTTTTATTGAATAATTGGATAGTGAAGTTTGGATCACCTAATGAGTTACATGTTGATTGTGGAAAGACTTTCGAAGCTAATAGTATTAAAGAACTATCGAAGACAGCAGGAATTGAGTTGTTATTTTCAAGTTCTTATCATCATAATACAAACGGTGTAGTTGAAAGACAATTTCGTACTATAAGAGATTTTATTAATTCATCACTTAAAGATGGAGTAAAGAAAAACTGGACAGAATTAATACCTGATATAGAACAAGTTTTAAATGTGACAGTTCAGAAAACTACTGGAGTAAGTCCAGCAGAAATTATATTAGGAATAAAAATTGATAGATCACAATAGCATAGTAATAACGAAGTAGACAAAGAAAAAATTATTCAGAGATTAGAAGCTAAAAGAGAGCAGGCTACAGAAGTTGGCACAACAAGAAGTCTAGAAGTAGATGACAAAGTATTGGTAAAACAAGAGGTTAGAAATAAAAATCACGAGAGATATGAAGGACCATATACAGTAGTAAAACGAAATCATGAAAGAAGTTACCTATTGACAGACGAAAACGGTAGAACCATAACAATAAATATTGAAAAGATAAAAAAAATTATATAGTTGAAACAAGTATTTGTGTTAAATGTGAATATTAAAATTTATGTTAAATTATATCATATTATATTAAATTATATTAACGTATTTTAAATTAAATTAATTATATTTGTGACCGATATCTATATCAATATTAAAAATTACCGGAACCGTCGGAAATAATGCCTTTAGATAGCGTTCTTGGATCATCTGCTGCTATTGAGCAGCTACAACCTGATGATGCTGACTGGCCTGCCTGCTGGACTTTGGATAAAAGAATGAGCTCTGTAAAAAATATGACTGGCTATCTGTCCATTATAAAAACCTTGGTTGTTTCCCTGGTCGAAAAGTTGGCAGCCTCGGAGTACAGGCAAAGATGGAAATGAAGGTATCTATGGAATCGTCTAACAATCAACTAACCTAATTCGGTATTTATCGAAAACAACAGCTTATGTCATTAAAAAAAATTGTTCTATCATAAGGATACTGCGGCAACTAAAGCTGCACTTAAGATGCTAGTCGAAGACGATGCGGCACCTATCGAGAAGGTGTTGTTAAAGGCATTATCTAGTGAAAACGTCGTAACTACAAAGATTTTTCATACAACATACAAAGTGGTCAAAGAAAACCATTCGTTTCATAATTTTGAATCTGAAATTGATTTGCAAGAACTGGACGGAATTGAGATTGGCCGTATACTTCTTCGACCAATACATGTATCATGTAGTGAATCACATAAGTTCTGAAATGAGAAAAAATTGAATAAAAATATTTTAAGGTCGGACAATAAAATTTCATTGATTATCGATGAGTCAACTACGCTTAGCCAAAATTCTACTTTAATTGTGTACATTTGTGTTTGTCTTGTAAACAATGAAATGAACTCACCAGTGAATTTTTCTTGGATTTAGTAGAACTCGAAAGTGTAACCGCAACTGGACTTTTAGATTCATCACTAAACTGCCTTCATTCTCATGGGATAACACAAGAATTTCCAAAAAATTTGATTTGCCTTGCATTTTATGGAGCAACTGTGATGTCTGGGTGCAAAAGTGGGGTTAAGAAATTGCTGAAAGAAAAGTTTCCATCTGTTCTAGTTTGGCATTGTACAAATCACCGACTGGAGCTCAATCATTGACGAACTGTATGTCCTTTATCATGCTTCGCGAAAAAATTCAAGAGAATTGCAAATATGTGCTAATTTGTTATAATCTGAGTTGTTGAAAGTTGGAAGAATGCTGAGCACAAGATGGGTGGCATCCAGTTTCCGCCCAGTTTTAGCATTTTAGGAAGATTGCGAAAATTTAGGTGAAGCATATCGAAGAATCAAAACATAATCAAACCAGAGACAAAAAATATCAATGCACATATGAAGGTTTTCAGCGAATGATTAATTCTACTGAATTTGTATTAGACCTCAGAATGATGTGCGATTGCCTTCAAGAGTTGTCAGAGTTAAATTTGGATTTACAAGAGCGCGACATGAACATTTGCAAAGCAGATAAAAATAATCAAGACTCTTGTACAGGTTTTTGAAGAAACACAAATCATTTCGGGTCTTTATTATAAAATTGCGGCCACTGCTGAAGATAATAACCTTTTCAGATAAGTTTCATTTCACAAAAAAGAAAGTAAAAATGATCCATCAATTGATGTGAAAGCGTTTTACAAAAAACTAAGAGAATCAATTGAACAAAGGTTGCTATCCAATGAAGATGTGTGATTTAAAACACTGACCAGACAATTTTGATACGCACTTGAGGTTTGACGAAGCAGAAATAAGGAACTTGTCAACAAGATTACAGTTAAGCCAAAGAACAATGATTTACTGATTTTGTTAATATATCACCGAAAAAATTGTTCCTGATAAACTTCTTCCTTTGAAAATTGTTATTTGCGAGATTTAGAGTCAAAAACCTATTCACTGTTAGTATTTGTTATTCAAAATCTAACTATCCTACGTGAACCAATATCAATACAATCCCAATTTCTTCAAGTTAAGCTGAGCGAGGGTTTTCTTAAATGAATCTTATCATCACCTCGACAAGAGCTTCATTGATGACAACAGCTGTATCTTCGCTTTTATTTAGAAGATTAGTTGGACCCCAACTCACACGTTTCGATCCCACTAGATATGTTGATTAATGGTTGCTTCGTGGCAGACACTCGACCATAGATACCAAAAGCAAAGAGCGCAATCTGGAATATATATCCGACGAGAAATTGTTCAGACTTTGGGGTTTATTATGAATTGTTTCACACCAATTTCTATATTATTTTCACCTTTAACTGGGTTTTTTGTAAAAAAGATAGAAAACTAAATAAATTTTGAAAAGTAATCTAAGACTAAGTCGTCAGTTAAATCTTACAGTTGTATACTATAGGTATAGCAATTCAATACAATTTTATTTAAGTTATTTCAAAAATATAATTGTTTCAGTATTTAACTTAACAAGTGATATGAAATAGTTTCATTTTAAAATCACTTCTGTGCTGAATTCGAAAAATTAATGACGTCAACTTAGTACCGGCACCTATTTTTTTACAAAAAGAACTGATTAGGACATAAATTCCTATAGATATTCACCAAATACTTTTACTATCAACGTTAAATTGCTTAAAAACGTATTATTTTTCTATGCCATTTTATTTTCTAGTTTAACTTAAGTTCCTACAGCTATGCTGTTTTAGAAAATTAATCCAATAACAAAATGAGGATGTCGGAGTTACTAAAGTGTTACGTTCACATCACTGGCCGTCCGTGACTTTTAGGACAAGGCACATAATAATGAAAAAAAATGAGATAACACAATAATCACTTAAACACAACTGTCTAATACATACCGTTCCAACGGTTTGAGTTAGTTTCAACTAAAAATAAACAACTCAGCACTTTAACAACTAAGTTAATAACTATAATACAATAGCTAATTTTATGAAATCTTTAGGCATGCACTGCATCTGTTCACATAGAATAGTTAGATTTTGAATAACAAATAATAACAGTGAATAGGTTTTTTACTCTAATTCTCACAAATAACAAATCTCTCATTTTTTTAAGCAAACCGATTATTTATAATTATTAGTGATAGGAAAAATTATTATTTTTAAATTTAGATTATTTACTTTGATTTATAAGTAACTAATCTTTGATATATGTTAACTAGTATAATGAGAACGGCCGAATGCACACCCAATTTCATGTATTTTCATTGTAATATTAAATGGATTTATACATCTTTTTTGTTTCTAAATGGTAACATAAGTCTTTGAACTTCAATGCACCTTGATTTTTTGAAGGATAATATATACTAAATATAGCATTTTAAACAAATTCCTTGTAAGTAAATGCATTATAATTTGGACATTTTATTTTCAGTATTATTAATAGATAAAATAAACAGTTTTAATTTTTTTAAATATTTCAGAAAATTACAATGCTATAAAAGGAAATTCTAACCAAGCGGCATTTAGACCATTTTAAAGTATACATTTTATCAATGTGACCCTTTTCTTAATTGATTGTCAATAATTTGTTTTATTTTAATGGATATAGATTTAGCTATTCTATTACTTTTATAGTTGTTTTTAGTTTATTTCATTGATGTAGAACTTTTTAAAAATCCTGATGTAGCTGTATATTGTTTGTCGACACATTCATGCATTTTATATTAATATTTATTAATGTTATTGCTATTTTACTATTACTAACAACTTTCATTATCCATACACAGGTTAGTGATTCTCTGATTGCATTGCCAAAATGTCTATCAATTATTTTATTCGTTGAAAATATTTGATAATTATGTAGTAGTTAGGTATATTAACGATAAAAAAATTATATAAAAATGTTAATGTTTTAGTTAAATTTGTATCTTAATTAACTTAGGAATTCGTTTAAATAAAATTGAAAAATCGAATATCACAACACTTCCAATTTTTATGTTTTTTTAACATTTAAAAAATCCACAAAAAATCCAAAAATGTTTTAATGATAAGATATTGACATACTCGGAAGTCTTTAGAACTTCCCAGCTGCAAGCCTTAAACGTCTCGCGACCGCATTACTCTAACACTAAAATCCCTCAGCGCAACAAGATAGTCATGTGATTGGTAAGCGGTAAATCCATCGCTGAACAATTACCCAGCCTTTCCAAAGTACTTCTCGTCTTGGCGGACAGAAAAGATTCCGACACCTACACTGGGAGTCACGGACATTTGACTACCATTTGCAAATTTGACTTTGTGTTGGGTTTACTTTTTCTGAAAGTGATATTATCAAACATTAGTGCTGTTTGGGTTAACAAAATGCACAAAAGTAAAAATTGAAAATCAATAAAGACATTGATATTCGAAATAATAATTAAAAAGGCAAAATCAATTAAAATTTTAAAATAAATATTTATCGGGGAAACGGGTTTGAGCGGATGCCAAATGACGAGACGAATCCAAATATAATAAAATTAAATCGATTGGATGTCACCAGAAAAAAATATTTAACAAAAATAGAAATTAATTAAAAATTAATTGACTAATGGGAAGTCCGAGCCAACAGAAAACCCGAATAGTGTGAGAAACCCGGAACGTCAACAAATTTTCTAATTACGGAAAACGAAATTGGTTGACGAAGAAAACCCGGGATAAAAGAGAAACCAGCTACCAAAATAATTATTGTAAATAAATGGAAACTCCCGGAGCTCAGAAATGACTTGAGTTGCTAGATGAGTATAAAAAGAAAAGGCAGATCAACAAAATTGCCAGTTGTTCGAAGAGAATATTTCAAAGAGCGGAATAAAGGAGGTATTAAACTTAAAATAAATCAACCAGTCAAACAAATTGCGTACCAAACAGGGACATCTCCCTTTGGAAGACGTATCTCTACGCATTGAATTTTATAAAATCATGCAGAGTAATTGTGTAGAGTATTGTGAATTGAATCGATTTTTGTGAAAGTTGTAAATAAAGTTGTGATATATAAATTGGAAATAAATCTTATTGTGTTGGGTTAATTAAATCGATTAAAGAAGGACACCAAGGAGTCAGACCTAAGCACAGACTTTATATATAAAAACCCAACAGTGCCCTTAGCAGATTTCTTCAACTCAAGACAATGGATGTCATCACTGCTAGAAGGAACGTGGAAATAACCATCGCAAAACATCTTAAAATTTGCAATAAGAACTTTGACGCATTGTTTAAGAAACTTGCAGACCAACTACGTGTGGAATCACAAATAAACCTTGAGTGTGCAATAACGTTATACGGAATTGATGGAGAACTTCCACTGACGGAGAAGAACATTTACACTACGTTTGTGGCAGAGTAGTCAGTGTCAAATCGCAGGTCTACGAACGGTCGACGATCCTTGTAGCAATTCCAGCAACATCTTGTTCTGCAGAGAGGGCTTTCATTGGGCTTAGAACGAATTAAAATATACACCCGCTCAACAATGCGATAAGATCTCTTGAAAAGTATTGCAATAATCAACATTGAACGGGGATATGCGAATTGTGTGTTGCAGAAAGACATGGAGACCATCATCGACACATTTAGCAGGAGGAAGAATAGCAATTCTTACTTTTTAAACTGGATTTCAGGCATTTAATTGCTTATTCACATAGTTTATAATTGCTTTGTGCTGATCCTTTGCATCTCACTTATATAAAGTAAAATTTAAACGTTTTCTTAAATTTTCTTATTCTCTTCTATTAAATTTAACATAGACAATTTCTGATTTTTAAAAAAATTTAGAAGTTTTTATTCTTATCTATTAAATTTATAATATTGGTAAATATAATTTTAAAAAATATTTCGGAAATTCGTTTAAATAAATATATTTGTTGATTTAATTTGAGTGAAAGAAAATATCAAAGAAAAGTAGAAAGCGAAAGTCTAGTTAAATTTTGGTTTTGAGTGATCAGGGCCGTTTATCTGTCGAAATATTTCGTATTTTAAGTAGGATGTGAGCCCTTTAGATACAAACCCCCTAAGCTTACATAATATTACATAATACCTGACCTCTGCTCACGCTTTTAATACCTGGAGATCGACCTTTGTCCACGCGGTTGCTACGTAACAATTGACCTTTGTCCACTGTTAACAGTGACCAAACAATTATGTCAAGTACCCACTAGTCAGTCACTACCCGGAGACACACTTATTATGCCATACACACCGGTTACCTAACATTATTCACACTTATTATGTCACGCAGTTTTGGACCAACACCTTTAAGACCTAATGTTCTGGAACACACAACTACCTTCTAGAACCTTCCACACAACAAACTTATGGATTCTTCCTTTCACCTACCATATGCCACACACTTACCATATGGAACCTACATTTCTGAAACCGTTCACACACACACACATTCTAGAATATTCCCAAAAATACATATCATACACACACCGACCAACGACCACCGATCCACACCAATCTACACTGATCCACACAGGTCCACAAAGATCCACATCCATCTACTCCCATCATCGCCCATAATCGTCTAACACGCCTATAATTACGTCTACGACTAAGTCGTAGACTTAACAAAATCATTCACTAGTACTATTTAAAATTTTATTAATACAACAAAATCTTGATTCATATGAATTGAGATCATTCTGCTTTTAATCAGACAATCGAGGAGGTTGATCGATAGAGATAAAATTGTCGGTTTACTATCATTTGATTTTGAGAAAAGATTTGTCTCAATAAAGTTCCACTCCTCGAAATTTCTCGGGCTTTACTTATTTTCATCATATTCGAAGGTTTGATATAAAGAGCAGATTGACTTTGAATCAGAATGTAGGGGATCTAAATTCTTCTCCTGTAATTGTTGAAAATCATCAAATTTCTTTTCATTCTTCTGACTCCTTAGATTTGGAATGTCTTCAGATGGTAATGAGATTTTTGAAATAAAGTCAATAATTGCTTCAGAGGAGTCAATTTGAGATTTGAGAAGATCAATCATTGTTTTAGTACTCGATTGCTGAAAATCGAAATGTTTCTCCAGCGGATCTAATTGGCTCGAAAGAGCATCATTTAAAAGATTTTTGTTTTTCATTTTTTAAAATATAATATTTTTAAAGCAAATTGAAACTTTTCTATTATTTTATTTTCAATTTGAAATTATTCATAATAAAACTTTAATTGAATATTCTAAAAATAATTTTTAATTAAATTAAAAATCAATTTATTGGGTTTTTAGAACGCCAGTGACATGCCATTTTCTTGAAGAATTTGCGATGTTACTCATTACGAATGCTTTTACCAGACCAGAAACTTTTTCAAAAGGAACTCCTATCTTACCAAGTAGATCATAAGACGCTGATGGAACAGATCCCATAGAACCGATTATACAAGTGAGGATGTCAACAGTAAATCTAGGTTTGGCAGCCTGTATTTGTTTTTTTTTGAAGAATCATATTTTGCCAAATTTTCCTTATTTACAGTTTCAAACGTGTCCAAAGAATCAAAGGGATATTTAATATCAATCATAAGAGTTGTCTTTTTCTCATTATTAGTTATGATCAAATCGAATTGTTCTTTAGAGTTTGATACCAAGAAGCAAGTGTGGTCCACAACAACAATTAGTAAAGGATTTTTCAAATGACGTACTATTTATTGAAGGCAATAGTTGTGAGTATTAAATGCAAGAGTAAGATGAACCTTGCAATTTTGCAAAACACGTGGCAACGTTTTATCTTGGTTATGACAAAGCCTACACAATCTATTCTCACCTTTTATATAAGGTTTTGCAAAATTAGCCAATGTGTTTGTTAAAGGGCATGATGAATAAATTTGCAATGATCCTTTCGTAATCCTCTTTTAAATTTTGCTCTATTAATATTAGGAGACAGATAAAATGTTGATGAATTACTAATGTTACTGTTTTTTCCATTTAGTAAAATATGAATCATAAAGAGCTAGATGAAGAACTTTCGAAACCAAACGACGATCGAACTTAGTCAATATTATTGTTCCCTTATGCGTTTTTTCAAAAAACCGAATCGCTGTTCTTGGTCGAAAGAAACGAGTTTTTTCCCAGTGCTTTTGAATAATATCAGCTTTATTAATCCAATTGAAACTGTCTTGGAGTGATGGGTTATTATTCCCAAGTTTAGATCCAGTAACAAATTTTAAAGAATCTATATTAATACGTTTTGTAAATTCAGAATTAGCAGTAAAAAGTCTAAAAAAGTGGCTTATAGTTTCTGTGTGATATTCATCCAAAAGGTCGTTGCAAGATGCACCTCCATTTTAAATCGAGTTATAAAAATTAACTGATTTCAGAATTGTTAGGTTAACTCATCATTTTTCTCAAATTACTACGAAGTTTTGTAATATTATTACAAACGTTTGCAGAAAGAGCACAAATTTTAATTACTCTCGCTCTAAATGTGAAAGTTAGGCGAGAGTAAAAGAAGGTCTTATACGTTTTCATTTTTTGCCAACCGCACAAATCGGAATCCGCTAGCTTTTTCGCTTCACTGACAACCTTATTCTAAATTTCATGAGGACTTTGGTTAGGTTCCTCACCTATTCGAACTCAAAAATATTGATAAAATTCGTTACTCAATAATTTCTTTATTTTTCATATTATTAATTGAAATTTCACTTATCCTGTTGACATTTGTCAGTTGAATATATGCACACTTTTCAGGTCGATATTCAAATCCAATTTCACGAGTTACATCAAATGAATGTTTACAATATTTTGCAAATCATGAGTATTATCAGCAATAAGAGCGATATCATCAGGATAAGCAAGAACGTGGATTGAAGATTCATCAATTTTGAAAGGATTTACTTTAGAAAGAGTAACAGATTGAAGGACAGGATTTATTGCAATGGCAAACAAAATCATAGAAAAAGGGCATCTTTTTTTGACACCCTGCTTTTAGGAATATTCGGAGTAACAATTGGACCACATGTATAGTATGAGCTAGTTTCAGTGTATAGAAGTTTCAAAGTGTTTGTGAATTTTTCACAAACTCCAATGTATCATAAAATCTTCCACATGTACATAACATAATTAAACAATAATGAAATATTAATCTCTATATATATGATTTTTAGAAAGAGTTCATTAAATTATACAAATATAATTATACAAATTAATAATGGAATTAAGAAATGATGCGGTATATCAAATCGTTGGCCCGAGTGGTAGCGGGAAAATTTTAGTTGTGTGTAAATTACTGAAATCTAATTTATTCCAAACAAAATTTAACAAGATTTATTGGCATAGGTGTGCAGATGAAGAACATGGATTAACTCAAGATAATTGCTGTAAATTGAAAAACATGAAAATAGTAAAGGGTTTCGATAAAAACTGGTCAAGTCGAGGAAAGGGGATGTCATCATTATCGATGATTTATATCAGGAAGTTAATAAAGAAAAAGGTTTTAATAATTTATTCACAAAAATCAGTAGACATGTTGGTGCTACTGTAATCTTTATTACTCAAAATCTATTTCATCAGGGTGGCGCACATCGAACAAGGAATTTAAATGTTCAATATTTAGTTATTTTCCAGAATCCTAGAGATGCAGCAGTTGTTGATTTTCTTGCTCGACAAGCATACCCAGTGGTGTTGTGCTAATTTTGTTTTACCGGAACGCGTATATATAATTATATAGACAGGGCCGATCCTGGGTAGGCGGCTGCTCTGTGCGGTCTCATGTCCAAAATTTAACGACGGGGGTTATTTTCCATGATAATCCTGGCGGCGACGTTTATTTTTTAGGTCTCATGTCCCAAATTTGAAGACGGGGGAAGATTTCACCCAATTTTTGCCCGTCCCCAGGATCGGCCCTGTATATAGCATAAAAAGATAAAAAGGAAAGGAAACAAAAATCATTACGAAACCCATTTTATGTATATATATATATATATATATATATATATATGTTTATTACAATAATAGGAGAGTTTAATAAAAATTAGTTAACAAAATATAAAATACGCATATTAGATACTTAAACAATATTGCATAAATATTTTTAACAATACATGAAATCAATACGTCAGCCAATTCTCGTTATCAGAAATCATCTTTAGTTCCGTAACACGTTCCTGTCCAAAAAGGAAGTACCGGAACGACGTTCCGGAGCGTTCCGGCTCGACAGCACCACTGAGCATACCCTAATAACCGTCATTTTCTTATTAGTACATTTCAAGATGTGTTGGACGTATGGGAATCTTTACTCCATTTTAATGCTTATCCTATTGGTGTACCCTTCACATTTGATTCCTAGGGATATCTTCCCGATACGCCGCACGATTTCAGAAATAACTATCGTGTACCCATGACCGAGATCATGTTGGTATTGTACACAATAGCCGAATACCACTCGAGCAGGTGAGCGCTATCACTAACACTACTCCTCGAATGACCTTCGCTTTTCCCGAATTCCCTGCTGCCGCTAGAAGGACTTACGCTTATTACTTACGAAATGTGCCCAAGACCCTTTATATTTATGCCTGTTAACTTGAGAGAATCATAAGGTTCAATTACATTACACATCCATTTTAGAAAATTCATCTGCCAATTTATAGTCAGCAGACATTGTTACCTCGCCAACTTTAACTGAACAAAATGGAGTTTAATTCGGAAAACAACAAAACATCAAAAGAAAATTTAATAACAAAGAAAATTAATTGTATTGGAATATTAAACACAGATTTTAAAATCAGTGACGAAAACAATCCGTTTTGAGTCTATTCGTCTTCGGCATCCATGTCAGTAGGCAGGTACCTACGTTTGGCCGGAAATTACGGTGGGGGACTGGCGTGGCAATTCCCATCAACACGAGTTGAGGGTCCCGCGATTTCGATTGAGTGGGAAACCATAGGAATATCGCCGGTGAGAACAGCGATATCTTCTAGATCTAATCCCAAACGATCCAGAACTCGGACGACTTGGGGAGAATCCGAATCCTCATCCACGAGATTTATGTGGATGGGGAAGCCCGCGACGGAAAGATTGCGTTTGGGGCATATAATATGTCCGGATCTAGCCCCGAAATCTCAAATTCCTTATAGGGGGGCGGCAAGTCGTCGATCCGACATGAGCCTTCGACAGGCTCCGTTTCTCGGAGGAGCTCCGTTTCCCGGCGACGACGGTCGCGACGTCGCCTATTTCGATTTGGCCGTCGATGGGCAGGCGGTTCCATCACCGGAATTTGAGGTGACTCCATTGATGGAGGAGCAGAGGCTGTTGTAGTTGACGGGAGTCCGATAATGGGTAGGTGATGCGCGGGGATTATGTTCAGCTGACGGGCTCGAACACTCCCCGGCACGTGGGTCTGAAGCTCCACGTCTGTGAATGCCTGTCGCAGGGCGGTAGCCTGCTCTTTTATCAGCAGCCATTGGCTGCGGGATTCTGCTATTAACTCCTCTTGAGTTTGAGTTAATCTTGCGATCTTCTGGTGCAGTCCCCTGACGGTTTCCGGAGGAGCCCAGGTGCCTTTCACCCGTTCGTATTTTGCTCGGAGCGCGGCATGTTGCAGCTTCAATTCTTCATATTTGTGTCATAGTGCTACCACTGACGGGAATAGCCGAGAAATTCGTGGCAGATCATTTGTTGTCGAATTTGAAGGGAATTCATATCTATAGATAGAAAAAGAGATGTTCAGGAAATAGAGAGTTATTGAGAAAGAAAAAAAAGAAATTCGACTAGAATATCGGCAGAAGGACTTTATGGATGTTAATTAGTTAGGCGGTTCCCGATTTACATTTCTTATAATTGAGGTTTACCATTATTTGGGTGTCTATCATTTTTACTGGGCGGCCAAGATCATGATGTATTCACGCTACATTAGGATATCTGTGAGATAATGGCATATCAATATCAACACAGTTATTCAGTAATTCGGACCCCTAACCCTCATCCGGACTTATATGAATGTTATCACTGCGGTTAGCTTTGGCGAGTTCACACATTGTATATTCTGCGGTGTGGCTACGCTACGCTGTTGCTGGCCTAATCGTTACCACCAAAATTTGATCGATATTAATATCAGCGACCACTTCGGTATTTAGATTCAGTATGATGCGTTTGGTATTTGTCCTAATACTCTCAATTAATATTTCATTTTAATGAAGGGAATATCTCTAGAATCATTAATTATTTAATTTATTAAATTAAGAAAGTTTAACAAAATGATATTGCCGTTGTCGGGAATTTTCATTTCTGTACAGAACCTTTAGTGCACCAGACTTATTAATATTACTTTAATAATATCGGAAATCATATTCAAAGCAGTTTAATTTAATTAACAGCAAAATTTATGATCAATTTAAAATTAATAAAAAGACATTATTTCAAAAGATTAATGTGAAAAATATTAATAATAATAATAATAACACAAATAATAATAACACAAATAATAATAATACAAATAATAATACAAATGTTACTGTCATGGTCTTTGTTTAAATGACCTTTGAAAAATTTCATTGTCTTTGTCTTTGTCCTACAAAAATTTGTACTTTTTAACTAATAAAAAAAATTGTACCGGGTTTATATGTCTTTACACTCTTTGACGGAAGGCAGGTAATCTAAGGGAAAATCGCCTTTCCTGTACATCAAGTTGGTTACTGTTTCAATAACTAAATCTATCTTCTTTCCAACTTTGAACTCTATTTACTTCAGTTAATATTTAATTTTTTTTTCTCTGCGACCGGATAGGTACCCGCTTTACTTTAGCTCTTACTTTTATACTAATTTTTGAAAATTACTTTGATCATTGTTGGGCAATCAGTACTTTAAATCAGTACCTAATTGCAATCAAATAGCAATTTGTTTGGGGTAATTTATTTACTGCCGACTTTTGTATGTCTCGGGTTTCCAGCAGCGCTAGGAATTCCAATTTACTTAGGCTTTCAATTAGCTCAAATTTCTCATTAGTCGATTAATTAAACTTAATTAGTTTTATTTTACCCTTAACTTTCTCTAAGGATCATCGGCAATAAATTTGAATTTTCCAAGTATACTGTCAATGTGTTTTTGGAAAGGTACGTGAAGATAATTGTTTAATCCTATTGGTGAAATTACCATATTGGAGAAATCTATGGTATTCATTGTGATTTTGCGGAAGGCCTTTTTTTGTAAATTATTGAGAGGATTTTGGCGTTCGGGAAATGATTTAAAACGTTGTTTATTAATGACATTGTATAAGAGTTATGAACTATAATATTATTGAGTCTCCTATAATCATTACAAGGCTAATAAGTACCATCCATGAATTATTGAAGTGTTCGTACAAAGTTTGAGGGATAAAACATGTCAATGCCGAGAATATATACACCTACCTTGGAGTTAGAATCGTGAAGAAGAGGTTCACAGAATATCAATTTTATGTCTTGTATAAATTAGAACACAAACAATGGTTCAAATAAATTAATTCAATGAAACCATTATACAAAATAAATAATGTTTAACTTAATTAAAAATTATGCAAAGAATTTGATTTTCATTTTATTGTGTTTCCTCTGTTTAATGTACATAATTGCAAATACCTGAGCTCGGTTATTTAGTTTTGTATGCTTAAAATTATATTGCAATATCAATTACTAATTCGCAACTCTTCTGAGTTTACAATTTTTGGGTGATTTGACTTAGAATTCTCTCAATTTCTATACTAAAGTTTTGTTGACACTTAAAGTGTCTTTTTCGTGCACTTAATGACGCCTGACGTCAATTATTATTATTAAAGCACTTGTGTGCCAATTACTGTTTCTCAAGCACTCAAAATACAGTGGAAAAGTTGTTATTTTTTATGGCACTTGAGTCCCGTTTTTCTGTTTTCACAATAACGCCTTGAATCAGTAATACAAATAGAAATTATAAAATAATTAACCCTTACATGAAATTTTTATAAATTAATAAATATAATTATCCATTAATTTTTTAAGAGCTGAAATATATAGCTTTTTGTCATACAATATATTTATATCCTAAAAACTTTATAAAAAAACCCATCAAAATAAATAAAAAATAGAATATATTTGAAAAAATTTCTTCTAACATAATATTTAGCATTAATGTATAGAAGTAACCACAACGTATGTAATGCTATAAACAAAATAGCAAGGTACAAAGAAAACACCAAATATAAGACTACTTGAACAAGATTCAATATCACACAAATAATTTAATACGAAAACTCCAAAAACCAATTAAATAATATAATCAAAAATTTTAATCATTCTAATTGCAGCACCAAATTGAATATTGTTATAGAATCTAACCACTGTTTAATTATATAAATCCTAGCACAGCTGTTTGTAATTTGGAAAGAAAATAAATAAATTACTATATATATTTGTGTGTGTATCTTATATTATTTTTACTTAAATATAAAGTTTCGGAAAAGAAAGTGATAAATATTTAGTAATAATAGCAAGAAAAAATGATATATGGGAAATTCGAATTCAGTAAATTAGTTTCAAATTCGACTAAAGTATTTGGTAAGCAAGTAGAGATTGAGAAAACAGTAAACTCAAGATAGTATTATGTTTTAATAATTTACATGAAACTAATTATCAATTAAAAAGATTAAATGTTAGTCATTTATAATCATATCTCTATATACAATCAGAAATTTCATAATAATATATTTGGAAGCTCATTGTCAATAAAACTTTGAGCACTGTTCTTAAATTCATTAGATTTCCAAATCTCAATAAGTTTCCGGCATTCCATATTTATTGTAACTCCAATTTGTTCTCTGTAATGAATACGAAGCATACATTTCATTGTTTCTGTACTCTTAAATATAAATAAATATATTAATGAAAGGAAAGTGTATGATTAAATCAATAACATAGCAATTTTAATGAAGGTTCGGAACTACAACTTTTGGGTCCAGGCTGCAAATATGAAAACCCACTACAAGATTTTGAAAGAGGAAAAGGTTGACAATGGCTCAGATAAAAACTCTTTTAAACGCAGCTCCTATGTCCTATTGCACACTTAGAGAAGAGCGTCATTTTTACTTGAATAGTGTAATAATATTGATAGGACATCAAGACGAGTTCGATTTACTGCTACAGGAAGAAAACTTCGTAAAAGGGTTGGAAAATCTGTATAGTTCATCCAAGTTATGGATAAAAAACTGTCACTAGTAATTGCGAAAAATGTAATGCCAAGAGTTTTTAGAAATATGCAAAAATATACAGGGTTGAGACATTTATAATAAAAAAATTTAAAATGCCATTTAATCAGTTAAAAATTAATAAATGATTAGTAAAAAATAATTTGCTTGTCATTCTAATAAATTACTGATCATTAGAATAAAATACTGATCAAAAACATTGAATTAATTACTGATCAAGTGATACTGATCATTTTATTCAAAAACTGATCAAAATAATAAAATACTGATAATTTGTATTAAAATACTAATCATTAAAACCTAAGCCTTATTAAAAATTGATTTTTTATTTTTTTATTAATTGATTTTTATTTTAAGGATTATTTTTACAATATTTTATATACTTATTTACTATATTTTTTTATCTGTCATTGTTCTTACATTAATTGCTCCTCAACCAAATAGAACTTAACTAGAACATTAACTAAAACATCAAAATGTTTAACCCTAAAATATTAAACAAAAAGAGTTTCATGTTTTGCTGTTTACAGAATTATATTTACGCCTCTTGCAAAATTTTGAAGTGGATTATCAAGTAAAATTAATTAAAAAATAATCGATGAATCGGTTCGGAGTTGCAGTTTAAAAAAGTAAAAACGAGAAAAGAAAATTTTTAATTAAATTTTATTTAAAAAGTTTACAATCAACTTTATAAAATTCTATCTGCAGTGTTAAATAAAACTTAAAAGCAGAGAAATCACGCTCTAGACTTATTTGAGTTGAGGCATTTGGTAATAATAGCTATTAGGAAGAAAATAACAACTATTTTCAGTAAGAGATATCTATAAAGTGACTTCATAGAAAATATAATAATCCTATTAAGATTATTATGGACCTTACCAACCTTTATGGGTTCAGGATTATATGAAGATTATTATATATCTAATTTATTTTAAGATTTTCTAAAATTTGGAAAAAAGAAAACATTACTTTGAAGAAATATGTGTGTACTGAGTAAGTAATCACAAAGAGAAAGTAGAAGTCAAAAGAACGCAATGGGTTTGTTTTCTTTCGAGAAAATATACAAGCGGATTAAAATATACATTCTAATTTAAAGTAGATAGATTTATAGAGAAAAGATCTAACTTGAAGTGGCAGACAATATTAGAGTTATGGATAAAACAAAGGAAGATAGTGATTTTCTCGAAGGAGAGTAAAAAGAAAAGATACTAAAACCGAAAGTCAAATTATTAAATTTTTATCACCGCATCAAGTTGAACTCAAATCTCAAGATGATACAAAAGAAATAAGAATAGGACAGCTAAAGAAGTTGAAAAGATTCAACGAAAGGAAGTTATATTGATTGTTTAACCGTTTGGGTGCTGACATTATATACATTGTATATACATTATATACATTGCAGATCCATCGCGCTGCGTAGCACTCAAACAGTTAAATAATTAGTTTGATTAAATATCCAACGTTTATCATTCTTTTTTGAAATATAATTTACATATATCGAAAGTTATTTAAAGAATAACATCGATTTAACCATTATCTTTAAATCAAATTAATGACTATTTTTGCTACTTTATCAGTAAATAACACAAAAATAAATACCATTGAAGGCACGTGTGCCAACTTTTCACAACGGCTAAACAATTCTGGTTTGAACTTATCCGAGAATATGACTTCTGAAATAAGACCTTTATTATAAGCTTCTTTAGCTGACCATTTTCGACCACACAGCAAAAGTTGATTTGCCTTAATAAATATTAAAAAATCAATTCGTGTCACAAACATTATTACTAACCAAAACTGTAAAAGTTAACACGTTAAACATATATTTTATAAATTAATTAATAAATACTTACTGTTGGCATCCCTACCAACATAGGTAAAGTTAAACTGGATCCTGCTTCAGGCGTTTGTGACAAACTAGTATAAGGCAAATAGAAAGAAGACGATTCAGTTGCGTAAATAAGATCACATAAAGGCAATATAGCGCAGCCGAGTCCAACAGCCGGTCCATTTATTCCAACGACAATAGGTTTAGGGAAATTCAATAGTTCTAAAAGAAATTTCCTCAGAGATTCAGCTAAATCGTGGACCTGTTGATTTGGGTACAATGGAGTTGTCAATTGTGCAGTTGTTGATATAATGTTTTTAACATTAGAAACGCATTTTTGTGCTGATGAGATAATTGTTTCTAAATCTATTCCTGATGAAAATACATTTCCTATAGCTGATAACAAAATAACTCGACTAGAATCATTAACAGCTTGCTTAAACGCTATATAAAGTTCATTTAAAATCTGAAAATAAAATATTTAAATATCAATTTTTAAACACAAATTTAAATTAAATCATACAGAATTCTCTTCCTGATTTCAGAAAAAATGTTTAAAATACAAATTACGATAAAAATGATATTTTGATTAAAAAAATATATACTACTTATAAAAATAAAAATTTAAAAATTAAATTATGAATGTTATACCAATTGAAAATTGAGTAATGGATAATTGAATCGCAAAAATCTTTTTCAAAAAATGCCAAATTAAAAATATTTTTATTTGTGTTATAAATAAAATTTTATAAATGCTATTATATAGCAGCTTATAAATGTTATATGAACTAATATAGACTACTACAAATGATCTATTAATAAGAAGATTGTTACCAGATCGATTTGGAAAAGATAAAAACTTTCATAAAAAATGACCAACGATTTTTCAAAGATACCAAAAAAGCAGTTATGATACAATAGATATTAGTATCAACCAGAGACGGATCTGAGGGGTGCGCATCCCTTCCCAGTTTTTGCTACATAAAAAAAATTACGAAATTATGAATGCATGCAATATGTGAGTTATTTATTCAGACTTTATCCAAAAAATTTTTGTGTCATTCAAACATCTATGAAAGGGATTATAAATATAATTCATATATTATTATTTATAAATAAATAATTAAATAAATTTGGCAACGATTTAATTAAACGATAACGCCAATAAAAAACCTTTCGTACGATATATTTCGATAGCACAGCTATCATCTTCAGGTACTCAAAACCAACTAAAAATATTATGAATTAACATTTAATTTAAACAAATTATTTTTTATTAATTTAATTTTTTAATAAATAAATATTTTTAAAAATATATTTTAAATTAATTTTAAATTTTAAATTTTTTACTTATATTCTAATTTTTAAAAATTAATGTAATTTAAAATTTTCAATTATTTTAATAAAATTAAAAAAACAAACATGATTTAACATACGTAAACTATTTAAAAACATTCAAAACATTCGTAGTCACAGCACTCTGCACATTAATCTTTGGATCCAATGACCTTATCAGCAATGCTTCACATATCACTCGTTCCCAATAACTATTAAAACTTCTCAACAAAATTCTAAAATCAGACATTCCGATATCACTTTTACAGCCTCTATTGTGTTCACTAATATTGGTCAAACCCTTCAATCGACAATGCTCTAGAACTCGAGTACAGAGATGACGGGAAGTCTCTCCAATGTATGTGGCATTACACCCATTACATGTAAATTGATAAACGAGATCAGAACACAATCCAACCGGAGTTTTTGATTTATTAATAAACATATTGCGTACCTTACACGAATTAGAGACGATCTTATACTCTAAATTTCCTATCAGTTTACCCAACTTCCTCTTATAATTTGTAAAGCCTTCAGAGTACGGCAATACTAACACATATTTAGGCTCAATTTTTTTATATCCATTTTTACAATCACCCAGATCAACACTCAATTCACACCCATCCGACAAATTACATTCAGACTTTCCACAACATGGATCCTTAGGATTTTTAATCAATTTATCAACAGTTTCTTTTATCATCAACAATAAAAATGATTTAGAATATCCATTCTTTATCAACAACTCAACCAATTTATCAACACTTTTTACCGAATTAGCAAAAGTAGAGGATAAAGCCCATGAACGATAAATCAATCCTTTCACCATATTTCTCTTATACTTAAATTCACAAAAGCTTTCTGGAGAAGTATAAAGACCAGTATCAGTTGGTTTTCTATAAATCTCTGTCTCATACTGTTTATCTTTGCGTTGAATTAACAAATCCAAAAACGCAATTGATGACTTTCTCTCCGTTTCACATGTGAATACAATGTTTTTATGTAAACTGTTCATAAACTGCAAAAACGGTTCTACATGTTTCTGGTTTTCAAATATAAGAAAAATATCATCCACATACCTTTTATAAACAAAAGGTTTTTCAAATTGGAAAGAAGCAATTTTCTTTTCCAAACTAGCCAAAAATATTGATGCCATCGTTGGTGCTAAAGGGGAACCCATAGCGACTCCATCTATTTGCTGATACCATTCATCATTGAAAAGAAAATTGACATTTGAAGTAGCAAATTCAAGAAGTTTTCGAAATGCCCTTCTATCCAAAATGTGATGTTCCGAATCATTTTCATTCCACAACGCACAGCATAAGTCAATTGTCTCAACCAGTGGCACATTCGTAAACAAACTACAAACATCAAACGAAACCATAACATCATTCATACTTCGTTTTTGTAGCTTTGCAATACAAGAAACAAACTCAAAGCTATCCTTACATTCAAACTCTGATCGCATTAATGGTTTTAATAATCCATCTAAAAACTTTGCTATTTTATACTGGGCAGTACCAACCATCGACAAAACTGGTCTCATAGGTACACCATCTTTATGGATTTTTGGTAGCCCATATAGTTTAGCTGGCTGCGATCCTATTGGACGAATAGACTTACCTACCTCTTCATCAATAAGCTTCTTCTCAATAAAACCATTTAACATTTTTTGCACAAACTCTTCATCCTTAAGAGGAGGTAATTTTCCATTCTTCCGACCCTTTGGCAATTTCACAAACTGAGGAGAATTTAACAAATCATTCAACTTATTTACATACACATCATGGTCAAGAATGACTATCCTTTGTCAAACTTACAGATATTTATATTTTTTTTAGCTAAGTTTTTTAAAGTCATAAAATCCCTAATATTCTGCTTTTTGTTTTTATCGATATACTCCATCGTACTTGCACTTAACGAGCTCTTCACATAATTACCATTAATGCCTTTCATCGATCGGGCAATATGAAATTTTACCCAAATTATACCCAAATTTTAAAGTTTTATTTACCAAATGACAAACAAATGTTCATTTTATCAAAGTATCACATAATTCAATAAATAAAAAAACAATGTCAAATTGATAAAATTTAATCGATAAAATTATGCAAATCTATTTTTCATTCGCTTTGTTCAAGGCCTTACTTTTGATCTTCTTTCAGTAGGTGTCGTTGTTGTTGATCTAACCAAGTTTTATGACGAAAGAGGGTTTATTCTCGTATTATAACAATCTTTATACCCGCATATAGTGAAATAGTTTGATACATAGTTGCTTAATTTTACATGTATGGGAACTCATACACCTGAAAGTTGTTTACGACTACAGGTTCAATTTCCTAAATTCACATTGTATTTATCCTGAATAAGAAACATATCACTACTCGATTTAACACATGAAACTTTGTTACAATATTTTAATTTAGGTAGGTGAATAAAATATTTTATTTGGGTAGAAAGTGAATAAAAACTTTTAAAATGGGTAGAAGATGTAATGTCCTTTAAATAATATTTAGTAAATATTTTACATTAGAAACATTTTTATGACTTCTGTTGTATAATTAAATGATATTATCAGACAAAGTAAATTATATTAAGGATGTAGAGATCACGAATATAAAAATAATGTTATTCAAAAATTTTTAAATCAAAATTTTATAATTAAATGAAAATCTAAGCAAATTTACTTTTATATTAAAGCAATTAGGAAATGAATAAGAACTATTATGAAGACAAATTTCTGTAAATCCAGCTGCTACATTTTTCCGCACAATAATTTCACGAAATCTGTTTGTAGCCTCTATTTGACGTATACTGGTTCTGCGCATTTCTGTAATTTCATTGTTATCGAAATGATCAGATTCCTACAATTAAAACACAACATTTTTAATATTTTGAATTTTTATTCTAATTAAAATGAATTGATTAGAATAAACCACAATTTATCACTAATATTGAAATTTAGATAAGCAAAATTTTATGGCTTTTACAAACTATATAATCAAAAAGAAAATGTATTTCATTATTAATCGTAAATTTCTGTTAAACGTATATATCCAAGGGTGGATTTACATACTTGGGGCCCCTTTAATATTTTACCCAATTAAAAAATATTAACCAAAATTTCACGTAGTTAAATAAATAATAAAAAATATAAGTAGACGTTAATATAAGGTTAATTTTGCTTCTTTCGATAAAATCACAAAAGTTACCGGATTCCATTGAAAGTAAGACGATGTTTTATTTTCGAAAAAACAAATATTTTGTAATAATTTTATAAAAAACAAGTATAAAACTGAGCTTATTTGCAAAAAAGTTAAGAATCAAAATACATTTTTATTTTAATAATCAAAGGTTGATTTTTACATAATCTAAATCATTCTTTCTCATCTCATCATTTAAATCAAAATTTATCTTCAGCATCACTTGTATTAATACTAATACTACCTAAAATCATTATTTTGATTTAATTGTTGATAGTTCAAAATCATTCTAGATGCTTTTATGTCACACATATGGAAAGATTTTATTATCGTTTCTTTTTAATTATTTTGTGCGGTACTATCGATTTGTAATGGAAACATTGCAGAGTAAATATTAATGCTGAAAATATTTTTAGAAAGGTCTTTAATTAATCTTAAAAATACTTTCAGCATTAATATTTACGCTGCCATGTTTTTTTTCACAAACCACAATTAGACAAATTGTTAAAACGAAATTTATAACTAAACGATTTGCTTGATTGTCAAAATTTACTAGAATATGTGAATTATTTAGTCATAATTTTGTTTTATATATAACATAAATGACCGATTTTCCACTTTCGAGCCTCATGTGGCTCTTTAGCATCAACTACGCGACTCCCATCGACTATCATGAAATGACGTTAAAAATAAAAGTAGTGGGATGTATCACCGCAAACTCACCCCAGGGGGTAAAACGTTTTTTATAAGTCTAAAAAGTACAAAAAAATTTAAGACAATGACTCATTCAAGATCATTGAAACAAAGACCATGACGCATTCAAGGTCATTGGATGAGTCATAATATTTTCTAAAGGTCATTCAAAGACTGACTTATCAAAAAATTTCCTAATGCCACTTAAAATATCTCAAGGTCATTCAATAGTTACTTTCAAAAAAAATTTAAATAGAATTTACAACTTATTTTTATAAGTAGTGTTTTAATTATTATTTTTACAAATTAATATTATTATTTTACTATAATTATTTTTATTATTACAACTTTCTATTATTATTATATAATAAAAACAATGTCATTAAAAACAAAACTTTTATTAAAAAGAAATAATTCGACTATAGTAATATTGTCGAAGGGCTTTATTCAAATCCCATTCCACATACTTCCGATATCGGGCAGCACAGCAATGACATACATCCCCACATGGATATTCAGGTTCCGTATCCTTTAACATTTTGTTTTGTTTGATGTCCCGATTACGGAAAATATCCATATAGATGTATAATGAAAGACCAAGTCTGGAATCATTGATGCTGGCTTATCCTTCAATATTTCATTAAAATCTGGATAATAGATGTCCAGACATTCTTTGATAACTTTAAAATAATTAACAAGTAAAATAATAATAATAATTATAATAATAATTAATTACCATAATGTTCAATTTCGTTCACAGCTTGAACTGCGCCCGGTACAATAAGATCCATCATAATGATAAAAATTTAAATAACAATTAATTTTATACTAATTTAAACCAATGAGAAGTTAAACACACAAACTTTTAGTTATAAAAAATAAATATTAATAATAATACTAGTTTTTAGTGTTTTTAAAATGGCTAACTCAATTGTTGTAACCGTTCAAGGTAAAAATTCAACAAGATGTGTATGTTCTGATACTGCCGTGTTGATGGATATTTTGTATATGATAGATAGGCCTAGATATTTGAAAACTCCAGTCAAAAAATTATCTGAAAGAATGAGTGATTTAGAAATCCGATTTGAACTCACATATGAGACTTTAAAAAGAGCTCGGAAAAAAATATATGATATTCTATATCTAAATAAGACCATTGGTATTATCAAAAATGAATTAAGAAGATACAATATTCAAATTGAATGAAAATGGAAAGCTTCATGAAGAAATGATAAATGAAGTACAATATAATATAAAGCTTATTCCAATAAAACAAACGATCAGTTCAATCGTATAATGAAAGAAGTTTGCTAAACAAATATTTCCATTATAAACTATTTTTTCTTAAACAAAGACATTGCAATATAAATACGATATCCATGCATGATTCTAATTGGTCGAATATAGTATAAATAAGCCTACACCTCCAAACATTTTTATAAAATGTCATAAACTAAATTTTTTATAAATTTGTTGAATAAGCTGGTTGCTAATAATGGAGATGATGATGATATGATGAAGATATTCCATTTGAGCCCATTCTCAAGTTTCCAACATTGGAGAGAAACAAAAATTCATTCCAATTGATATTTAGTTATGTTTGATGAAAATAATAAATGGATGCGAATAACAGTAGGATTAATGAATATGAAACATATGATTTTAAAATCCGGCTCCGACTATGACAAATATTTTCAATGGTCCATTGAGGTATATTACTATTAATTATTTTATTTTTATCATTATTTAAGGAGTTTTACAATAGTAAAGTTAAGCAAATCCTGGATCGTCTCAAAATAAACGAAAATACCGAAAATACTTGTTAGTTATAATAATTCATCACATCGAGTAGATATCAGCTCGAAAACATAAATGTAAAAATTACAGTACCAAAATATAAAGTTGGTGATCATGTTAGAATTAGTAAAATATATGTTTCCCTTTCATCAAAAATTTCGATAGTAAATGGAGTGATGAGGTATTTCGAATTACTAAAATAAATACTAAAGAGTCCTGTAATGTTTGTTATTAAAGATACTGATAACACTGTAATACAGGGAAAATTCTATGAACAGGAATTACAAGTTATTTCCAAACCTACAGTGTTCAGAATTCAGAAAATATTGAAAACTAAAAAGGTGGGTAAGGATAAACAATACAATGTCAAATGACATGGATATCAAAACCCTCATGGATATTATCAAAAGACCTAGTAAAATGAGTTTCTATACAATTTTACCTAGCAATAGTTCCCCACTAATCCATCCGGAAAATCAAGCGAGTAAATTTATGGTTGATCTTCAAAATCCTATGTATTTACATGGAAATTGGGAAGTTGCTTTGCAAGACTTTACATTTGTGTACAATACATTCCCATTTTATAGTCATTGTAAAATCGGTTACAAGAAACGTGTTCCCAAAACCTGTAGTGGTATTTTCTCAATCAATAATATTGATCGATATGGTCATATTCCGAATCAGATTTTAGATGAAAATAGTGGCATGTTTTTTAAAGATGGATTGAATGTTAGTTGTGATTTTAGCCCATTTACAATTAAGTTTGAAAGTATTGAGAATGCCAAGCGAATGGGCAGTGATAAGCTTAACATTGTTGTTCCTGGTACTGGAATACCAAATACGTTTTAAAACATTTATCGATGTCGGTCCTGTGAATGAACACATCAAAATAACTGTATCATATATTAATGAGGTGGAAGATACATTTACGTTTACTAAAGAATTATATATTGAAACACTTGAAGAATTACATAAATATATTTCATTCAATTGTTTACATATATTTAAAACTATTGAATTTGTTAAAGATGGATTATGCAAATTCAGTCTGAATAATAACATTTGTGAAGTTACATTTGATAAAAATTTGGCTAATATATTGGGATTAGATAAGCAAACATATAGGGTAAGTGCTTTTGGTGTACGCAATTCAAAAAAAAAACTTCATAGACAAATGTTTATATATGCTAACATCATCGATCCTATAATTGTTGGTGATTCTTTGGTTCCTCTATTGAAATCTGTTTGGGTTGATAAACATGACCAGGATGAAGTTGTCAATATAAATATCGATAATCCCATGTACTTACCGGTATCAACATCATGTATAAACAATATAGAAATAAATATTCGTGATGATGGCGGTAAATTTATTGAATTTATTCTATTTATTGAACGGTATAGACTGCATGTGTTTTACAAAGAAAACATACCTACACAGTAAAGGCTGCATGCATAAAATTCTCTCACCTATATGTGTGTATTGCTAAAATGTGATTGGCTAAATCCTGAAAATTAGATTGTCTTTATAAACATTGACAAATTCCAAATTTGTCACAATTATTTCAAAAATTTACTAAATTCAAAAATTACCAACAATAATATTTTAAGGAATCTTTTAACAAGTGAAACTGGTAAGGATTTTTAATTTTATTTTTTATTATATTATTTATTATTTTAGACTGGTTTACCATAGCTGAATTGCAAGATCAGTTAGATGTTGAAAATGAAGTTATCATTATCTATGATGATATAGGTAAGTTTTAATTTTATTTGTGATTTATTTAATAATTATTTTAGAAAATGACGTTATTGTTATAGAAAATACCGAAGTTATCATTATCGAAGAAGATGAAAATGATATTGTTATCATTATCGAAGATAGTGAAGTTATTATCAATGATGGTAAATTTTAATTTTATTTTTTCTATATATTTAAAAAAACGGTTTAGTTGATTTGGTTGCCAATGTTCCTGATGTTGTCAACGTTCCTGATGATGCCCACATTTCTGTGGATGCCCCCGTTTCTGGGAAAGATATGAATGGCCTCTCTTCTATAGAGAATGATGATTCTTCGGATTCAGAGGATAAATGTTAGTGTTTTATTTATTTTTATTTATTTATAGAAATTAAGTTAATGATATTTGAAGTATTATTAAAATAATACATCAAATATCAATAATTTATAATAAGTTTTATGATGTTATATTTATTTTTTAATAATACCTATAAGTTAATAAATATATTTTCATTTTAAGTTGATGAAATTTAAAGTATTATTATAATAATACTTCAAATATCATTAATTTATAATAAGTTAAAATTATAAAGAAATAAATCTATTGATATTACCATAATAGTTATTGAATTATCAAGGTATTATTTTAATTAGAGATTTTATATAGGTTTTATTTAATAGTTTGCAGTGACCATACAAATATTATTATTTTTATTAGATATTTTATATAGGTTTTATTTAATAGTTTGCAGTGAGCATACAAATATTATTATTATTAGATATTTTTTATAGGTTTTATTTAATAGTTTGCAATGATCATGCAAATATTATATAGGTTTTGTATATATAATAATTTATTATTTTTTATTCTATTACTTATTTTTATAAGATATTTAATATAGGTTTTATAGGAATTAATATAAGGAATATAAATAAAAGTTTTAATATAATAGTTAGAATTATTAGATACTTTATATAGGTTTTGAACATATTAATTTATTATTTTTTTATTAGGCACTTTTTATCCGAGATATTGCATCTCATCATTGCAACATAATAAAAGATGTCATAAAGATATGAAAAAATATTACCACCATAGATTTAATGGCATGGACTTTTTTATCTGCGCCATATATAAAACTTCCCAAAGCATTAAATATAAAGAATTTTATAGGGAACATGCGATTCATTTAAATTCTTTTAAGTCAAATAAAATTAAACTTTTTAAGGAAATTAATAAAAATAACATAGATATTTTGAATATAATGCAAAATAAAACTACATCAAATAAAACGAATAAAAGGCCTGCTGCAAATATTAAAATTAATATCCCTAAGAAAATAATTAAAAAAGAAGTCATTGAAATCAGTGATGATGATGACTCTAATATTATAAATAATGAAAATAATGAAAATAATGAAAATATTATAAATAATGTAAATAATATACCTATTATAAATAATGTAAATAATATACTTATTATAAATAATGTAAATATTATACCAGATAAAAATAATGAAAATATTATAAGTAATGATATTATTATAAATAATGTAAATATTATACCAGATATAAATAATGAAAATATTATAAATAATGATATTATACAATTCGGAGGTTCTGTACTAGAGAATGAGCCGAACATAACAGTAAATTTAAATGGCGCTATCAAAACTTTAAGTTTTGATATATCTAACGCGCAAAACTAATTAAAATAACTTTAACTGAGCGAATCAGTAATAAATTAATTTTAGAAATAAATAAAATGAGGAGCGTTAAAATTCAATTCGCAATATGAATTAAATTTGAAAAAGATGGTGAGATCCGTGACAATTATTTTTCGAATAATGCGGAGACATTTTCGGATAACTTTTTAAGCGAAGGGGTTAATAAGCTTAATGAAAAAATAGAACAATTCACCCATTTAGGCAGTGGATGGCGTGTTATTAATAATATGGAAATTCACTTTATTTTAACTAAATATGCTCCTATTAATCGTCTGTCTGGACATAAATATATTAAAACCCCTTCTGCATTGAAAAATAAAGGAGCTATAGTAAATATAAAAAATAATGACGACAAGTGCTTCCTTTACTCTATTCTTTATTTATTAAAGAAAGATATAATTGGTGAAAATCCCCAAAGAGTCTCTAAATATACAGAGTTTTTAGACGAGTTAGAATACGATGAGGTCACGGATTGTCCCATGAAATTAATAAATATCCCAAAGTTTGAAAAGAAAAATACTAATTTAAAATTAGCAATAAATGTGTTTCCGTACACACCAACTGTTATAATTGATGAGGTTCCAGATAATTATGTCTTTCACCATCCCCATTTAAGTTTGATACATAGAACCAAAGTCACTGACGGAAACACTATTTATTTATTATTGCTTGAAAATAAGGATAGATATCATTATACCGCAGTGACCAATATCAACTGGTTAATGAATTGCCATCAAACCCCTGACTGTAACATTCAAATTAGATGCCGTTGGTGCCCACATTGTCTTAATGGGTTTAGATTAGATAATGCATTCAATGCACATGTTGCATTATGCGCTAAAAATCAGACTGGCACAACCCTATACACGCTCCCCGAAAATAAAAATTTAGAATTCCTAAATTATTCTAAACATATCACCCCACCTTTTGTGATTTATGTCGATTTTGAATCGGTTTTACCTCCTGATGATAGACATCATCAAATTCATATGCCTATTGCAGCAGGCCTTTTATTAATTAATAATTACACTAACACAAAATCGTATTATTACTTTTATGGTCTTGATTGCATACCTGATTTTCTTAAGAAAATTGAGGAAATTTCAACTGAAATTGTTATTCCGTACTATGATTCGGAAGGTGATAAATTGATAGGACCTATGTCTTTCAATGAGGTTCGACAGTTTAAATCTTGTCGAACCTGTTATTTATGTAAAAAACCGATTGTACATCCGGTTAGAGATCATTGCCATTTTACTGGTAATTATCTAGGGGCAGCTTGCCGAAAATTTAATGTAGCTTGTAGGATTTATCGATTACTACCTACAGTTTTTCATAATTTAAGAGGATATGACCTTCACCATATTTTAAAATATGGTCTCGATCGCTTTCCTTCATGGAATTTAGATATCATCCCGACCTCAACAGAAAAATTTATTTCGTTAATTGTTCACATTAACAAATTGGCTGTTCGCTTTATCGACAGTATACAATTTGTTAATTTTTCGTTAGCTAAGGCTGTGAAAACACTAACTTCTCTTCCATTGACTTCGTCTGTCTTTCAAGGTTCTATAGTCGACTGTAAAGGTATTTTTCCGTATAATTTTGCTATTTCCGAGGAAGTTCTTGAGACTACTTATGAGTTGCCTCCAATTTGGGAGGGCGTAAGTGAAGATGAGTACGATAGGGCACAACTAATCTGGACGCAGCAAAACTGTAGGACTTTGCGTGATTATATGTTAATTTACCTTAAACTTGACGTATTTCTCCTTGCGGACTATTTTCAACAATTCCGTGCCAATGCTATTGTTTACAATGGTCTTGAACCTCTAACCTTTTATGGAATTCCGGGTATGTCATGGGCTTCAGCGCTTATGACATTAACGGAACCCATTGAACTTTTACAGGACATGGAAATGTTCAATTTTTATCAGGATGGTTGAGAACAATTGGTAGATTTGCACTTCCTATTCTTAAACGCCTTGGTCGTTTTGGTATGAAAACTGCTAAAGATGTGATAATTAATGAGCAGAAAATATTACCATCTCTGAAATCAAAAGCATTATTAGAGTTAGGGAAAGTTATACCGGGTATGTTTGAAAAACAGGAACCACCGGCTCAAAAACTTAAAAGACATCATAAACATATAAGTAGGTAGTTAGTAGCTATCTGGAATATAAAAAAAACATAGGGGGAGGGGGGGTATGTAATAGCGGATTAAATTTCGGATTATCTTGATTACATAATGATGTAATCAACTTAATTAATTTTGTGTGTATTTTAATTAAATTTTTGTGTATTTTTTTTCGAAATTTTTTTCGAGTTTTTGGCGCGATTTTTTTTTGAATTCAAATTTTTGGAACATTTTTTTTAAATTCAAATTTTGGCGAATTTTTGAAATAAAATTGAAATATTTTTTTTTGAATAAATTTTTTTTTTAATCACACTATAGTCAGGGGGTATTTTTGAAAAAGACTAAAATAAATTGGCTTGAATCGCCTAACGATAAAAAAAAGCATAAAATAAAAATTGGCTCAAATCGCCTAAGATGTGATATAGTCAGGGATATTTTTAATTCGTAATAAAAACTAATGCAATATTTGGTCTCAATACTTTCTATAGGTAAATATAGGCATAAAATAAAAATGGCTTGAATCGCCTACTGATAAAAAAAAGCATAAAATTAAAATTGGCTCAAATCGCCTAAGATGTGATATAGTCAGGGATATTTTTAATTCGTATTAAAAAACTAATGCAATATTTGGTCTCAATACTTTCTATAGGTAAATATAGGCATAAAATAAAAATGGCTTGAAACGCCTACTGATAAAAAAAAGCATAAAATTAAAATTGGCTCAAATCGCTAAGATGTGATATAGTCAGGGATATTTTTAATTCGTAATAAAAACTAATGCAATATTTGGTCTCAATACTTTCTATAGGTAAATATTGGCATAAAATAAAAATGGCTTGAAACGCCTACTGATAAAAAAATTGACAGAGGTATTTTATAGGCTTGTAAAAAAAAAAACACTTGAAATATTTGTTCACACAATTTTCATAGGCAAATTTAGGCTCTAGATAAAAATAATTTAAATTGCCTAAAGTAAATTAAAGTACATTAGAATACATTAGAGTATATTAAAGTAAATTAAGGTAAATTAAAGGGTCTAAAGTAAATTAAGATACATTAGATTATATTAAAGTAAATTTAGATAAATTACAGTACATTAGAATACATTTAAGTATATTAGAGTAAATTAAGGTTCATCAAGTAAATTAAGATACATTAGAGTAGATTAAGGTAAATTAAAGGGTCGAAAGTCAATTTAAGTACATTGGGGTACATTTAAGTAAATTATGGTTCATAAAGTAAATTAAGGTACATCAGAGTAATTTAAAGTACGTTAGAATAAATTTTAAGTAAATTAAGGTTCTTAAAGTAATCTAAGGTGCCTAGAGTAAAGTATGGTAGGTTAGGTAAGAATTTTTTTTAAATTAAATAGAGAGTCAACAGTCAAGTTACATAAGGGTAATTTTAAAAGCTGAAAATTTTAAAAGCAGTTATAGTAGGCAAATTACATAAGGTAAGAATTTTTTAAAAGTAAATAGAGGGTCAAAAGGTAAATTACATAAGGTAAGAATTTTTAAAGTTAAAGAGTCGACAATATTGCATGATAAAATTTATTAAATAAAATTTTTAGTATAGTTTTATCGATCAATTTTTAACATAATTTTACAATGGAATTTTTTTATACATGATTTTTAAAAGATGAAATTTTTAGGATAATTTTAAAATGAAATTTTTTATACATGATTTTTAAATAGAATTTTCAGCATAATTTTATCGATGAATTTTTTATATATAATTTTTAAAGATGAAATTTTTAGGATAATTTTACAATGAAATTTTTATACATGTTTTTAATTGAAAAAATTTTTAATGTAATCTTAAAATCAAATTTTTAGTATAATTTTTACTATGACTTTTTTATACATGTTGATAACGATCAAATTTTCAAAGAAATTTTTCAAAAACTTTTTCAAAGAATTTTATTAAATTAAATAATTGAGTTTCAGTGTTACATAGTATTGCCTAAGGTAGGTAGTAGTCATTCGCAAGAGCAACCCATCTCCTCCACTCTGCAGCAACCCATCCTTAATAAAAAAAAAATAATAAAATAATAATAATAAATAATAATATTAATCAAATTATAATAATAATAATAATAATAATTATAATTATAATTATAATAATAATACTTTCAGAAAATATAAAAAGTTAACTTACTTGGTATCAACTTCTGAACACTGATAACCCATACACTGTGAATAAATCATTAATAACTGAACAACAATCACTAGGTACTGTATACAAATAACCGAGTACTGTACAGCTCTCTATATACATATTAGGCATTGAATAATTTACTTATTTATTAAAATGACATATTTAAATAATATTTACTCTTTCAACACAGATATTGAATCAACTCAACCCACTTTAAAAATAAAAGTTTCTCTCAATCATTTCCCTTTAAAATACTTGGTTATTCACACACTCACAATATGCTATCAATAACTAGTTACTGAACAAATCAATATCAAAAACTAATTACTGAATCAATAAATATTAATGATGGGTTACTGACCAACTAATTTTGAAATAAATCACATAAAAGGTTAACAAAAAGAAATACAAGTTGAAACTTTATTAACTTTTTCACTATTTTATCGATCATTGATGTGTCCAAATTGGTAAAATTTTTGGTTGCTTAGTTACCTTGCTGTTATCAAGCGATAATTAATCAAATTCATTGAAACCAAATCCATTGTTATATTTACTTGGTATCAACTTCTGAACACTGATAACCCATCACACTGAATAATTCATTAATAACTGAACAACAATTACTAGGTACTGTATACAAATAACCGAGTACTGTACAACCCTCTATATACATACTAGGCATTCAATAATTTACTTATTCATTAAAATGACATATTTAAATAATATTTACTCTTTGAACACCGATATTCAACCAACTTAACCCACTTAAAAAATAAAATTTTCTCTCAATCATTTCCCCTTAAAATACTTGGTTATTCACACACTCACAATATGTTATCAATAACTAGTTACTGAACAAATCAATATCAAAAAATTTTTACTGACCAAGAAATCTTTAAATAAAAGCACATATAAATTTGAACAATCAAAAGAAATACAATTTTATTAACTTCTCGACTTTTTTATCGATCATTGATGTCTCCAAATTGTTTTGTTGTTTAGTTACCTGATTGCTATCAAGAAACTATTAATCATTGAAGCTCAATCAATTGTTGTATTTTGTCTGAATAAAAATTTATTTCTTTACAGTCTTGTATGTGATTTATTGAAATTATTTTGTAAAACTTAGTTAAAAAACTTTGAAATTTTTATACCATTTTTGTAATATTTTTAATTGCGTCCAACAATGAACAATTACTAAACGTTATTTTCAAAGATGAATGCCAACCTTTTCATTTATTTTTCACATGCCCTAAATAAATTAATTGCTAACACATCAAATAATTACTTAAATTTATTTTTATAGATTTTCTATTCACCCCCAACTCTTATTGTTTACTGAATGATAAATTAATTAGTAAGTACAAGTAGTGGTTAATCTAATTGCTAGTGAAAAGAAACTTGATTAGAAAAAGATACTTAAATTAATTTCTCGAAACATATATTACTTTCATTGTACTTGGAATAAATTTTCATATATTTATTGAAAATGATTCGACTCTTTAAATTATTAACTCAAAGATGCTAAAGGTTTGAATAAAACTGATAGAAAAAAAAATTAATATCTACAGCATTACTAAAATCAAATAACTATAATTTCTGATACCATGCTTCAATACATGTATAGGTTCTTGTGTACTGATATCACTTACTGAAAACCCAAACTTATAGGAAAAATGTATGTGATTGTCTATTAGTCTTTGTAGAAATTATTTTTATTAAATTGTGGTTAGCTGGTGAATAGAATTTGATTAAAGTAGTGGGAAAGATGTAAATTTTAAATAAATTTGATTAAATTTGTTAATTCTTTAAATAAAATTTTTTAAAGAAAGCTTCAACATAGTAGCAAATTTTAAAGAGAATAGTACTTATCAATTAAAAATTAAATTAAATTAACTAAGTTGTAAAATAATTGAAAAATTTATTAGATCATTTTTTTAAATTTTATAAGGTAGTTAGGTAATTATTCTAGGTACTTGTTGAATGAAAATTAGTGTATGTTATCGACTGCTCATAGTATTTAATTCTACAATTTCCGGATAAATAATTATTAAATTCTTGATTCCTGGAAATAATCGTAAATATTTAAATTATTCAGAAAATTGTCAAAAAAACCTAAATAATGGGTAACAAAAAAGTTTTAAATACTAGTCAATTTTAGTTTTTAATTTAATTGAGTTACGAATATTTTAATAAAATCAAATAAATAGTTACATGAATCAAACAATTTCTTAGAACTGAAATATTATCGATATATCCTGATTAACCTTAAATCAATGAAAAAAAGTAACAATTTTCCTAAGTATCTTATAAATGCAACCAACTCAATCCCCTTAAAAATACTATAAATTCACCTCTCAACCAATCATTTCTCTTCAAATATCATTTTCACTCCATTATATCAACTATATTCATACTTTTCATAAAAACCTATCAAGTAGACAATATTTACCCTTTGAACACTAATATTCATTCTAGTAAATTCCTTTAAAAATATTATAAATTCCTCGCTTGACCAATCATTTTCCAACAAATAACAATATTTCAAGCCATATTCAATATTTTTCATAAAAATCATAACAATACCCATTTCTATAATATTTACCCTTTAAATAACAATATTTAACTAACTCAAGCCCCTTAAAATGACAACAAACTTGTTCTTAATCGACTATTTTTTCACTAAATAAATTCCACTCTTGACCAATCTTTTTCCATCAAATAACACTTTCCCCTACTCTACCAACTATATTCATTATTTTATAAAAATCACCTATTAAATAACGATACTTAACCGACTCAACACCTTAAAAATATCAACAAATCTGCTGTTAATCGATTATTTCCCTTTAAAAGATCATAAATTCTCTTCTTAGCCAATTGTTTTCCCCTAAAATAAAATTTACTCTCAACCAATCATTTCTCTTTAAATGAGAAATATCCCAGTTATATTCATTATTTTCATAAAAAATCACCGACATATCGATATTCAACCGAATAAATCTCTTGAAATCACCTTAAAATTCCTCTCTTGACCAATCAAACCCCCTTAAAAATATTATAAATTCGCCTCTCAACCAATCATTTCTCTTTAAATTACAATAATCCCCGCTATATTCATTATTTTCATAAAAATCACCAACATATCGATATTCAACAGGATAAATTTCTTGAAATCCATCTCGTGACCAATTATTTCCCCCTTAAAAGATCATAAATTCTCTTCTTAACCAATCATTTCTCTTTAAATGACAATATTTCCAATCTCTTAAAAGATTTACACACATATTGATATCTATCTGAACAAAGCCCCTTAAAAATATTATAAATTCCTCCTCTATATTCTCCATATCACAAAATTTCCTCTTAACCAATCATTTCCCTTGAAATCACATTTTCATTCACTGCACCAACAATACACATATTTTTGGTAATAACCTACAAGGTAAAATTTCTTTAGAAATCTATATTTAACCGAATAAGATCTTTAAAAATCGGATCATATTTACTATATGTATTCAACCAACCTTTTATGTGATTTATTTCAAAATTAGTTGGTCAGTAACCCATCATTAATATTTATTGATTCGGTAATTAGTTTTTGATATTGATTTGTTCAGTAACTAGTTATTGATAGCATATTGTGAGTGTGTGAATAACCAAGTATTTTAAAGGGAAATGATTGAGAGAAACTTTTATTTTTAAAGTGGGTTGAGTTGATTCAATATCTGTGTTGAAAGAGTAAATATTATTTAAATATGTCATTTTAATAAATAAGTAAATTATTCAATGCCTAATATGTATATAGAGAGCTGTACAGTACTCGGTTATTTGTATACAGTACCTAGTGATTGTTGTTCAGTTATTAATGATTTATTCACTGTGTATGGGTTATCAGTGTTCAGAAGTTGATACCAAGTAAGTTAACTTTTTATATTTTCTGAAAGTATTATTATTATTATTATAATAATTATTATTATTATTATTATTATTATTATTTTATTAATATTATTATTTATTATTATTATTTTATTATTTTTTTTTATTAAGGATGGGTTGCTGCAGAGTTGAGGAGATGGGTTGCTCTTGCGAATGACTACTACCTACCTTAGGCAATACTATGTAACACTGAAACTCAAAAATTTAATTTATAAAATTCTTTGAAAAAAGTTTTTGAAAAATTTCTTTGAAAATTTGATCGTTATCAACATGTATAAAAAAGTCATAGTAAAAATTATACTAAAAAATTTGATTGTAAAATTACATTAAAAATTTTTTCAATTAAAAAAATGTGTAAAAATTTCATTGTAAAATTATCCTAAAAATTTCATCTTTAAAAATTATATATAAAAAATTCATCGATAAAATTATACTAAAAATTCTATTTAAAAATCATGTATAAAAAATTTCATTTTAAAATTATCCTAAAAATTTCATCTTTAAAAATCATGTATAAAAAATTCCATTGTAAAATTATGTTAAAAATTTTATCATTTAAAAATATGTATAAAAATTGATCGATAAAACTATACTAAAAATTTTATTTAATAAATTTTATAATGCAATATTGTCGACTCTTTAACTTTAAAAATTCTTATCTTATGTAATTTGCCTACTATAACTGCTTTTAAAATTTTCAGCTTTAAAAATTACCCTTATGTAACTTAACTGTTGACTCTATTTAATTTTAAAAAATTCTTACCTAACCTACCATACTTTACTCTAGGCACCTTAGATTACTTTAAGAACCTTAATTTACTTAAAATTTATTCTAACGTACTTTAAATTACTCTGATGTACCTTAATTTACTTTATGAACCATAATTTACTTAAATGTACCCCAAAGTACTTAAATTGACTTTCGACCCTTTAATTTACCTTAATGTACTCTAATGTATCTTAATTTACTAGAGGAACCTTAATTTACTCTAATATACTTAAATGTATTCTAATGTACTTTAATTTACTGTAATTTATCTAAATTTACTTTAATATACTCTAATGTATCTTAATTTACTTTAGACCCTTTAATTTACCTTAATTTACTTTAATATACTCTAATGTATTCTAATGTACTTTGATTTACTGTAATTTACTTTAATATACTCTAATGTATCTTAATTTACTTTAATTTATCTAAATTTACTTTAATATACTCTAATGTATTCTAATGTACTTTAATTTACTTTAGGTAATTTAAATTATTTTTATCTAGAGCCTAAATTTGCCTATGAAAATTTTGTGAACAAATATTTCAAGTGTTTTTTTTAACAAGCCTATAAAATACCTCTGTCAATTTTTTTATCAGTAGGCGTTTCAAGCCAATTTATTTTAGTCTTTTTCAAAAATACCCCCTGACTATAGTGTGATTAAAAAAAAATTTGTGAATGAAAATACCCTCTCTGACTATCTTAGGCGATTTGAGCCAATTTTAATTTTATGCTTTTTTATCGTTAGGCAATTCAAGCCAATTTATTTTAGTCTTTTTCAAAAATACCCCCTGACTATAGTGTGATTAAAAAAAATTTATTCAAAAAAAAAATATTTCAATTTTATTTCAAAAATTCGCCAAAATTTGAATTTAAAAAAATGTTCCAAAAATTTGAATTCAAAAAAAAATCGCACCAAAAACTCGAAAAAAAAATACACAAAAATTTAATTAAAATACACACAAAATTAATTAAGTTGATTACATCATTATGTAATCAAGATAATCCGAAATTTAATCCGCTATTACATACCCCCCCTCCCCCTATGTTTTTTTTTATGTTCCCGTGTGCTCCTAACTACCTACTCATATAAACAAACGAATGAAAGGACATAGAACTATATTTCAAAAATGATTTGTGGTAAATCTGAATTGTGTTTATTTGATAGACCATCTCTCCAGACAGTAATTGAAATGGGTGCCTTTGAAGAAGTATTTCCAATGAATTCTATTATAAATAGTAGAACAGATATTGAATTTTATATTATCGGTTCCCAAACTGAATATCTATATTCGAACGATACATTGTTAACTGTTCATATCAAATTTGTAGATAAAGATAGAAAACCTTTGGGCGAACCTTGTGATGTATTACCAAAAAATTTCTTTTTTCATACACTTTTTAAGGATGCGGTTATCAGGTTTAATAATATCAAGATTGAGGGTGGTACAGTACATATTCACAAAGCTCTAATAGAAACTATTATAAATTACAATACTGATACTAAAAATACATGTTTAACTCCTATGGTTTATGGTAGTGATGATGATATGAAAAAGTGGATTAAAGGCTCGAAATTATTTAGAATGTGCTCATCATTACAAATTGATTTTATGGATCAACCGAAATATTCACTCCCAGGTTATTGTATACATTAGATTGAAAAGATCTGAGTCGGCATTATTACTAACAAGTGCTATTACTGTATCAAATCTTCAATTAGTTGATGCGAAATTATTGGTAAGAAGAGTTCGTGTTGATCCCTTTGTATTAGTCGGTCATCAAATAGGGCTTAATTCTAAGCATTCAATATATCCATTGAAAACAAAGGAAATTGTTCAATTTGCTTTTGCTAAAGGTGCAGCTTCTTTCTATAAAGAACAAATATTTGGAGATAGAAGAATGCCAACTTTATAATACTCAATCGTCTCATCTCGTTGGAGAAAATTGGTTAGCAATATATATATATATATATATGAAACCTAGCAGAATATCTGCATTCGATCCTATTGGTTTCTATTATCCGGCTTTAATGGTTTCGAAACTGCAAACAATGGGTAAACCTATTGTGTATAATAAAACTATGTATCAAAAACTATGGACCTTAACATGTGGTCAACATTGTTTAACTTCGTTATTATCCAAGCGATTTGATGTTTAATAAATGTATTAATGTTTTGTTATGTTTTATTATTATTATTATTATTGTTTAATTAATATTTAATTAATGTTAACGAAGCTAGTGCATGATAAGTGCATGATTTACAAAGACACTACATGATCATTACATGATTTACACTGCATTATCACCACATGATATACAAATCCACTGCATGATAAGTGCGTGATTAGTAACAAGGAACACATACATACACACTCAAGACTGTATGTAATTTAAAAAGAAATCACATACATACTTTTGTTTGTATGTGATTTACAAAGAAAACATACCTAACTGCATGCATAAAAATTTCTCACCTATATGTGTGTATTGCTAAAATGTGATTGGCTAAATCCTGAAAATATTATTCTCTTCATAAACATATGCAAATTCAAAATCAGTCACAATTAATTTAAAAATTTCAATATGGCAGGACAAAATAATATTTTAATAAGTTTTCTGACTTATTCATTGGTAATTTTTATTTATTATTTATTACTATTAATATTTTAGTAAATTTCGACTGGTTCGATGTAACCGAAAATGAGGATCTTTTGGATTTGGATGACGTTTTTGGTAAACATTTATTTGTTTATTAAATGATTTTATTAATATTCTTTTAGCACGTAATAATAATGTTGAAACAATTATTATTGAAGATACTCCCACTTCTATTAATGAAGATGTTTATGAGGTTATATCTATCTGTAAGTTTAATATTTATTTATTTTCAAAATATAAAAACATTTTAGATGATGATGATGATATGATTCCGGCAACTTACCCAATAATTATTTTGGATGATATAGTGGATAATGCCCCACTTTTATTGAGGATGATATAGTGGACAATGCACCCACTTTTATTGATGATTAAGATTCATCTGATGATGATATTGATGCGTATTTATGGTAGTAATTTATTTATTTTTAAACTTTAAAATATATTAATTTACATTAATTATATTTTTAAAAATTTAACGAATTTAAATAAAATTCTAATGAAGTTATTTTTTGAAAATTATGAAGTAGGTTTTATGAAAAGTTGATTATTGAAGATTTTATGGAAATTATTTAACAGCGAAGAATTTATGAAGATTTTATGAAATCATGCAGAGTTGATTATTAACTATTTCAAGGGAATGATTTCTGTGAATAAAAGGTCGATTTTAGTACATTTTAGGTTAATGAATATCTCTTTTTTAATAATAAGAAATAATAATAATAATAATAATAATAATAATAATAATAATAATAATAATAATAATAATAGTCAACACTGTAGACTATTATTATTATTATTATTATTATTATTATAGACTCTACAGTAAGCATTGAAAACGATATTCATTTTATATGATAATAATACTTATTTTTTATGATAATAATAATAATAATAATAATAATAATAATAATGATAATAATAATAATAATAATAATAATAATAATAATACTAGTTTGCAGTGAAATATTTTGAAAATGATATTCAGTTTATATGATAATAATATTTATTTTATATGATATTATTAATAGTCTACAGTAAGCATGTAGCTATTCGCCCTATAATTAGAAAATCTATATCTATAAATAGGAAACATTTTTTATTATACAGGTCTTTATGTTATAAACTTGCATAATAATGAATAATTCGCGAATGTTGCAATAATTATGCAAGACAAATGCAAAGCCATGTCTAATACATTTGACTATATAAGAATTATCATTTATTATTATACAAGTCTTTATGTTATAGACTTGTATAACAATAAAAGATAATTTTATGAAATATTGTAAAATAACTTTATTATTTTTTATACAAGTTATTTAATTTATTATTATTTTATCAGGTAAATTTTACCAAAAATATTGCATGATATCAAAGAATCATGGTGAAATATGTCACCAAAAAATGAAACAATACTATGCCATAGATTTAATTGCATCAGTTTTTTATTTGCCCTGTATGCAAAACATCTCAGCCCATAAAATATAAAGCTTTTTTAACATTCACAAAGACCATTTCGATTCATTTAAAATAAATAAAAAGGATCTGTTTCGTATCAGTAATAAAAATAATGTAAATATTATGAATATTATAAATAATAATATAAGCCCAACAAAAATAACTAAAAATAAAAGACCTGCTGAACAATGGACATCTAAAATACCAAATAAACTTATAAAAATCGAAGTTATCGAAATCAGTGGTGACGAATCGATTAATAATGTAGATATGATAAATAATGTAGATATGATAAATAATGTAGATATTATAAATAATGCAGATATTATAAATAATGCAGATATTGTAAATAATGTAGATATTATAAATAATGTAGATATTATAAATACTGTAGATATTGTAAATAATGTAGATATTGATATTATAAATAATATAGATATTATAAATACAGTAGATATTGTAAATAATGCAATTAATCAAGTTGGTGGTTCATTAGAACCTATATAATACAAATTAATTTAAAGAGCGAAATTAAATTTGATACATCAGAGGCGCGACTGATAAACATAATGTTAACTAAGAGAATTAGTTCTAAATTAATTAATGAGATTTGAAATATGGGGGGTGATGTTAAAATTCAATTTGCCGTTTTAATACAGTTTGACAAATATGGGGAAATCCGCGACAATTATTTTTCAACGCAGAAAAATTTTCAGATAGTTTTTATCTGAAGGAGTTAATAACTCAATGAAAAAATAGAAAAGTTCACCATTTAGTCAGTGGATGGTGAGTAATCAATATTTTAGAAATAGATTTTATACTTACCAAATTTTCCACAATTAGTCGTTTATCAGGTCATCGACATATTCAGACTCCTTCTGCTATTATATCTAAAAGAGCTATTATAAATGTTAAAAATACCGACGATAAATGCTTCCTTTATAGTATTCTGGCAATTCTTTATAAAGATTTAATTTTAGAAAATCGGGATAGAGTTGCAAAATACACCGATTTTTTAAACGAATTAGTATATGACGAAATTACGGATTGTCCAATGAAATTAATAAATATCCCCAAATTTGAAAAGAAAAATGCCATTTTAAATTTAGCAATAAACGCCCTTTCTTATACTCCAACTGTGATAATTGACGAGGTTCCTGATAGTTGTCTTCCATCACCCTCATTTAAGTATAATTCATCGTTCAAAGGTCATTGACGGAACACCTATTTATTTGCTTTTATTAGAAAAAAGTGATAGGAACCACTACACCACAGTGAGTGATCTCAATAAATTAATGAATTGTCACCAGAACCCCGATTGTCCAGTTCAAATTTGATGAAAATGGTGCCCACACTGCCTAAATGGTTTCAGGCTGGATAATACACATGTAGCTCTATGCGCAAAAAATCAGACGGGTACAACCTTTACACATTACCCGATAACAACGATTTAAAATTTGAAAATTATCCTAAAACCATCACCCCTCCCTATGTAATTTATGCCGATTTCGAGTCGGTTTTACCACCTGATGTTAGACATCACCAAATTCATATGCCTAGTTCAGCAGGCCTTTTACTATTAAATAACTACACAAAAACACAGCAATATTTTGAATTTTATTGACCTGACTGCATTTCTTTATTTCTTAAAAAAAGTAGATGAAATTGCTGTCACAATTGTCCTACCTTATTATGATTTCGAAGGGAAACAGTTGATAAGTTTTGTCTTTCGCTGAACAACGAGAATTTAAATCATGTCGAACTTGCTATCTTTGCAAGAAACCGATTCTAGATCCTGTAAAGACCATTGTTACTATATTAATGACAATTACAGGTCACTTTACAGGTGCAGCGTGCCGAAAATGTAATTTTGCGCGTAGAACATACAAGTTGCTTTCAATAGTCTTTCATAATTTAAAAGGTTACGATCTGCATCATATTTTAAAACATGGTCTCAACAGTTTTCCTTCTTGGAATTTAGACATTATCCCTACCTCGACTAAAAAATTTATTTCTTTAATTGTACATATAAAAAATTTGGCAGTTAGATTTATATATAGTATGCAATTTGTAAATTGCTCTTTATCTAAGGCTGTAAAAACACTTACTACTCTACCTCTTACTACCTCTGCCTTTCCTGGTTCAATTATAGATTCTAAAGATATATTTCCTTTTTATTATACCGCGTCTTTTGATGTTCTTGTAACTACTTATGAATTGACTCCTAAATGGGAGGGTGTGACTGATGATGAGTATGCGACTGCTGAATTGGTTTGGATGCAACAAAACTGTGGTAATTTGCGTGACTATATGATGCATTATTTAAAAGTTTATATTTTCCTACTCGCTGAATACTTTCAGCAGTTCCGTGAAAAGACCATTGCATACAATAGTCTTGAACCTTTAAATTTCTATGGTATTTCTGGAAATGTTTAATTGGTACGAGGGAGGAATACGATGATGGCTAAACGTTTGTTAACAAACACTATGTTGCTTCTTCAGAGGACACCGAATTGTTGTATATAGATATAAATAATTTGTAAGTTTTGGCTCTTAGTCAATCTTTGCCGTATGCTGATTTTGTTTGGTTGTATGATGGTTAGGATGATGTATTGAATGAGTGCATGAATGTTGAGGATATTGAAGCCCTTCCATATGGATATACTATGAAAGTTGATATTGATATCCCTGAAAATTTCTATGACTTTTTTAAATGACTTTCCGATTGGACCGGAAAAGAGGTGCCTACCAAATTCAAAAGTTGAGAATCTAATGCTCACGCATTATCCAAAGAAGAATCATGTTCTTCATTGGAGGCTTCTCAGGCTTTATCTTTCGCTTGGGGCTAAGGTTGTGAATGTACATAGATGTATAAAATTTACACAGAAACCTATTTTTAAAAATTATATAGATAAAAATACTGAATTGCGAGCAAATGCAGCCAGCAAGATATATAAAGATTTATTTAAATTATATAATAACAGCTTCTATGGTAAATTCGTTGAAAACCTTAAAAGCGGATGAATTTGCAACTATGTAATTCACTTGAAAAGTTAATTACATATTCGTCAAAACTGGCATTCAGAAAAACCATCGAAGTTGATGAGAATCTATTTGCCGCGCATCTTAATAAGGATTCAATGTTTGGATAGGCCTAGTTACATTGGACAATCAGTAAAAGATCTATCGAAACTACGGATGTATCAGTTGCAGTATACAGAGCTGCAAAAGTATAGAAATATTTATAATTGTGATATAAATTTAATTGCCGGTGATACGGACAGCTTCTTTTTGGAGATTAAAAATTAGATATTTTATTAAAAGCGATGATTTCGGATGACCTTTTAGATACATCTAATTATGACCCCTCACATCCTTCATATTCAAGATGACTAGCATCCGTTATAGGAAAGTTTAAGGATGAGAGTAAGGGGAAGGGTATAGTGAGTGGGTTTTCTTGTGCCCTAAATGTTAGTTTATTGGGAAATAAGTCTACTATGAGGGCTAGGGGGTAAAATTAGCAGGTACAAATATAAGTCATCAATCATATTTAAATTGTTACAATAATAACGAGATTATATCTGTACCTTAGACTAGAATAGGTCCCGGAATCATCAGCTTTTCACTTTTAAAAATAGTAAAATAGCGTTAAACAACCACGATGATAAGAGGGCATGGGTTGATAAAAATGTTAGTTTTGCCTATGGACACTATAGAGGGCTTGATGCAATTAATAGTGGTCATAGTATTACAAGAACACAGCAATTTCAAAATATTTTCAACGAAATTCTGACTCCTGGATGATCATCAATTTATCAGACGAACAATTATGTGAATTTTGTATATTACAGAAAAAATAAAATTGTACATTTACTTATTTTATTATGTTTTTGATTATTTTATTATTAGTTTCTTTTTATATAAAGGGTTATAAAACATGCTCACAATAGTTAAAAGTAACTTGAATAATATTTCTTTAGAAACAATATAGCATTTATTACATATACACAAAATGATACTCATCAATAATTATACCACAACTTTCACACCTATTAGAGTTTTTAAAATATGATGAACAAATAAAATATTGACTTTATTAATTAAACAACTTGAACATATAAGATATTGTTTTGTATATCATCCAGTGTATCCTTGATTTTTATTTCGATTTTATCTGCATTATCAATGTAGGATTGAATAACATCTCTATATTTGCCAAACCTGAAATCCATGCACATCCAGAATATATTAAGCATATTAATTTCTGTAGGATTTATGTTATTTAGAAATAATATGCAACTAGATAATTTCATTATTGACTTTTTGAAACCGAATAATTCTACGAGAATTTGAATATTGTGATGTTTAAAAGATTTATTTATTTTTGGTAGAAATAAATAATCATAGGTTTCTGCCAACAGTCTATCGATTATTAAAAAGGTCTGATTCCATTTAATTCTGAATTCCGGTATTTTAATTTAGAAGATTAATACAATTAATAATAATGAAATAAAACCTCTGTATGATTTAAGGGTGATTCGAAAATATCTAATGCCATTTTATGAGAGTAAATATTATTTAACACTATTTATATATATATATATATATATATATATATATGTTTTCAATGTCTTTGGTACACATCAATAATATTATTAAACATTACACGCACATTGCTTATAAAAATATGAGCAATAGGAGTGCATGAGTAACAATGACATGTGCAAGAGGAGTTTATTATAAAAACGTTGTATAATAATAATATAATAATAATAATAATAAGTTGTAATAATAAAAAAAATTATAGTAAAATAATAATATTAACTTGTAAAAATAATAATAATAATAATAATTAAAAATTATTTATAAAATAAGTATTAAATTATATTTTTAAAAATTTTTGAAAGTATATAATGACCTTGAGAAAATTTTTGACGAGTCATGGTCTTTGTTTGAATGGCCTTGAAAAATTTTTAATGACCTGAGAAATTTTATGATTAGTCATGGTCTTTGTTTCAATGACATTTATAAAATATGACTCACTCAATGACCTTGAATGAGTCATTGTCTTTGTCTACATTTTTTTGTACTTTTAGACTTAGAAAAAAACGTTTTACCCACCCCCCGGTGGTGAGTTTGCGGTGATCACACATCCCACTACTAATTAATTTCAGTATTTAGTACAATTTACTGCTGCGAATCTTTTTATTCAACTATGAAATATGTTAGATCGAAGCAAGGTTCGCAGCTAACAAACGAACATTTAACAGTTTTACTTCTTACTGCATTAACCACTTATGAGCCAGATTTTAAAATACTTGTAATTTGTAAATCTAATATTAAACGAGGAAAACATTATTTGAATAACAATTTTTGTGCACTACTGCACACGCATGCAGTCTAGAGAGAACATTGCTTAAATTTATTAATTGAAATAAAATATTAATTAAACATGTAAACAAAAATTATTTAGTCGCCAACATAAAAATAAATACAGTAAAGTCCCAATACAAAGTAACTGAAGGTGCCCAAAGAATGGATACTTTTGCGTCATTTCTCTACTCCGACAACTGTGGCAAATAAAATCCAACGTTATTTTAAAAACAAACAGGTCCAAACCATTTTTAGTGAATTCATTAAGTAGTGTTTATGGTAAAAAAATTAATAAAACGTTATAATAAATAAAAGGATTAATTACAAAAAATATTTATTACGTGTTAAATATATTTTTTGAAAAATTTATTTTTAGAGTTATTGAGTAAAATTTTTTCAAGTCGCAAAAATTTGGACTTTTCCTTAACACGAAAATTACCAATGAGTTTTATTATTAACTCTTGAATAGGTTTTATATGATTCGGGGGCTTCTTTTCTTTTTTTTCTCAAATTATCTTTATAAAATATATGAATTGATAATTGAGGTTTCGAACCCCAAAAAGATTTTCCTTCGCCATTTTAACGTCTTGCGCATAAAACATCGGCTTAACCCACTCCACCTATATTTGTAGTAAATTTAGCATAAACGAAGTAGTGCATTGTTACACAGTAGGAATGTTCTAAATACGGTAAGGAAAGTATTCTGTAGTTAGGTGGTCAAACTGGTGATAATATTAATAGCGTTAACCAAACCAGGACATTATGAGTAAACAATTATAAATTGAAATTTTTGATATAAGCATTTATTCTTTCAAAAATGATGTTTCTTATAGTAAATTAGTCTATTCTACTCACTGAGGAATTTCTTACAAATTGGGATTAATTAGTTCAGTATTTAGGATTGAGAAATGAAAGAATATAAATATGTTTTTGCAAAATCAGGAGTCGCGTTAAATAGGAACTTTAAAAAATAATTTTTGAACTGCTAAAATACTGTAGTAAGCATTATTTCTCACCTTGTATCGTTGAAATGGAAGTTTGTCGAAACATTTTTCTATTTTCTCCTCTGTTATCAACCGTGGTTTCAACATAATTGGCGACTCTGAAATGCGGAAACGAACAAATAAAATTGACAAGTCGGCACAATTCTATCAGTCTTACTGAAATTTTTACATTTAACATGGTTCTTGTCAGAATCAAGTGGATCCTTATTCGAACTGTGATTATTAGCATGAAGCAATTTGTGATTATTTATATTATTATTATTATAGTTGTTATTATTGGTAATAATAATATTATTGTTGTTAAATAATGATAGCATGTGAAACTTCTGAATTTGATCTTTTTCAATAAAAGAAATTGGATTGATTTTAGATTCCTTGTCATTGAATTTCTGTTTCTTATGATTTCCCATAACAAATGATAGGGATTTACGCTTCAAATGGTTTGAACCTTCTCCTGATAATTTTACAATCAAATCGTCTGGATTTTTAGTAACTGCAGATGAAACTCTGTCGGATAAAGTTGATAAAAAGTTGAATGATTTTTTAACGAACTTATTTGATAACAATCCATTAATCGACGAATGTTTTGATTTAGGCACGCATGGTTCATCAATTTCATTGTCCTCGAGATAAATAACTTTCTTTTGGTCTTTCAGTGATTCAATTTGTTTGTCAGATTTCTGAAAATCTTTAGTTAGAGTTTTTAAGTTATCAATCAATTCTGAATTATTATTGTTATTTTCTGAAAATTCCAATTGGCATGTTTCGATATTTTCAGTGAAAGTTTTGCCCGAATGATTAATTGACGTTAGATTTTCTTTGAAACGATTTTTTAATGAATTCATTTGATAATTCTGCTTGGTTTTTAAATGATTCAACGATGATTTGAATATTTTATCTGATGAATTCAATTTATTATAAAATAATTTTTCAGGATTTTTATTGATTAAAAGGACTGCTTCATTACTTGAATCAGTTAATGTCTGAACACTTGAGTTATTGTTTAGAAATTTATTTTCTCTATTAAACTCTTTAATTAATGAATGACATGTTTTGTATAGCGATTTAGATGGTTCCCATGAATCAGTATCTGGCGGATAATTTTTCCATCTAACTCGATATTCTACTTTACCTTTTCGTATTCTTCGACCGACTATCTTTTCAACCTGTAAATATAGATACATACAAAAAGAAATTAGCATTAGTTGTCTAAGTGAGATACTTAAAACTTTATTGAAATTATTTATAAAACTAAAATTACCGGGTACATTTCTTCATCATTAATTTTACAAATATTAGAATTATTGACTTCTGACATTTACTTATATGACACGATAAATTTTATTGTTAAAAAATTTTAATTCAATAAAGTATAATATTAAATAGCGTCCTGTCCGAAAATAAAAGTTAAACAAAAATTTAAAATAATCTTTTAAATTTATATTCCAAATAAGAATATGAAATTACAACAACAATAAAATGTGGAGCAATTTAATAAAACTTTTAATTATTATAGTTTTATCTAAAATTAAAAATAATAAATCATTCCATCTAATTTCTTTCAAATTATAAACTTTGAAAGTTAGTTTTAGAGCTATTCACAAATTACGTAACGGCATTGGGAGGGGATTGGAGATTTGTTACGATTTGTTATTGTGGGGTGTGGAAGTGTTTTTAAACATGTTACGTAATAAGGATATGTTTTGATAACTATTCAACAGTGGTTGCACATGCTGGGCAAATATAAATTCAGTATAGAAATTGTTTTAAAAGCACGATAACACAACATTAAAAGCCGGTGCAACAATAGAACTTAAGTTAATAAACAAAAACACCGAATAATTGACTAAATGATTGAAAAAACATACGTAAACCTAAAGAAACAAAAAAAACAAAGTAAAGACTAAAAGCAAGACGACCAACAATAAATTTAATAAAATAATGTTTGGATTTTAAAATTATGTTTATATTGCACGACATCCGATAAAATTTAGTTAAATAGACGAAAAATTATCAAATATAGACTATTTAGCATTAATTAATACAAAAAGTATAAAAATGGTGAAACATAAAAAAAATATGTAAAAAATAAATTAAAACATTTAAAAAGAATTAGAAAAACTATCAAAATTAACTAATTTTGGTAAGTTGGCTCCAAATTCATCGAAAACGCTTATATTCTAGAAAATAGCTGTGAGAATTAAGCCTGAAATGTAATTAGAAACATTTATTAAAAAGAATCACGAAAATCTGTAAACCAGGAGAAAACTGATGAAATATGTTAAAAAATTGTAGGCGTTTTGTTTTACAGCATCAAAAGACATTTGTGTAAAACCCCTCGATGCCAGATCGACATAAATTAAGGCTATTTTTCTCAAAAAATTCAAATTTTAAAAGTTTTTTGCTAATTCCTCGAAGCCTTTTAATAGAAGTGTTGGGATATTGTTGGAGTTATAATAAAACATGAATAAAAATAATAAAATTTTAAAATTATCAAAATCAATTAAAGTTCATTAAAATTTTGAAAAAAGTAAAAATCAATATTTTTCGGCTGAAAAGTGGTAACCGGTGGCAAATTTGATTTTGAGGACGAATAAAATACTATTAGATTGAGATAAGGTATATTGAAGGGTCGGGAGCCCAAAAACAAATTAATTAATTAATTAAATTATTTACCGACGAATCTATTAAGCAAGGTCCACCGAGCTGAACGTCAGCTAAATGGGTTTCCCGGAATTAGAAAAATGGGCAATAAATTGTCCGAACAGGAAAAATTGTTTCGCTATCAGTAATCCAAATTAATGGGAACCCAAAAATTATAAAAGGAACTGACAGCAAAATAAGTTGCCAGTTAGTCGAAGAGAAAATCTAAAGAGTTTGAGAAACGAGTTAAAAGCAGTAAACTTCTAAAGAAGTTAATCAGATTGCAGTGACTCTTTTCGTGATACCCTTAGTGTGTGTACGAGAAGTAAAAATTGTATGTCGTGGTGTATATTTGTGAATAACGATTTCTTTGTTGGGATTTTGTCTTATTGATTATTGAACACGAGGATTCGGATCGGTAGACCTATTCTTCGACGAATATTTACTATCCCTACAATATTAAATATTCGTCGATAGATTTTTCATCATAGTATAAAAAAGCAATGCACAACGTAAAATTTAGAAATCGTTAAGTCAGAAAATATACGAAACAATAACCAAAAATGTAATCAAACAATTGGGGATCTAACAAATGTTAGGCAAGAACCCAATTTTCGACTTTATTTAACGCATCAACATGCATACCCATAAATGCACACAAAAGTGGGAATAAATACCATAGCAAAAAAAAGACAATTTTAATGCTAAAAAACCAAATTATCATTTACGTTTGCAAAATCTTACAAAAGAACTCTCTAAAAATTTCTGAATTTTTGAAAAAAAGAACTAATCACTTGGAATTTTACAATATTTTTGACATTTTATTTTTCATTTTTAGCGATGATTATGGTTTCATTTGTGTATGTTATGACTCATGAAATAATTTTATGGAAGAAATAGTAATAAAAAATATAGTTATTAGAGATTTGAGAGATGTTTAATGATGTTTTATTTTATATTAAATGATTATCAATCGAAGATTTATGATGTCTTAAATTGCACTTATTTTCATTGAACAGGAGGTAAAGTTTAATTTCCACATGCATCATTAGTATTACAGAAAGCATACTTATTTTCTAATGCTTACATTTCAGTTAGTGAAGCCCACTTTCGAAAAATAAAATTGAATTATTTGCCTGAAAATTACGATCAAAAAAGCTCCCATGACATTCCAAAATGGCATGATTTAGGTAATATAATGTGAACGGAGAAATCAAACTATACAACTTAGATTACTATGAATCTGTTAATTAATTATTTCGAATTCGATGTTAAAATGAGGGTGGACTGACTGATTTTTAGTTATTTCTTCTCTTCCATTGGCTTTTGCTTCCTGTTATTTTTTCGTTTCGTTTGATTTTGCCATTAAAACCATTTTTAATCCCGGCTGAAGGTGTACTGACAAACTCTCTGTTATTTCTTGACTTGGTTGTTTTGATCCTTCTATATGACGAAGCTTTCATCCCGGCTGAGCCCCCAAATTTGTATGGTGAGTTTCTGGGTGTTGGGATTTTGAAAACTATATGATTTTTACCCAGACAACCCAATACAAATATTTTCGCTTACCACTCGGCACCCGTTGCTAAGCAACGTTTGAACTGTGTTCAAATGGGTAGATCGTACGCAAAAAAGTGAGCTCTATTACTAATGCTATAATTGACCGAACGATCCAACGAACTGCCGATAGAAGGCCTGCACTCGATTTTGATTTTAAGGTCCCATCCTTCTCTTATCTCATCGAAATGTTGATCTATAATGTTCTATCATTTGTCATTGTATCCGCTCACATAATCTTCGTTACAGCTGCTCATATTACTGATTTTACTATGATCAGTGCACCTTTCGTAATTTTATATATCTTCACGTTTATGGTTATTGTTGAAATTTGTATCATTTATATCATCATCATTCTTATTACTATTCTGATCTCCATCATTCATCACTATCTTTGAATTCATCATTAACGCAATATATATATATATATATATATATTGTTATTATCATCACAATTATTATTATTATTACCATTATTTGTATTATTATTATCATAACAATTATTATTGGTGCTATTATTCATCTTATTACAGATACTTATTATTTTTATTAGGCTTATTACTATCATTTTCACTATGATTTTAATTATTATTATCATTATTTTTATTATATTTATCATAACTATTGTTATTGTTACTGATTTTATTGTTCCTTATTATCCTAGGTATTAATTTATCAGATTATTATTAATGTTATTGTTGGGGTTAGGTGATTTTCAAAAATTATTATAATAAATAAAAAAATTTGGAAAATAAAATAATTAATTAAAAATAATCAAAAATTTAAAATCAATATTTTCCGGCAGAAATGGGTATGTTCCGATGCCAATTGACGAGACGAGTACGAAAAGAATAATATATAATTAATTCGGGACCCATTGAAAAAGTTATTTAAAAAATACAAATTAATTAATTGATTAAAATGACGAAAACAAATAAATTAAATTAGGTAGAAATTCTCCAAATTGAATAAATTTAATTACGAAGGGAACTGATTATTCCATAATGTGATTTATTTCGTAGTCTTCTTCCGGGGAACGGCTGAAGTGGCCAAAAGATAAAAGTAAATTGTCTAACTAGTTCCCCGGGAGTCCAATGTAAATTGCCGTAAATCAGATTATTTGTTTGAGGAGAGATTCTATATATAAGGGAGTCTCAAATCAACAACAAGGATACGAATAGTTTTGAAAAATTGCGAGTCACAGAAAAGTTAAAAAGATTTGTGAGATTGAAAAAGAACTAGTCAGACTTGTCAAGGATAGTTTAGTAGTTAATTGAAAAGGCGGCTTCTCGCGGGGATTCCCACCATTATTGTAAGAGGTAACATTCTAATCGTTGCGAAATTGTTAGTATCGAATAAAAGTTTTCCTGTGTTGAGTTATTCCAATTTCATTTAAAGAGCACGTGGAGTCAGAGCAAACAGTTCTACCGAACTAAATAAAATTATAACTCAACATTATTATATTCTTATAATTACCATTACCATTATTATTATTAACTTTTTAGCAGGGATCCGCCCTTATTTGTCAACTTTATTATAATATTTTATTTATATAAAATATTGACTCACACTCAACTCTTATATTACAGTTTTCGATAAAGTATTTTAATTATTTCGGAAAATATGAGCAGCGTTCCGCCTTTATTTCACAATTTGATTTTTAGTAGTGACCCGTTTAGACAGATCCCATACCTCGAAGGTTCTAAAACAAATCGTTAAACGAGTTTTTAAAGTCCCTTGAGATTGATTTCTCTGGGTAAATAACCGACGAGAGATAATTATCCAAGAAAATCGACACTTGCAAACTCGGTGAGCTAGTTAAATTATTTTTCTTTATATGATTCAATCGATTTTTCTTAGAATTTTCAGATTTTTCCTACAAATGGAATTTTTTTATCGGGATTTATTTATTTTAGTACTCTTTACCATTGGTAAGTTCGAGAAATTTTTTGGATTTTATATAAATAAACATTTTGTTAAATCGTTTAATTTCTTTTTGATTTATTTTTATTAAAATTCTTTGCAGTAAATTAAATTCTGACCCATTTATCAAAAACACATTTACATTATTTACTCTTTTTAATAACAAAAAAAATTTTAAAATAGAAATTTTATTTGGTTGAATTGTTTTATGACATTTAATAGTCTTCAAATGATGACCTCTTGAGCTCCTTTCTTCATCCTTCGGGATTCTTTTGCCATTGAGTGTTGCGTAAATATAATAAAAAATTATTAATTAATTTAAAATAATGTGATAGTTTTAATTATTGCTACAATAGGAAAAGTTTCAATAATGATAATCGATCAGGGATTAATAAATCGATTTAATTAAAATAACCACATTACAACACAATGGGAAGTTAATTTTTTTGTTTTGTTAAAAATTCAATTAAGATCTATAATGTCTTTCACATGTAAAAAGCGTCTCTAGCGGCTACTCCTCCTGAGATACAAAGCACTCAATTGTTGTCATCGTGAGCCTAAATTATATGCTTCAAATTTTCCAAAAAAAATATTTTCAAAAAATAAAAATTAATAAAAAAAAATTTCTTTCATTTTATATAACGCATAAAAAATTAAATTACTCAATACCGTTTACCATTCGTGACGATAGTTTAACAATCATATTGATTCCAACATTTGATTTTTATTTCTTGATAATGAATTTATCTACTTTCTTTTTGTTTATTATATTTATTTTGTTTCGATATAATCACTTCCTAAATTGTCTTTTAGTTAACATTTATTCTTCAAATTTTTCCTTCATTTAATATTTTCGTTACGTCTTGCTGTCTCAAGGTCGTATATTTTTCTTTCATTTTATACTATATTTAGACCTTCCTCGTAATAATTCGCTCTCTACTGAGGGTTTGATGTTGAGGTTTTTGAAGAGGAGATCTGACCTGGTAAACTACCATTCAATACGAGTACCTCCCAGACCAAAGTTCTAGTTCTAGACTAGTTAGTTGTTTTTCATTTTTAGTAGTGGGGATACAGGCCCGCTACCTCACCTGCCCGCTGGTACAAAGACATATACCCCTCCCGCAGGTAAAAAAAATTGTCTAAGTTAAAAAGTACAAATTTTTGTAGGACAAAAACAGTGAATCATCAAAATTTTCTCAAGGTCATTTAAACAAAGACCATGACTCATTCAAGGTCATTAGACGAGGCATAATAATTTTTCAAGGTCATTTAAACAAAGACCACGACTCATCCAAGGTCATTGGATTAGTCATCATAATTTTCAAGGTCATATTATTTTTAAACATTTTAAAATTTTAATTTACTACTTATTTTTATAAGTAGTATATATTTTGTAAATTTATTTTATTATTATTATTACTATAATTAATATTTTTATTATTATTATTTTTATTATTATTGTCAAGGTTATTGGATGACTCATCATAATATTTTTATATTATTATTATTTTTATTATTTTTATTATTATTATTATTGTTATTTTTATTATTATTATTAATATTACAAGTTTTATTATTATTATTTTCATTATTATTTTATATAAATTTTCAACAAAGTATATAAAATTAATATTGAATAGAAAAAGTTTGTTCAATTGTGGTTCATAGTATACAGGGATAGAACAATTGTAAATGTTTGTAAAAAGTTAAAGAAAAATTCTATATTTTTAAGAAAATATGTGCAAATAAATATCAAAACTAATTATGGCTCAAATGTGTGTGTTAAACAATCGATATGTTACAGTGTTTATGGAAAAACTTTAATGAAAATATGTGTTATTTTTCAACAATTTATGAAATATTTATTTTATGGCTAATAATGTGTATGTGTTAAATCATAAAAATAGTTCAATATTTATGTAAAGTTTGAGATTGTTAAGAAAATGTATATAATTTATGATACACACGTGTTTTTTTTGATTGAAATATGTGTGTTTGTTTTACCGATATAAGAAAAACTATGGACTATTTTTAAGAAAATACACGTAATTTATGATTATCATGGGATTAGAATTTGATTAAAGTTGTGAGAAAGTTGTTAAATTTGAGATAAAACTGATTAATTTGTAAATAATGTTATTACTTTGAAGAAATTTTAAAATAAGACCTTCAGCAAATTGTTAAGAAAATAGTAGTTATTGAGTAATACTTATTAAAATTACCTAAGTTTTATAATTTTTGACAAGTCTTGATAGATCTTTAATAAAATTTGTTAGTACTTTGAATAAGAATTTTAAAAAAAAATGTTTCAACACAGTAGCAAATCGTAAAGAAACTAGTACTTATCAGTTAATTAAATTAACTAAGTTGTAAAATAATTGAAAAAATTTGTTAGATTTTTTAAAATTTTGAGATTGTTAGGTAATTGTTCTAGGTACTTGTTGAATGAAAATTAATGTATTTTATCAACAGCTCATAGTTTTTAATCGTACAATTTCTCTTCATTCCTGGAAATAATCGTAAATATTTAAATTATTCAGAAAATTGTCAATAAAAACATAAATATTAGGTAACCAAATACTTTTAAATACTAGTCAATTTTAGTTTTTAATTTAATTACAAATATAATAATAATAAAATAAATACTTGTATACAAATAGTTACATGAATCAATCAATTTCTTAGAACTGAAATCTTATCGATATATTCTGATTAACCTTAAATCAATGAAAAAAGTAACAATTTTCCTAAGTATTTTATAAATTCAACAAACTCAATCCCCTTTTAAAAAAAATACTATAAATTCGACTCTCAACCAATCATTCCTCTTCAAATGTCATTTTTCACACCATTATACCAACTATATTCATAATTTTTATAAAAGCCTATCAAGTATATAATATTTACCTTTTGAATACCAATATTCATTCCAGTAAATTTCTTTAGAAATATTATAAATTACTCTCTTGACCAATCATTTTTCATCAAATAACAATATTTCCAGCCGTATTCAATATTTTTCACAAAAAAAAATCATAAAAATACCAATTTAGATAATATTTACCCTTTAAATAACAATATTTAACCAACCCAACCCCCTTAAAAATGACAACAAACTTGTTAATTGACTATTTCTCACTAAAGTAAATTCCACTCTAGACCAATCATTTCCCATCAAATAACACTTACTCTTACCCTACCAACTATATTCATTATTTTTTATAGAAATCACCCTTTAAATAACGATATTTAACCGACTCAGTACCTTAAAAATATCAACAAATCTGTTCTTAATCGATTATTTCCCCTTAAAAGATTATAAATTTTGTTCTTAGCCAATTGTTTCTCACTAAAATAAAATAAAATTTACTCTCAACCAATCAATTCTCTTTAAATGACATTAATCCAAGCTATATTCATTATTTTCATAAAAAATCACCGACTTATATCGATATTCAACCGAATAAATTTCTTGAAATCCCCTTAAAATAGAATTCATCTCGTGACCAATCCTTTCCCCTTTAAAAGATCATAAATTTTCTTCTTAACTAATCATTTCTCTTTAATGACAATATTCCCACTCTCTCAAAAGATTTACACACATATTAATATCTATTTGAATAAATCCCCCCTAAAAATATTATAAATTCCTCCTCTATATTCTCCATTTAGAAAATATTTACCCTTTGAACACAGATATTCAACCAGCTCAATACCCTTAAAAATGGCAACAAACTTGTTCTTAATCGATTATTTCCTTAAAATATCATAAAATTTCCTCTTAATCAATAATTTCCCTTGAAATGACAATTTTCCTCACTACACCAATAATATACATATTTTTTGTAAAAAACGTACAAGGTAAAATTTCTTTAGAAATCTATATTTAACCGAATAAGATCCTTAAAAATCAATCATTCGGATCATATTTACTATATGTATTCAACCAATCAAATTCCCACTTAAAATTATCATAAAAATCTGAATTTTACCAATAAAAATAAATTTTCTTTAGTATTACAAAATTGTTATCGATACCCAACATTTTCCGTTGAAAATCACCACAATTTGATTCTGGCAAAAAATTCTATCAAATAAAAAATTCATCAAAAATGACTAAAATTGAATAAAGTCTATGTTTCCCACATAAATTAAATTATTGTAAAATATATATCATGTTGCTCAAATAATTAAAATTAATCAGTAAATCAAGTATAAATTCAATAAAAATTACCAGTCAACCCATAGAGATATATCAATGATTTTCATAAGTATACTGATAACCACACTGAGCATTGTCTTAAAAATCTCTAAATTATACTACTTTTGTGATTGATATCCATGAAATCAATAAAATTGAAAATGAAAGTAATTATTGATCTCCTTTTTTTTACACTGTAAAATCAGTTAAAATCGTAGGTTTCACTAAAATATTTTTAAAAATTAACTGATTTAATCAACTATTTAAATAGAACATAAAATTATAATTAAAATATCATTAAATCTATCAGTCAAATTTGATTCTAATTCTTAAATAATTAATTAATAATTATCTTAAATAGATGTTTCATAAACATTTTGATCCTAAATTTAACTTTTATTTAAAATAATCCTAAAATCAATTCAAATCTAATAAATTTTCAAGAAATTAAGTGTCTAAAATTATAGATTTACCCTAATTTCTTCAATAATTTCATTTAAAACATAATCAAACCCAAAATCCATTAAAATTCAAAAGAAAACCATAAATTCACAAAGATGATTAAAATTTACTAAAATAAATACATCGTAAAACTAGATATCACTTAAATTATCATAAAATTTCCCTAAAAGCTCTAATTGACTTACATAGCCTAAAATTATTTTATTTTTGTTGAATACAAATTTTCAGTGAAGAAGTAATATTGGTGAGAGAGTACATTAAGTGACTAAAATCGGTGAAATTACTGAAAAAAGTGGGATAGTTAAAGATATCTACTAAATAGATGAAATATCAATTGCTATATTAAACACTTACAAAGGTAATATACTTTGAATGGAGAAAATATACATCGAAGAGGAAAATATTCATTGAAGAGAAAAATATTCGTTGAAGAGGAAAAAACATTCATTGAATAAGGAAAACATTAATTGAAGAGAGAAAATATTCATTAAAGAGGAAAGCAATCATTAAAGTGAGAAAATATGAATTGAAGCTAACAAATATTCAGTGAATCGAGAATTGCTTATAATAAATTAGACGGTAAATTTCTCAATGATGAGATGAAATATCAATTAAATATTGGGAAATACTTTAAACGGAGTCTGAATTATTCACTGATCAACAAATATACTTAAAAGATGAAAATATTCACTGAAAATGAATTGTACTTTAAGAGTGGATGAATTTCTATATCTGAATCAGACCATAGGTATTATCAAAAATGAGTTAAGAAAATCAATATTCGAATTGAATGAAAATCGCAAACTTAATGAAAAAATGATAAATCAAGTTCAATATAGTGTAAAAGTTTATTCTAATAAAACAATTGATCAGTTCAATCGTATAATGAAAAAAGTTGAACAGCCAATACAACCTGTTAACAGTGGCAAAAAATCATCAATATTCACATTTACATTATACATTTTTACCTATTTTGGTAAATAAAGACATTGCAACTTCCCAATATCCATGCATGATGCTGGTTGGTCGAATAAAGTATAAATAATCTTTCACTTCCAAATAATTTTATAAAATGCCAGAAACTAAATTTTTTATAACTTTATTGAATGAGCTGGTTGTTAATAATAGAGATGATGATGATATCATTAAAAACATAAAATCTATGGTCAACCGTACAGAAAAATCATAGAAGATATTACATTTGAGCCCATTCTCAAGTTGCCAACATTGGAGAGAAACAAAAATTCATTCCAATCAATATTTAGTTATGTTTGATGAAAATAATAAATGGATCCGAATAATAGTAGGATTAATGTATATGAAACGCATGATATTAAAGTCCAGATCCGACAATGAAAATTATTTCCAATGGTCTATAGATGGTCTATAGGTATATTACTTTATATTATTATTTTATTTTTTATCATTATTTAGGTAATAGAAAAAAAATTGATCCATGGGTAGAAGCAAACGGTTGATGGGTAACAATTATTCAAGTTTCCGCAGAAGCCAAACGTTCAGATATTTATATCTCAAATTTCAAATTTTTATTAAAACTATTAACTGGAGCATCGGTCATATTTGTTATACAGTTTACCATAAATTTTAATAAATTCTTTGTTATTTACTGAATTATTAATAAAAAACTACATTTTTAAAGATTTATTGATTATTACATGTACATGCTTCATCACCACAATATTCTATCATTATATTTTCTGTGACATGGTCAACACAAGTCTTAAATTCGTTAGGCTCAACTAAAATTGGTGTTTCTTCATCGTTAATAATTTCAGTATCTTCATTATTAATAATTTCTTCATCATTAACAATTTCTTCATCATTACTCTGACATTCTGAATCACAACATAAATCTTCTTTACCCAATGCTTCAACTAGAGTCAACATATCTCTAATTTTTACACCGGTTATTTCTTCGAGTTTATCAAACAAAAAGTTTATTAAATATTCTAAACGAAAATTAATTAATTATTTTATATTTTATATTTTACCTTTTTCAGACATTATTTTTAAACAATTTTAAAACTAATTATAATTTTGTTTGAATATGTTAAACAATTTTAATACTAATTACAATTTTGTTAGAATATGTTGTAAAGAAAACAAAATCTGTTTAAATACATTTATTAACATTAAACACTAAAATATACATTAAAATAATTGTGAAAGTCTAGCAGTAACAATTTTCCAGATTGGAGAAAGCACATCATTTTAATCAGCTTTATATCCTTGTATTGTTATTGTTAAATACCAGTTTTTCTGTTCTTTGAAACCTATTTCTGCAAATGCATCATAATACCTGGTATATTGACTGGTGAAGAATGCATTTTCATTGCATTTTAAAGTCGAATTGATCTTATTGAAAACCGTATCAATATCCTTGATATCTATCATTGAGAGTGTCCCAGCGAGAGATTGAAATTGAGTTATATTGAGTTTGACTGGATTTGCCAATTGCATATTGATAGGTTCCTTTAAAAAATACATTTTATAATTGTGGAACATCTGAACTGGTTGAACACTGATAGCAGAGCTCACTATTTTCTTGGTTATGTTTGATTTATGATATTTATAAGGTGGTGACGAGCTTTAATACCCTTGCTAGATACTGATTAACCAATCAGAATCATGCATGAATATTGCATGGTTATTGCATTTTATGTGTGCCTCGATTATTTCTATATATGTTTTAATATGCCAAATTATTATTGTTATTACTATATTATTGTAATCACTAATATTATAACTATTTAAAAAATTAATACTATTAAAACCAAACAAATACTAATATTATTACTATTTAAAAGATTTCTACTATTAAAATCAGACTATTAAAAAATATTGCTAATCAAACCAAATCAACCAAATAAACAATAAAACATTTATTTTCTAAAAAGTTTAAATTTACAAACATTTTGAACAGATTTGACGAGGCACCATTCCACATATTTTTGGTATCTGAAATCGAAACAGCTGCAATCCAGAATACACGGGTATTAGGGTTCCATATCCTTCATTGTTCGATTTAACTAAACATCCCATAAAGCTTGATCGATTATATTGAATATCCAGATATTTGTCTCGGTGTATACGAGATCTGAAATCATTGATGCTGGTTGTTCTTTCAGAATTGTTCGCATTTGAGGATAGAAGAAGAACAAACGCTCTAATATTACTTCTTGATATTTATTTGTAAACAATGACAATAATAATAAATAATAAATTTACCATAATTTTCAAATTCGTTCTTTGATTTTACTGAACTTGTCATCGTCGTAGTATTTTCCATTTTAAAAATGAAATAAAATGAATAAGCAAGTTGTTTTAATCAATCATTAGCCAATCAGATATCGACCAATCCCATGATTTTATTGTGTATGTCACAAACAATATTTTTGTACTCTAGATTTCGCAACCCTAATATGACTGTTTTTCCACTGGCAAACACGTTAACACACATTGGGTTGTATTTTAAAGCCTCAGTGCAGGAAATAATTCTGGCTCGAACATACAAAGACATTTTGTTGAAATGTTGTAAAGATTGATTGAATGTCCCATATCCATGGAAACCGTAATTGACTGTATTTTAATATCCTTTATTCTATATTATTTAATAATTTATTCAAAAAACAGTCGACATGTTGGTGTTACTGTAATCTTTATTACTCAAAATCTATTTCATCAGGGTGGCGCATATCGAACAAGGAATTTAAATGTTCAATATTTAGTTATTTTCAAGAATCCTAGATATGCAACAGTTGTTGATTTTCATGCTCGACAAGCATACCCTAATAATCATAATTTTTATTATCAGTGCATTTCAAGATGCTACAAAATCACCACATGGATATATATTTCTTGATTTCACACAACAATCCAATGATGATTTACGGGTAAAAACAGATATTTTCAATAAAGAAGGTGCCATGGTTTATAAACAAAGTTGAAAACATTACCATGTAATAAAAGAAAATAAAGACTGAAAATGTTCCACCAAAAACTAGTTATACACAATCTAAAAAACTAACAACCGAGAATTTCCCCACAATGAATTTAATTTCGAAAAACCCTTTTAAAAGGAGTAATAAAAAGAACCGAGATCATAAAAATCATAGTAGTTTCCCATATATTAATGCATTGTTAAAGGCTTCGAGTAAGAAAAGAATATCTATTTTACACTCATTTCCAAATTTTGTTGTTGATGATTTACTCAAAATTCTACTAAAAGTAGTCAGATGTAAAATTAAAATCAGTAAATCTAAAAAAACTAGTATTGAATAAACATCGAAAACCTTTGTTATCGCTAGTAAATAATAAAAATCGTCAGCAAATGAGAAAAGTAATATATAAACAACAAGGGTGTTTTATTGGCGCCATATTAACATTAGCAATATTATTATATGGTGGATTACAATAAACAACGGGGCAATCATTACCTAATGTCAAATTAAAATTTAAATCATGTTGTTGCAATGGAGAAGATTTGGACAAATTCAGAAGACGAAGCAGGTTTCGGAGAAGTGGCAAAGGTAAAGGAAAGAGTCCCAAATTCGAAAAAGGAAACGCAAAAGTGGTTGTCAGATCCACTTGCGTACAGTTTAAACAAATCGATGCGGAAAAGATTTCAAACAAGAGATTATAAGACATTCGGTATTAATAATTTATGGCAAATGGATTTGATTGAGATGATACCGCTATCGAAGATTAATTCGAAGATATATTTTAACGTGAATGGATGTTTTCAGTTGTTTTGCACGCGGTTTAACAACAAAGACAAATCTGCAGAGGAAATATCTAAAGCAATTAATATTTTTTATTTAAAAATGGGCATCCTGACAATTTGCAAACCTATTTATGTATTATTATTAATAATATTATTATTATTATTATTATTATTATTATTATTATTATTATTATTATTATTATTATTATTATTATTATTATTATTATTATAGGCAAGGAGTTTTTTTTACAATAGTGTAGTTAAGCAAATCCTGAATCGTTTCAAAATAAATCATTACTCTGTACATTCTCAATACAAAGCTGCTCATGTTTGAAAGATTTAACCAGACATTGAGGGATAGATTGAAGAAATATTTCGTGCATCAAGGTAATAAAATATGGATGGATATTACCGAAAATGCTTGTAAATTATAATAATTTATCACATCGAGGTCTGAATGGTTTGAGACCTGTAGATATCAGCTCGAAAACACAAGTAGGATCTAAAAAAGTTGTTAAAAAACAAAAACAAAATATAAAGTTGGTGATCATGTTAGAATTAATAAAATGTCTGCTTCACCTTTCATCAAAAAAAGTAATTGGAGTGATGAAATATTTCGAATTACTAAAATTAATACTAAACAAAGTCCTGTAATGTATGTTATTAAAGACAATGACAACAATGTAATACATGGGAAATTCTATGAACAGGAATTACAAGTTATTTCCAAACCTATAATGAAGGAGTTAATAAACTCAAATCTTCAATTAGTTGATGCGAAATTATTGGTAAGAAGAGTTCGTGTTGATTCCTTTGTATTAGTCGGTCATCAAATAGTGCTAAATTCTAAGCATTCAATATATCCATTGAAAACAAAGGAAATTGTTCAATTTGCATTTGCTAAAGGTGCAGCTTCTTTCTTAAAGAACAAATATTTACAGATAGAAGAATGCCAACTTTATAATACTCAATCGTCTCATCTCGTTGGAGAAAATTGGTTAGCAATATATATATATATATATATATATATATATATATATATATATATATATATATATATATATATATGAAACCTAGCAGAATATCAGCATTCGATCCTATTGGTTTCTATTATCCGGCTTTAATAATAATAATAATAATAATAATAATAATAATAATAATAATAATAATTAAACGATAACGCCAATAAAAAACCTTTCGTACGATATATTTCGATAGCACAGCTATCATCTTCAGGTACTCAAAACCAACTAAAAATATTATGAATTAACATTTAATTTAAACAAATTATTTTTTAGTAATTTAATTTTTTAATAAATAAATATTTTTAAAAATATATTTTAAATTAATTTTAAATTTTAAATTTTTTACTTATATTCTAATTTTTAAAAATTAATGTAATTTAAAATTTTCAATTATTTTAATAATATTAAAAAAACAAACATGATTTAACATACGTAAACTATTTAAAAACATTCAAAACATTCGTAGTCACAGCACTCTGCACATTAATCTTTGGATCCAATGACCTTATCAGCAATGCTTCACATATCACTCGTTCCCAATAACTATTAAAACTTCTCAACAAAATTCTAAAATCAGACATTCCGATATCACTTTTACAGCCTCTATTGTGTTCACTAATATTGGTCAAACCCTTCAATCAACAATGCTCTAGAACTCGAGTACAGAGATGACGGGAAGTCTCTCCAATGTATGTGGCATTACACCCATTACATGTAAATTGATAAACGAGATCAGAACACAATCCAACCGGAGTTTTTGATTTATTAATAAACATATTGCGTACCTTACACGAATTAGAGACGATCTTATACTCTAAATTTCCTATCAGTTTACCCAACTTCCTCTTATAATTTGTAAAGCCTTCAGAGTACGGCAATACTAACACATATTTAGGCTCAATTTTTTTATATCCATTTTTACAATCACCCAGATCAACACTCAATTCACACCCATCCGACAAATTACATTCAGACTTTCCACAACATGGATCCTTAGGATTTTTAATCAATTTATCAACAGTTTCTTTTATCATCAACAATAAAAATGATTTAGAATATCCATTCTTTATCAACAACTCAACCAATTTATCAACACTTTTTACCGAATTAGCAAAAGTAGAAGATAAAGCCCATGAACGATAAATCAATCCTTTCACCATATTTCTCTTATACTTAAATTCACAAAAGCTTTCTGGAGAAGTATAAAGACCAGTATCAGTTGGTTTTCTATAAATTTCTGTCTCATACTGTTTAAAATTTGGTCCAAATCACTGTATTAAAAATCGCTTGGATGAAACAAAATTGTGTGCAAAAATTGAAAGTTTATATTTTCATATAGCCCGATCGATGAAAGGCATTAATGGTAATTATGTGAAGAGCTCGTTAAGTGCAAGTACGATGGAGTATATCGATAAAAACAAAAAGCAGAATATTAGGGATTTTATGACTTTAAAAAACTTAGCTAAAAAAAATATAAATATCTGTAAGTTTGACAAAGGAAATGGGATAGTCATTCTTGACCATGATGTGTATGTAAATAAGTTGAATGATTTGTTAAATTCTCCTCAGTTTGTGAAATTGCCAAAGGGTCGGAAGAATGGAAAATTACCTCCTCTTAAGGATGAAGAGTTTGTGTAAAAAATGTTAAATGGTTTTATTGAGAAGAAGCTTATTGATGAAGAGGTAGGTAAGTCTATTCGTCCAATAGGATCGCAGCCAGCTAAACTATATGGGCTACCAAAAATCCATAAAGATGGTGTACCTATGAGACCAGTTTTGTCGATGGTTGGTACTGCCCAGTATAAAATAGCAAAGTTTTTAGATGGATTATTAAAACCATTAATGCGATCAGAGTTTGAATGTAAGGATAGCTTTGAGTTTGTTTCTTGTATTGCAAAGCTACAAAAACGAAGTATGAATGATGTTATGGTTTCGTTTGATGTTTGTAGTTTGTTTACGAATGTGCCACTGGTTGAGACAATTGACTTATGCTGTGCGTTGTGGAATGAAAATGATTCGGAACATCACATTTTGGATAGAAGGGCATTTCGAAAACTTCTTGAATTTGCTACTTCAAATGTCAATTTTCTTTTCAATGATGAATGGTATCAGCAAATAGATGGAGTCGCTATGGGTTCCCCTTTAGCACCAACGATGGCATCAATATTTTTGGCTAGTTTGGAAAAGAAAATTGCTTCTTTCCAATTTGAAAAACCTTTTGTTTATAAAAGGTATGTGGATGATATTTTTCTTATATTTGAAAACCAGAAACATGTAGAACCGTTTTTGCAGTTTATGAACAGTTTACATAAAAACATTGTATTCACATGTGAAACGAAGAGAAAGTCATCAATTGCGTTTTTGGATTTGTTAATTCAACGCAAAGATAAACAGTATGAGACAGAGATTTATAGAAAACCAACTGATACTGGTCTTTATACTTCTCCAGAAAGCTTTTGTGAATTTAAGTATAAGAGAAATATGGTGAAAGGATTGATTTATCGTTCATGGGCTTTATCTTCTACTTTTGCTAATTCGGTAAAAAGTGTTGATAAATTGGTTGAGTTGTTGATAAAGAATGGATATTCTAAATCATTTTTATTGTTGATGATAAAAGAAACTGTTGATAAATTGATTAAAAATCCTAAGGATCCATGTTGTGGAAAGTCTGAATGTAATTTGTCGGATGGGTGTGAATTGAGTGTTGATCTGGGTGATTGTAAAAATGGATATAAAAAAATTGAGCCTAAATATGTGTTAGTATTGCCGTACTCTGAAGGCTTTACAAATTATAAGAGGAAGTTGGGTAAACTGATAGGAAATTTAGAGTATAAGATCGTCTCTAATTCGTGTAAGGTACGCAATATGTTTATTAATAAATCAAAAACTCCGGTTGGATTGTGTTCTGATCTCGTTTATCAATTTACATGTAATGGGTGTAATGCCACATACATTGGAGAGACTTCCCGTCATCTCTGTACTCGAGTTCTAGAGCATTGTCGATTGAAGGGTTTGACCAATATTAGTGAACACAATAGAGGCTGTAAAAGTGATATCGGAATGTCTGATTTTAGAATTTTGTTGAGAAGTTTTAATAGTTATTGGGAACGAGTGATATGTGAAGCATTGCTGATAAGGTCATTGGATCCAAAGATTAATGTGCAGAGTGCTGTGACTACGAATGTTTTGAATGTTTTTAAATAGTTTACGTATGTTAAATCATGTTTGTTTTTTTAATATTATTAAAATAATTGAAAATTTTAAATTGCATTAATTTTTAAAAAATTAGAATATAAGTAAAAAATTTAAAATTAATTTAAAATATATTTTTAAAAATATTTATTTATTAAAAAATTAAATTAATAAAAAATAATTTGTTTAAATTAAATGTTAATTCATAATATTTTTAGTTGGTTTTGAGTACCTGAAGATGATAGCTGTGCTATCGAAATATATCGTAAGAAAGGTTTTTTATTGGCGTTATCGTTTAATTTATTTGTTTATTAAATGATTTTATTAATATTCTTTTAGCACGTAATAATAATGTTGAAACAATTATTATTGAAGATACTCCCACTTCTATTAATGAAGATGTTTATGAGGTTATATCTATCTGTAAGTTTAATATTTATTTATTTTCAAAATATAAAAACATTTTAGATGATGATGATATGATTCCGGAAACTTACCCAATAATTATTTTGGATGATATAGTGGATAATGCCCCACTTTTATTGAGGATGATATAGTGGACAATGCACCCACTTTTATTGATGATGACGATTCATCTGATGATGATATTGATGCGTATTTATGGTAGTAATTTATTTATTTTTAAACTTTATTAAAATATATTAATTTACATTAATTATATTTTTAAAAATTTAACGAATTTAAATAAAATTCTAATGAAGTTATTTTTTGAAAATTATGAAGTAGGTTTTATGAAAAGTTGATTATTGAAGATTTTATGGAAATTATTTAACAGCGAAGAATTTATGAAGATTTTATGAAATCATGCAGAGTTGATTATTAACTATTTCAAGGGAATGATTTCTGTGAATAAAAGGTCGATTTTAGTACATTTTAGGTTAATGAATATCTCTTTTTTAATAATAAGAAATAATAATAATAATAATAATAATAATAATAATAGTCAACACTGTAGGATATTATTATTATTATTATAGACTCTACAGTAAGCATTGAAAACGATATTCATTTTATATGACAGTAATACTTATTTTTTATGATAATTATAATAATTATAGGAGCAATAATAATAATATTAAGAATAATGATTCCAAAGGATTTATAAGTGTGTCCATGTTACTTTCCTATTTAACATAATTGATCACAGTATAATTCCTAAAATAATGGTTTCAATAGTGTCTAAAATAGTATTAATCGATTTTTATTAACTATATAGTAAGGAATAAGAAAATTGATTTATATAATATAATTAATACCAGTATATATAAGAATTTCCTATTTTCTATTACAGGTTCTCATCATAACCTTTTAAAATCAAAAATCTAAGAGATAATTCAAATAAATACTATATATTTTATTATCATTTTAACTATAACCTAATTTATTATCTTTTTTGCTTGCCACTTATTACCATGGCAACTTATTATAGGATTTCAATTTTCTATAATAAAAGTAAGTATGGATTTTTTAGATTCTTTAATTTTAATTTTTCTGTTATTTTTAGGTTTTCCTGCGAAACAAATCCACCCTGCAAAGGCAACAACCACTGAGCCTCACAACATGGTAAGTTTATTATTTTTTTTTATGTTGATCTAAATTCAAATTTTAGATTTCTCCAGTTCTTCATAGGAATATGATTTACTCAAGCTGATATTTTTCGTTTGACTTTTGATTAGTTCGATTGGAATTATTTTGGAATTTATGCAAATCGAATAGGTGATGTACTTTTATTTGTTTTCAAATAAATAAATTTATACACTATCTTCTTATTATATTCTAGATTTTAATTTTAAATACATAATTTTATAAATTGGGTTTTTACTAACCATGGTATTTCACTCTTATTTTTAAAATAAATAAATGTATAAATTGGTTTTTATTAACCCTCATGTTTTATTTCTATATAACTGAATTTGTGAATTGCCTTTCCGTTAATTTTCCTTTTTAACGTAGGCTAGTTGGTAAAAGGTTTTAGGAATATTTTTAATATACTTTGATTTTCATCCATCCCTTTTTCGACATGATTTGGTAAACGTCCCACTATGAGAAAATACTATTGAATTTTTAAGTTATATTAAACTTGTCCAACTAATTGAATTATTTTCACTAGGTAGAATCTAAATTTTATGGATTTCCGTATAGTTTATTTCCACAATTTAATTATCTTAGGTCTATTTGAAATATAGCTAGTGCTGATGTACTGGGTGTAATTAATTTGTTTAAGTCTGTACAAGGCTTATTCAAACTTATCCTCCTCGATCAAAATACCTTCTTTTCCTAGGGTCTATGCTGTCTCACCCAGACGCCCCACAATTTTAATCCTACCACTATATACCCATGAGCAAGCTCATGTTGGTACTGTATATAGCAGCTGAAAATTCATGAGCAGGTGAGCTCCATTTCTAGAACTACTACTCATGATATTTTCACTTTCGGGTTCCTGACTGCCGATGGAAGGTTTTACGTCTCTTTCTATCTATACGCTTGTTCATACTCATCTATTTCTAGAATTCCTATATCAATTTGTCATAATTACTGTTTATTTATTAAAATATTTTTCAAAAATTTGGGCTGCGTTCCGCCCTTATTTTACGGAAAATTCCTTGTTTCATACAAACGTTAGCCTATGGTAAATTGCTCATATTTGCTTTCCTATGGTTGCCACAGTAACCACCATTCGTAAATCTCTATATTATCATCTCACAGATCTATGCCAAAATGTATCATTTTATTTTAATTTTCCACCGCGATGATTATCAAACAATGTACGTGATCTAACCTTACTTTATACTTTCGTTGACCTAAATTTCTATCACTAGTTGTACCCTTGACAATATAATAATCAGCAGGAGTTAAATTAAAAGTTCAATTTTCCTACTTAAACATATAATAATAATGTTATCCCCTTAATTATGGCGATCTTCCCGTAGTTTATCCTCTTACCGCTCCAACCAACATCGCAATGGCCGCCACGGTGAATTCCGCCCGTGTCCTACCCCGCGATCAGTGAAACGAGGTCTGACCGGACTAAGCAGACACCGAAGGGTGGTTAACGATAAGATAACACGTCAACGTTATACAAAATTAACTATAGAAATTCAATATTACCCTACCATTTTCCACAAACTAATATATATAAAATGAATATAAATAAGTTAGGGGAACCTGCCGAGCGATGCCAAAAGACATCGCGGCCATCCAGAATAAGTTAAATTAAATAAAACATTAACTTAGAAAAATATATTTCTACAAAAAACAATACTTACAATCGACAAGTTTGTTAGTCAAGCATCCAAATTTGAAAAAATTGTCATACGTTGGCATAAAAATTGACTAAACAATTGTCTAAATCAAATTTTCTCAACAACTGTCTAAAAATTCTGTGTCTACCAAATGTCTACAAGTTTTGTCTACAAAATTTTTCTCCAAAATTGTCTAACAAAAATTGTCTCTCAAAAATTGTCTAACAAAAATTGTCTACAAATGTCTAAAAATTATGAAAATGACTGCTGTATATATAGTGTTTTCATGCTTGGGTGCGACCAATCAGAGTATTTTGAGTCTTTTTCGGCTATTTTTCGGGGGTTTTATTGCTTTAATTTTATTTTAAATATTTTATTTTTCTCTATTTTTGATATTATTTTCTCTTTATTTCGTAAATTTTTATTTTTTATTATTTAACCAATCTTTTTGATTGTTTCTCCTTTTTACCCTTTGATATTTAAATTTTTGGTCGCGGCTTCGACTATGTATTTTCTAAACCTTCTTTTGCAAGGTTTTGGCGGTTTTATTTTATTTTTCTTTCAATTTTACATTTTTCCTTTTAAATTTAGGTTTCCCTCTCTAAAACACAGGCATTATCGTGCTGGTTAAACAAATGTGGGCTTAATTAGTATTTGCCCAACAATTATTAAAAATAATTAATTCCCACAGACCACCTTAGCCGACATTTGTCAACAACGTTTGCTACATTAATAAATTACAAATTAGGAAATAATTACCTCCCCATAGATCACTGGCGCCCATTTAATATTGTTTAGGCCAATTTACCCTTTTATATTATTCCGTCTACACGCCGGGTTTTCCTCATCTCTCGGGTTTCCCATTGCCTCGGACTTCTCATTGACTCGGTGTTTCCATTAGTAATTAATTTTTTTAAATTAATTTGTTTTTATTATTTTTTAGGGACCCCTCACTAAATTTTTATTATTATTTCTGGACTCGTCTCTCAATTTGGCATTTAATCATACCAATTTCACCCGATCAATACTACTTTCGAATTTTTGTATACTTTTTAATTAATGTTGCACTTTTATCATTTTGGTGTTTTATTGATTTTACTGTGCTTTCTTCGTAATATCCCAACATAATATTTAAATAATATTAATAATAAAAATTAATTCAAAAGACCCGTGGAAAATATCGTGCATTGTGGCCCTTTAAAATTAATAAAATTCATACAATTATTATAAGAAATGATGAACATAAGTTTACATTAATTAATCAAATAGGGAGTTCTTTATCCTGAACTCGAAGAAATGGTCAGGGGCGTGCCATCAGCATTGATTCCCGATTTGGTGTTTAATCACACTCAAATATAGATATTCAGTGTCATCGATTAATTTTTATGGGATATCGATTTAAATAGGATATTAAAGGATATGGAGCCCGAATATTCATGCATTGATGGATGCGGTTGCTGCGCTGCTCAATATCAGTGATATGTTCAATGGGCTTTGATTGCAGCTGTTCGTCAATATTGTTTTGGTAGAATTGTATCTAATTAATAAAAGTTTTGTCGATGATTTTGTTTTAATTATATAACAATAAAAATAACATGACCTTGACCTTGAAAATAATTTCTTCCCCGGGGTATTGCACCAGCGAGCCCCTTTCCACGTACTAGTTAGTTTTTGGATAAGAGCCCATCGAATCAAATTATTGGTATCAATATATGAGTTCAGTATTTTCATTTGTTTTAACATATTTGTTTACAAATGTTAACCTGTACATTCTACATTTGTCGGATCAACTCGACTTAAGTCACCAGAGCTGAATTCCAATACATGCCAGGAATACCCAAAAACTGTAACTGCTAAAGACGACTATGATCTAAGGATTTGGTTCGAAACTGTTGAACCAGAAAGCAAAAATGATATATGATATATGATATATATATATATATTCTACAAAATTTGACTATTAATCAGATTTATTTATGGTATTCACGAATTTTCAGCACAGCCTTTTTCAAGTGATTTAACTTATATTATATATCATTTTTGCTTTCGGGTTCATTCATGGTAAAATTTTGTAGAAAATATGTCATATTATATATATACCACCTGCTCATTGATTTTCAACTGCTATTTAAATTATCAAATAATAATAACGAGGAACTGAAAGTAAAATTGTTAGAGGCATTTGAGTAATAGTTAAGGATAAATTTTAAATAGGCGCTTGAAAAATTTATAACAAGAAATTCCATGTGCCAACAAAGCATATATTTTGCATTTTTAATAAATTTATAACTACAAATACCTATTTAAAACACATTTATTGAAACTTTATTAAATTAGTTTTTATTTATTCTCGAAGCTTGATTTACTTGGGAAGTTGCTGCATTCACGACATGACTGGCCTGCTCTAAAAACGGCTTTAAAATTTCCCCCATCGGAGAGAGCAATATGTCATTTGGTAAATCAGTAATATATGCTGGAATATTGAATCCAGTTAACCAAAAGCAAAAATCACAAGTAAAATTGTTGCAATTATTATTTAGCACGTTATAATTTTCGGCTTTAAATTTGTTATTAGATAATTTTTCCAAATATGTTGTTAGTTCTTTGAAAGTTTTTTTAGTTTTTCCAATACTTTCCATAGTTTCAGGTTCACCAAGAGTTGTCGTGTATGGTTTGATTTTATTAATTCCATTGCTTCCATAGAAAATTTCAAAATCATAGATCAAAACGGCAGTATGCCAAATTCCATCGATTTGTTTACCAAGCAATAACGGAGACATCTTCTTGCATAATCCTTTTGATATATCGTAAATAGCCAATTTTGCCTCAATCATTGATGTCTTAATTTTCGATTTTCTATTATTAAAGCATTGAAACAAACTAACAAAGATTTATTTCAAGTTTTTATAAAATTTTTATTAAATGATGGATAATCTATTTGTCTTCGCCGATTCGATTTGATAAAAATATCATTAAAACAATTCTTTAAAATTAAAACTTGAAAAATAAAACATAAATAAATCGACCGATGTTCACTTTTATAATTCGATGTGAGCGTAGTAAATCATATTCAATTTCTGGTTCAACAATAATGTCACTTAACGATAGTCCAATTTGTAAATCATCTTTTATAAATATTTTTCAAGTATTTCAATTTTTATGATGCTTATTCATTTCAATCCGCGTTTAAACAATGCTTTTTATACGTATAAAATTGAATCAATTTTGATGGTCATTATAAAATATAAGGTCAGAGTCAGAGGTTTGGGTTTGATATACAGGACATATATTGATGGGTTTTTACATAGAAAGTCGGTGCTTAGGTCTGACTCCTTGGTGTCCTTCTTTAATCGATTTAATTAACCTAACACAATAAGATATATTTCCAATTTATACATCACAACTTTATTCACAACTTTCACAAAATTCGATTCAATTCACAATACTCTACACGATTACTCTGCACTATTTCACAAAATTCAATGCGTAAGGATACGTCTTCCAAAGGGAGATGTCCCTGTCTGGTACGCAATTTGTTTGGCTGGTTGATTTATCTTTAAGTTTATTACCTCCTTTATTCCGCTCTCTGTAATATTCTCTTCGACCAACTGGCAATTTTGTTGATCCGCCTTTTCTTTTTATACTCATCTCGCAACTCTAGTCACTCGCAAACTAAATTGGTTTTGGCATTTTTGACATCTCTGTACAAAACCAAATTAGTTATTTCTAGGCTCCCGGGGTTTCCATTTATTTACAAAAATTATTTTGGTGGCGGGTATCTCTTTTATCCGGGGTTTCAACGTCAACAAATTTCGTTTTCCGTAATTAGAAAATTTGTTGGCGTTCCGGGTTTCTCACACTGTTCGGGTATTCTGTTGGCTCGGACTTCCCATTAGCCAAATAACTTCTATTTTTATTCAATATTTTCTTCTGGGACCCCCAATCGATTTAATTTGATTATATTTGGATTCGTCTCGCCATTTAGCATCCGACCATACCCGTTTCCCCCGATAAATATTTATTTTAAAATTTTAATTGATTTTGCCTATTTAATTATTATTTCGAATATCAATGTTTTTATTGATTTTCCATTTTTACTTTTGTGTATTTTATTAACCCCAACAAATCTCCCCTTTAATTTAGATTTGTCCTCGAATCTGTTTATTTCTGATTTACATATATACTGATATAGACCCTTATAGACATACATACAAATATACATATACATATCATATTTATTTATTTTACGTCCAACGGACTTTCTATAACAAAATGATACTAATAATTTAATAACAATAATAATAATAATTTTAGAAATTATAATTTTTTAATAATAAAAATAACTTTGTTATTAATACTAATAACAATAACGATAATAATAATGACAATAATAATACTAAGTTATAATAATACTAATAACGACAACAATAATAATTATAAAAATTCAATCGATTTAACAATTAAACAAACTATTACAAATAAATTTTGTTTTCAGTGAATTTTCAATTCAAGTTAAACGCCTAATACAGATCGCGGCAAATCATAATAAAGGATGATTAAAAGATAAGAAATTGTGATTGGAATTTTAAATAAATGAGAATTTCATTCACTACTATCATACTAATTTACTCCAGTCTGTAAATTTTGACCGGAAACATTAAACCTTGTCATTTTGGGTAGATGTTTCCCTTTAATGATTATGGTGGGTTTCTGGGTGTTGATATTTTGAAACTATATGGTTGTTACCCAGAGAACCCCATACAAATATTCTTTCGCTTGCCACTCGGCACCCGTTGCTAAGCAACGTTGGAACCATGTTCGAGTGGGTAGATCGTCCGCAAAAAGTGAGCGCTATTGCTAATGCTATAATTGACCGAACGATCCATGGGTCCAACGAGCTGCCGATAGAAGGCCTGTGCTCAATTTCGATTCATAGGTCCCATTATTCTCCTATCTCTTTCATATGTTAACCTATACTCTCATATCATTCATTGTTATGTCCATTCCCATAGTCCTTCTTATCGTCGTCTGTGTTGCTGGTTATTCTATGGCATGTACACCCTTTGTTATGGTAAATATTCACTTTGTATATCTTTTACCCTTATCCCTATTATAACTACAATGTTCCCTATTATTATTACTAGCATCATCATTGTTACTATTATATGCATTACCTTTATTAATTGTTACTACTATCACATTTATTATTATTCGTATTACTATAATTACCATTACATTTATTGTTGTTACAACTATTATTGTTATTACTATTATCATTACTAATTATTATTATTATTATTATTATTATTATTATTATTATTATTATTATTATTATTATTATTATTATTATTATTATTATTATTATTATTATTATTATTATTATTATTATTATTATTATTATTATTATTATTATTATTATTATTATTATTATTATTATTATTATTATTATTATTATTATTACTATGTTTTTGTAGGGATCCGCCCTTATTTCTCAGCTTTATAAAATATTTTCCTTATATAAAAATTTAGCCATAATCCCTCTGTATTGTTCCGGTTTCGATAAAGTATTTTTGTTAATTCGAAAAATTTTTGCAGCGTTCCGCCCTTATTTTACGGTTTTATCCTTATTCTGCAGTTTTCGATAAAGTATTTTCATCGATTTGGAAAATTTGAGCAGCGTACCGCCCTTATTTTACGCGTTCCATTTTTACTTTACTATCTTTGTTAAGTATTTGAATTAATTCGGAAAATTTGAGCAGCATTCTGCCCTTATTTTACAGTTTCATAATAATCTTATACCAACAGTTGAGCGGCATTTCACTTTTATTTTACCATTTTCAATAATTACTTTAATCAATTCGGAAATTTTGAGCAGCGTTTCGCCCTTATTTTACAGTTTTTATGATAAATGTTTTAACTATTTCCGTAAATTTGCGCAGCGTTCTGCCCATATTTTCCGTTTCAATTCAACATAATTTATTTAATTCTTATATATTATTTAAAAACATTATTTTTCATGATTTTGGTCGTTCGGATTAATCTTTGTCCGATGGCTATTCATTTTAACTGTTGCAACGATTTCGCAATTTTCCCCGCTACCCATTCCCTCTCTTTGTCCTTAAGATCTATGTATGTTCATTTCATGGTTAATGAGTGCCCACTGGACTACTCAGTGTTAGTGATTTTTAGGTCTATTTTTCGGGAAACGGATGATGAAGGAGCAGCCACAAGACTACTCCCTTACCCTCCAATTTCCCCTATATACGGATAATATTGACGTTCCATCTCCTGCGTTCTCACGCTGGAGCCTTCACGGGCACGAACTATTGGCGATTATACACGCACTTACACAGTTCGATGGTGTGTTTTATTTTACTGTCTTGCGATATGTTTTAGCTGTGGGCCGAAAAAGAAATAGAATAAATCTTACCATCTCAATTGAGTAAAAGTTTCGAGCACAAAATTGTTGGCTTTAAAATATATATTTGGCATACATAAATTCATCCCTTCGTAAGTTCGCTTTAGTAGCAATCATCAATTGGCATAAAATCATTTTGTCAATAATTCATAATACTTCGCAGTATCAATCAAATAAATTGGCATAAAATCATCTTGTCATTAATTCATAATACTTCGCAATATCAATCAAAAAAATTGGCATAAAATCGTCTTGTCATTAATTCATAACATCATATAAATCGATATCCGTGCACTATCTGAGAGTTAACGTGTTCAGTCAAAACACTTATCAGTGTTGATTGGCTGAATGCACGGCTCTCAGCTAGTTATACACACTAACTCGAAGACTACTAGAAAATTTTTCTCTGAAAAATAAGACTGAAAATTTGTGAAAACACATCGGTATATATACCTATAATTTGGCCTTAACCTTGCGTGTTAATTTTATTGCGATTAAACAAAATTCGACCTTGAAATTATTTGTGTTATCTAAATTAAATTTTTATTTATTTCTTAATTTAAATTGGTAATTTATTTTTAACATTTTTAAATAAATTTATTCAACTAAAAATATTTTATTTTTATTCATTTAATTCATTAATTTTTACTTTTATATAAATGGTCATTTTACGGTCAGATTTTCTTGTTATTATGTTATTTTATATGTAGATTTCGTGCGGTTCTTGATGCATTTTGTATTTATTTTATTTTACTTTTATGTTTTTTAATTTTATATTTATTTATATTCTCTCAGATTTTAAAGTGTTTAGTTGGTGTTGTATATTATATTTTAAGTTATCTTAGTGCTGAGTTTTCATGCTGTATTACTGATGCATTTAAACAATTCTCAAGGCTATTTGTGTGCTGGCCCAACAATTATAATGACAATAATAACAATCTCCGGGAATTTATTCCCAGATGCCGTTACAGCTTGAATGTATGCATAAATAAGCAGATCTAGTGTGTGTGTCTTCTGATTTCGATTCAATTGAATGCTAAGAGATTTTATTGATTGGTTTACTGGAGATAATTTCTTAATCAGCGCAAATTAAACCCTCCCGCATCAGTTCGGGAATTTCCTCAACTAATGAGATAGAGCCATTTGAATACAGTCTCATTGGCTCTTCCTCCTGCTCTCCCCCTTCTGTTTATAATAGGGAATTTTCCCCCTTTTTCATTCTTTAAAAAACAAATTTTTGATAATTTCTGAAGCATGCAAAGCATTACCGGATTATGAGAGCCGATTTTTCATTGGAAGCTTTAATTAAAATGTTGTTGATTTGTATTGCGGAATTGTATATTTTTCAGAAGGACATGCAAAACTACCAAGAATAATTTTCATGTGATGACTAATTTAGTAGTTTGTGTTAATTTTCATTCAACTTTGATTCTGTGTAAGTATGAAACTTATTGATTACAATGAGTCATTCAGTTCTAGGAAACACTCATCAACCAACCAAAAGCAAGCTAAGCCACCATCCAACTCAAGAAATCAACATAGAAACAGAAACTACTCAATTTAATCTCTTCCTGACTTAACGGAGGAATTGATGACAATAAATGTTTTCTACCGAGCATTTCAATGATATCATTTTAAAGATCTTAATTCATTTCTAGCACAGTTTCATGAGTCACTGAAGATTTCAAAACTACTTATTAAATTACGTTTGAATTTTAACCAAAGGTAATTTTATGTTTTGTTGGAATGGAATGGAATTAAAATATTTTAATTTATTATATTTGCCATTCAACTACATTGAATATTTCTGTGGCATGTTCAAATATGCGTAGTTCACCCGAACAATCTAGCTTTGGCCATATTAATGGTAATGCTGTTTGTGTGACTTTCAATCAGTTAACAACTTGTCTGTCAAAATATAAGGACGTTTACAATTTTTTGCTTTGTTGTTAAATTAAATTTTACTTAGTTTTTTTTCAAACTTAATACGATATTTTGATAAAATACTAATTTGGACTTTATTTTGTTAATCCTTTTGTTTATAGTTTTAATTAATTTTCCTCAATCAAACCACTGGTTACGCCAGTGTTGTAGGTGATAAGTTTTGGGGTCCTTTGACTCTCCGATTCCGAAGTTCAGGATCTGCGAGTTAATTAGAATTATAGTAATAATATAAATACACAATATTACAATTAATAATAATATTGATAGTAATAATAGAAATATTTAATATTAAATTTTTATTTATTATTATTATTATTATTATTATTATTTTATTCTTCGGGGTGCGGCATGCCAAGATGTAAAAAATAAAACAAACGAGACTAAATCATTTATTATTAATTTTTAATAAATTATAGATAGTTTATATAGATTTTGGGTTCATTTCTATCTCCACACGTTCAGATCATGTTTATAAATATGAATTGATTCTTCTCTTTCATAAACAACTCCATTTATTGTGATGTTATCTTCTCCAACATTTACGAAGCCTTCCGTTTTCGACTTGGCCGGCACTTTGGCATTGGTCCATATTCCAATGTTGGTTGGATCCTCTCTATCTTTACAATAGCTATTGAATCATGATTTTTTCTGCTTCGTCAAGGAATATCTCAGTGGCCCATTTTAACTCAACCTCCATTACATTTTCATCCACTGTTAGATCAATTTCCGTCATCGTAATTTCTTCAAGAAACTGTGGCCATATCTCTCGTGTTGTTGATGTTGATCTGTCCCTCGAAGCTTTTGATATTCACTCAATGATTATTTCTTCGATTACTTCTCTTTGGACATTGGTATGTCATCTATCCATTGATTATCTACCGCCTGATATACCTTGCGGATGCTTTTGACGTCTTCCAACGCGGAGTGGATCGCGATTTGAGTTTCTTCACCACATATTTCTCTCACAACTGTCTGCAGTTTGAACCATTCACCTCTCCTGGTTACTCTCATGTTTTGTGATGACTTGTGATGCTGCAAGATCTTATACTCCGTGAAGCTTCTCAATCTAAATTTCCAGGTATCTGAGTTGTTCATGTAGGTCATGGCCTACTAAAATTTTACCCACTGTCAATCTCTGTATTTCTAACATCTCCACGTATTGATATCTCTGATCTCTACTGTTACCTAGGTGATCCATGAATCCTCGAATTGAAATACCGGATTCTTCCTCTCGGAGTTAAATAGGTATTTTAACTACTCCGCCATGATAGTTCATAATTGCCACAGCCAGTGGTATCATTTTCACAGTTTTTGATGTCCCATATTCAGTATCTACAAATAATATCTTATCACAGATCTCCTCAAGACTCATTTCCTTCCTTATAAACGTCTTCTGAAATAGGTAATAATGTCGAATCTTCACTTTCAGCTGGGTTTGCTTTCGGTACTTCATGCGCTTCGTTCTCTGTTCTAATTTATATTGCTATAATGACTTGTTGGTTTGCTACTCGCATCGTTTTTGACATTGTTTCTCTTTGTATCTTCCATGATGTTAATTTTTTTAGCTCCATGTATAACTGATTTTCCTCATTCAGGTTTCTATCATTTCCTTGATAATGCGTAAATAACATCCTCCCTTCTGGATATCTGCATCTCTTCCGATAATTTCAATTCGACTTGTCTATGAACTTTAAGAATTTTGATCTTCATTTTCCTATCATCAATTCGTAGATAGTTTGGGATATGTAGATTATCATTGATTTGGAATCTTTGACCTGCGTGATTTTTCTGTAGTTTAGAGTAGCTGTCATACACCAATCTTGTCCACAGAATTTGTTCCATTTTATGCCAAAATTATTTCAAATTAAAGTTAGGTTAATTTTAGATTTTAAAACCAGGGTTAAGATGAAGCACCCAAAGGGTACTGTCTCATACACTAGCTATATAAATAATAATAATAATAATAAATTTACCGATTTTAAAATTCTAAAAATTTGAGAATATTTTGAATATTTGTTTGGTTATATGGATCCACTCCTACCTTATATACTTTTTTTAAAAACAAATTTTTTTGCATTTTATTTTTCCTTATCCTCTAATCCCGCATCAGCCAATCAAATTGATTTTTCTTGCATATAATAAAAAAGTGCAGATTCACACAAAATTCTTACAATATTCATAAAATAATTGATTTAATTAATATTACACTATTACTACTTTATCAAATTGCATTCAAAATTATGTCTTACTACACAAATGTTTCTTCATAGCTAATCCAAGGTATTGGAGTCCTGCATTCATTCACAGTAGATTTAGACAATAATCGGGATTCATATAGAACAATGGTAATGAGAATCGCGACACATATTGTTATAATAATGATTGTCACGAAGTGTTATGCAAACAAATTCATTATCATTTAGTGTTAATGATATAGTTTTATTGTTCGGAATAGACTCATTGGTATACGAAAAGTTGGTTTCATTGGCTGATTGTGGGGTTCGAATAACTTGGTTTAATTCAGGTAGATATTTATTTTCAATAACGTGATTCGGAGTTTGAACAAGTTTGTCTTCCACAAATATTAGTTTCCATAATTCAGAAAATAGATGACGTCGATAATATTTGATATTTACAAACACTGGTTTTGAAGTTAATGTCGATGACAACCGTCGAAAAGTTAATATCTGAGATTTATTCTCGCCTTCTAGCACCGATTGAATTTTCCCAAAGTAATATATAACAGCTTAGCATACCTGGTAACTTTTATGGATTGAGTGAAATAATCGAAAGTCACTCGATTTGTTTCATTTATTACTCGTATCGTTTGTTGATCGGAATGAATCTTGACCCACTGATTGTCGCTATCTTTTCCGTTTTCATATACGGATTTTTCGTAATAATGAATTAGGACAGTATATGTCTGAAACAATTTTAAATAAACATACTTTATAAATGGCTTCCTGCTATTTAATGTATCTATAGCATGGTGTTGGAAAACCGTTTTTACTTGTTGGGATTCCCGAAGTTCCCAATACACATTAATCCCGTTAAGTACTGGTTCAATTGATACTCGGTTCCATAATTTGTTTTGACCAAATATTGATACGTATAATATTTTGTATTTTCGTATTATTACTTTTTGAATCCGATTGTGTAATTAACCAGGGATATTCATAATTCATTCTCAAGTAACGAGCTACATAGCTATTTTTATTGAAACGTAATTTTATTGGAGGTTCAAAATAATTCTATAGACCACTTATTTCGACTTCATCGGCTATTCCACAATGATAAATCCATACAATTTGAGTACATGTTGAGTATATACTAATTTTTTCTAACAATGGTATTGTTTTAATTGAATAAGATGGAAGCATTCGCTTTGCATTCGTACACAAAACATTCATAATCATTACTGTAGCAATCAATAAAACTTTATTGATGTAACTTAATGCTGCTGGGGTTTTCGTAAATTTTTGTTTAAATACTGTTCCATCTTCATCTTAGTTTTATTTCGATCTTAACGGATATCGTGCTACATCTTCAGCTGGTACTTTTTTTTTTGTTGTTTTGCGGACGCAATTTAAGATTAGTCTCTGTTGTATCACATACTAGATATGGTCCTTTAAATGGTTTCTGTAGTTTTACTGATAACCCTTTCGTAGGCTCAAGTTTATTTACATACATAAAATCTCCAACTTTAATATCATGTGCATGCGCGCGCTTATCATAGCATTCTTTATAAGCTTCTTGGTGATGTTTTATTTTAAGTCCAGCTTTGATGCACGCTGATTGCAGTCGTTCTCGCATCATTACTTTATAATCAGTTACGTCCATATATTGAGAAATAGGTGGCTGACATTCAAGATCAATTGGCATATTGTTCTGTCGTAAATACACGAGATAAAAAGGTGTTTCACCCGTAATTTCGTTTACTGCATTGTGGTACGCAAATAAGCAAGGTTTGATAAACAAATCCTAGACCATCTGTTTGTGGGTGATAAGGTGGTGTGCTTAGTTTCAATATTAACTTTCCGTTATTGACTTGAAAATATCACTTTGAAAATTCGTCCCTTGGTCTGTGAGCAGTTTCTTTGGCGCTCCGTACCTAAAAATAATGTTTTCCACAAATATTCTTGCCACTGTTTCTGCTTTCTGATTTTGCATCAAACAAGCCTCAGGCCATTTGGTTTAGTAATCACAAAACACAATGATATATTTGTTTCCGCTAGTTGTTTCTGGTAGTGCACCGACAATGTCCATTGCTGTCATTTCCATTGGTGCTTCTGGCACGGACATACGTTTTAAAGGAACCTTTATCTTCCGTCCTGTGTTTCTTCTAGTTAAACATACTGCACATGTATGAAACTATTGCCTAACATCTTTATCCATAGTATCCCAATAATACTTTTGTTTCAATCTTGATAGTGTTTTTCGAGCTGATAAATGCCCTCCTAATGCTCTATCATGATACAACAACAGTTATGTTTTTCGATGTTTTGTAGGAACGATAATTAATAAATTTTCATTTTTTACACATTTTAATAAACCATCATGGATAACGTATCTATGGCTTTCTTCGACAACATGCTTCCAGTCACTTTCTTTCTTGATTATGACCGCATGTTGACGTAATTGATTTAGTTCATCATCATCTTTTTGATCATTTTGTAAATTTTCGATATTATTTGCCATTTTAATAGCGATAAATATTGTGTCATCGTAATTGATTTTACTTGAAACAGTATTATCTTCCTCGGGTTATTTTGACATAGCTTCTGCATTCGCATTCAAATTTCCTGGACGGTACTTTATCTCGAAGTCATATTCTTGCAACGCGATCGACCATCTGATTAACTTACTAGCCGCATCTCTGTGCTTCATTAGCCATTGTAACGGATTATGATCCGTAAAGACGACAAATGTTCTTCCAATTAAGTATTGTCGTAAATTAGTTATCCCATAAACTAAAGCTAACGTCTCTTTTTCAATTGTTGAATAATTCTTTTCATGAGGTTTTAATAATCGACTGGCATAAGCGATTACATGATCTTTTCTACCTTCGACTTGCTGCTCCAATACAGCTCCTATTGCAAAATTCCTGGCATCTGTCATTAATATAAATGGCTTTTAAAAATTTGGTCATCTTAATATTTGCTGGTTTATTAAGCTTTCTTTGAGTTTTTCGAAAGCTTCTTGCTGAGCCATTGCCAATTTAAATTTGGCCTGCTTTTTTAATAACATATTTAACGGTTGAGCGACATGTGAGAGATCTTTCATAAATTTTTTGAAGTAACTGGCTAATCCAAGAAATTGTCGAACTTGATCCACATCCTTGGTGATCTGATATTTCTCAATTTTCTTCACGTTTTCTGGAATTGGTTGCAGCCCTCGTCTTGAAATTATATGACCCACATGCTCAACTTCTGATTTGCCCCATTCGCACATTGACGGCTTTATTTTCAAGTTTGCATCTAATAATCGCTTGAATACCCTTTCCACATCTTTTAAATGTTCGTGAAAATTAATAGAGAATATTATGATGTCGTCGATGTATACTAATGCATGTGGGATGTCACGCAAAACAAAGTTCATACCCCTCTGAAATGTAGCAGGTGCTCCAGTTAATCCGAACGCTAACACATTAAACTTATACAGGCCTTTACCGTCTGAAAATGCAGTTTTCCTCCTATAATTGTTTTTCGTTGTAAAATAATCATTAAATCTCAGCTTCGAATAATCACTTGTTTATCCGTTTGGCGTTGGTGCTTCTCCAGGCGAGCTAGGAGATATTCGGCCTGCTCTCGGATCTCCCGGGCTGGGTTGCGGCCGGGCTCTCTTTTGATTGCGACGAAAGGAATGTCGACTTCCCCGAAATCTCCTTGAGTACCCGTCTTGGATTCTCTTACCGGCGAGATTGAAAACCCCGCGTCCCACATTGCTTGCCGGCATTTGGCAGCAGAATGTGCGGGAAATCGCACCGTGACTAGGGACGCATCGATCCAGGAGTTATCTAGAAATTTTAAATGATTAAAAGTCGTGGATATTCCTTATTCGATTTATCTTATTAGGCACGAAATTGTCTGGAACAACCTTGTTCATTATTGAGTGAAAAATAAATAGGATAATGGTTTGGCGTTAGTGAGTCAATCAGAAAAGATCACGAGACAGATGATATAACGTAACAAATTGGCGACGTCCTTACGTTCTGAAGTTCTGAGGAGTTCTGCAGCTGTATCGTCGTTGAGGTTCGTGATGGCCTACTCTGATTCGTAGTTGGGGTACTTAGTCTGCTGTTGGTTTGCCGGCTTGTAACGCACCTCGGTTGTTGGTCGATCGTTTGTTGTTGTAGCGAGTTAATTGGTTCTATACTGATGGTTCACTCCATGTTCGATGGTAATTTATTTCATCTCGAATGTTTCACTTTACTTTCCTGATCGTATTTGTTTCCTCTGTCCTTGTAGTTATAATTATTTGGTTTTGTAGTTTTAATTCATTCCGCAGGACCCATACATTGTATGATCTCATTCGATCTTCACAAGCTTCGCATCGATATGGACATTGAAATGGTTTTTCAACCATTTTCAATCTTCTCCCAACGTTGAAAAACGATTTCGAAGAGATCAATTCCAGTACGACCTCTGAGTCGATATGATAGTAATTCAGGAGCGGTGCAGGATAAAAACAGTCGGAGTTCAGGGTACAGTTCATCCATTTTTTTCACAAGTATCTCCAGTGATAATGCTTAAAAATAATTAATAAATATTGAACCAAAAATAAAATATACCATGTTTATCAGATGAATCCATTTTTTAAATATCGAATAAATAACTTATTGAAAATAAAAACATATATAAATTTGAACCAATCAGAGATTGACCAATCCTGTGTTTTCAATAAAAAGTTTATTAAAAAATGATTGGTAGTTTAGATTTTCAAGTCCTAATACTACAATTTTGTTTTATTGCAATAACCAATCATTTAAAATGGCAATATTAATGCAATTTATTACTCAGACATCAAGATCATGAAGAGGTCATGCAAAACATTAAGGTTATATACACCATCCATTCAAAATTATGCATTGTCATTGCATTGGTTGCATACATAATATAAATACAATGACACCCTTAAACATTATTTCGACATGCAAACCGAATTTATGATAGTGAAAAATTGTAGCCATACTTTAAATTTTCTCAGATTTCCTATCACTTACAAATTTTCAATGCCAATCAAATTAATCAATACCCAATTTGCATGATTACTTGTAATAATATCTGATACAGATATAAATTTAGTAAATGAAATTCTAAATACAATGAATATCAAGTTTAGAAGCAATAACCTCATGTATATCTTGGCTATGAAAATGTAAAGTTTTATATTGCTAATAAGTAAGTAAATTTTATTAAAACCTTTCATTGGAATACAAACATCATTTTCCAAGGATACAAAACCGATTTAGATGATGCCATGACTTCAATTTGGAACGTCAATAGTGTTAGAATGTCATTTTAATAAATCTTTTCATAAAATGTCTGGCATTTTTTGTATAGAATAGTTTCCGTTTGCTTTTTTATTAATTTATTCGGCGAATCTTTTTATTGTGCAAATTAGTTTCTGTCTGCTTTTTTATTGATTTAAGGGTAAATTAGTTTTCTTTTTATTGATTTATTGTGTGTATTGACCCCTCTTTACTCACATTGTACCCACATAATACATATTTGTTACTAATTTACACATAGTACATCAATTTACTCACTCGAACCACAATTATATATTTACACATAATATATTTTAAGTTAAAATTAGCTTTTAAATTATATTTAAGTCAAAATTTTAAGTAAAAACTTTATAAATTAACATAATATTATCAATAATTTGTTTAGGTTATCCGCATATGATATTTAATAATAAACATTTTAATATTCTTCAGTTATAAATTTTAGATCTTTAAATATAAATGTTGTTGATAGAAATGATGAAAAATGGTTGATAATAAATTTATAATAGACGAAAATAATGTTGATGAAATGTGAAATAATATTAAAAAGTTAAAGTATTATAAAAATAATAATAATAGTATAAATTAATAATAATAATAATAGAAATATGATAAATATTACAGGTTTTGAAAAACTTTGAAATATCTTATAAAATGATCCTTACACACACACACTAAGGATAAGAAAAATTTTCTTGTTTTAAAAAATCATAATAAAATTTTACTTAGGGGGCTTAGAAAAGTTTTGAAAAATATATATGAATCATGCTTTTACCCTGACATGGCCTCTTTGGACCGCTGTAAAACTAAGACCATGAGCCATACACATGACGCGACACACCCTCGTGACCCCTGACTCATCCTCTACACGATGAGTCATCGTTTTTTCTCAGCCAATCAGAACACTCTGTGCTGGATGGCTCACATCTGCCTTTTATAGAAGTAAAACCAAAACATATAGCTATTATGGGGCAAGTATTAAGTGAGGAATCTAAAAAAATATAATGTTGATAAATGATTATTATTTAAACACTAAAAAATATAATATTTTAGAATTTTCTGGAGATGGGTAATTTATGATTTTCTCATATATCCAAAACACGATTTATCAAAAGCATATTTCGCATGAGAAAAATGAAAAATATTCACAACATCAAAAACTCTAGTGATGTGATACTTACCCCAGGAGAAACGTATCAGAAATTCACAAATTTCACAAAGTTAAAATAAAGGAGGAAGAAACTTTTGAAGAAGCAATCATATCTGAAACAAAACACAAAATTTCTTACCCATCCCTCCAACTAACTCACTCTGAAATGAATGAACATACTGCACCTATTTTACTTAATACCTCTAATAACAGCCCTAGCGGTGTAAACAGACCCGTTGGGGATAATAGCCCTAGCGGTGTAAACAGAATAAACGAATTCCTTCTCGAGAAAAAGAAATTAGAAGATAGACTTTTACACTATCTGAAAATAAAACATCGATGGACAAGAGCGGATTAAGGACATAAAATCACGTGTATTACAATCATAGATCTTTTGGGGTTTCAACGGCTGTGTTATTTGGTGTTTGAGCATTAGGGATCGCACCTACCGTTTCGATCATTTTAGCAGCGGTCTTTGGAGGATCTAATGCGCTTTATGTCTTTTTATCGGAAAGCGTTTCTATCGGATATACTGCCAGAATGAAGAAAATCTATAGGAAAGTATGGCAGGAACTTGCTTTAAGAATAAATAAAATATATTCATACCAACAAAAAGACCCTGAGGATGGAAAATTAACGGGGAATGAACTAAATGAATCGATTAATATCATTGAGGAAATAAATAATAATATCGATATAGCAAAGAATAATAACAACAACGCACACATGAATAATTCTCAAAAAGAGAAGCGTGTTGAGAAGCAAGCTGAGAAACAATTAAAGAAAGAATTAATATAACAATTAAAAAAGGTTACAAAATGAAAAGGAATAATATTACATGACTGAGATTCTCTGAGTTCATAGGGTTGACTAAGAGTTGTTGGGATTGCTACATGGTGAATTATAGTTGGAGAATAAAGGATTGCTGGATAAAAAGAAAAATTAGATATAAAACAGAAAAAATAGAAATAAGAAAAAAAGAAAAGAGGTTTGCTGAAATCGTAGTGCCTAATTTACTTAATTAAATATTAAAGCGAATAAACCCTGAAAATGTTAAGTCAAAGCCATTTATAAACGTCCTGTGAGTTTTGCAACAATTATTATAAAGATACGTGCTCCGGTTTCTTGTGTTCTCAACGAATAAGGGATCAAGAAAGAAATATTAAATCAGGTATCGTATTTAAATGGAAGGGTATTTGATGAGGAAATTGAAGGTAGTGGATGGGTCTTAAAGGAATTCACAGATATAAAACTCCCTTTTAAATCAAACGTGATTTTAAATATCCAGAATAAAGACAATAGGTTTTTCGTATATTCTATTCTGGCGTATTTACATCCACAGGTAACGACATACGCCATACAAGAAATACGAGCATGAATTAAATCTGAAGGGAATTGATTTTCCTATTGATTTGAATGGAATAAAGAAATTCTGTAAACAAAATCCAGACCTTAAAATAAATGTGTCCAGGAATAATGATGAGAATAAGAGATTAAGTATTTTATATAGATCTCATTTAAATTGGAAGGGATGTAATTGATTATTGTATAAAGACCATTACGTACTGTGTAAGAACGTGGTTGTATTTCTAGGGAACAGTACATCCACGATATTTATCCGTGTCTCAACTGTTTAGTGTCGTTCAGAGTTGAGAATACGTTGAAGACTCCCCAGGAATTATGTATTCAAGATAAAGAAGCGGTTGCAACATTTCACTGTGATGAGTACAAGGAATTCACGAATTTTCATCATAAGAACAAGGTTTCGTTCGTATGTGGTGCAGACTTTGAATCTTGAAATAAACATAGGGGGGAAGAAAGATTGAATTAAAAATAATTTGATTCAAAATAATTTTGGATCAAATTATTATTTTTTAGGAGAAAGAAGATAATAAGTTCCAGCGAGTTGTAGCCGGGTGCCAATTGCCTTAGGTCTACCACTTACATCCACTCTAGCTTTCATTAAGCTTCTTGAGTTTCTAATCCTCGATGAGTTTTTTGAGTTTCTTATGCTTCTTGAATCCTCGATGAATTTTTTCTAATCCTCGATGAATTTTTAAAAAGTGACGGAGGATAAAGAAGAGTGTTCGGATAATTCTCAATGAATTTCTTGTCTACTTGAAATTTGAAAAGTGCCGGAAGATTTAAAAAATTGTTGGAGTATTATTAAAATGTTTGAGAAGATAAATTGATATTTATTGTTTAATTTTATATTCTTATTATCGTGGAAGATTTCTAAAGTGTCGGAAGATGATGCATGTTTTATATTTTAGACCAACACGACACCGGTTTTTCCAGTAAAAGTTTACAGAAATATTATTAATAAAAAAAATAAATAAGTATAAAAATAAAAATACTCAAAGTATTAAGGATTTAAGGACTTCAAAATCCATTTCACTTAAATCTACATCTGTATATTCAGAATTGAATTTCTTTTTGATTTCCTCTAAAGATTCAATGAATTTAATGCGATTGTTTTTATATGGGAGTATTATAATTCCATAACTCAGAATGTACCGCTTATCGTCATAGTTGTTGAGACCTTTACTCGAATAATAATCTAAACACGCTAAGTTTCGCATCTTCATACTTCAAGTTCATTAGTGCGGTTTTAGTATATCACTTGACTCTTTGGCGTAAAATTAAACTATTATTGCTTAATCCTTAATGTTCAGAAAATACATTTTTGCTTTCAGACCGCAGAATTTTAGAGTTTTCGTCCCTGGTCCCATTCCATCTTAAAAGTCTCTGAGTTTCGTATTGTGAATGTATCCGTCAATTTTTATGATTTTCTCATGATTCAAGAGCTCAAGGATTGTTGAATCAATATCTCCAAAATGAATTTTAAAGTTTTTCGTATATTTCCACAAAACATCATATATGAATTTATACATTACAAGTTTCGACAACTCGAGAATAACAAACCCGATGTAATTGAATTTATCGAATTTTATTTTATTGTTTTCAAAATAAACAGCAGCGCATTCTCCAGAGAAGATTTTCATTCTCTTATATCCCGCTCTTGCTGTAACAGTTTTCAATCGTTTCTTTCCAGTGACGATTTCAATTGACTGCCTGTTGCGAACATTCTCGGGCGTCTTTCCGTAAAATGCATTGTTCAGTAGTTTTTAGAAAAAATCACCGAACTTGTTTCCTAAAAAAATTGATTAATTAGTTTATGGATATTGAATTCTATATACGGTTTAAGCCAGTATGATTTATTGTACATTTTTTGACTCTCAATAAAAAAGCCTAAAATAAAATTGGCTTGAATCAGCTATAAATAAAAAAGCATAGAAATATTTTATCGATTAAAAAGCCTAAAAAATATTTCTTTGATTAAAAAGCATAAAAAATAATTCATCGATTAAAAGCCTAAAAATATTTTATCGATTAAAATATTTCTTTGATTAAAAAGCATAAGTAATTTTTCTTGATAAAAAAGCATAATAAAAAAATTGGCTAAAATCGCCTACGATGGTCACACTATAGTCAGAGATAATTTTAACTCGTAATAAAAAACTGCAATATTTGGTCTCAATATTTTCAATAGTAAAATTTTTAATATAATATACAATGAAATTTTTGATACATGATTTTTAAATAGAATTTTTAGTATAATTTTATCGATGAATTTTTTATATATGATTTTTAAAGATGAAATTTTTAGTATAATTTTACAATGAAAATTTTATACATGTTTTTAATTGATCAAAATTTTAATGTAATCTTACAATGAAATTTTATAAATCACTTTACAATGACATTTTTATACATGTTAGTAACGATAAAAAATTTTCAAAGTAAGAAAAAATATATTAATATGAAATTTTCAAAATAATAATAATAAATTCAATCAAAAAAAAGTTAACTTACTTGGTATCAACTTCTGAATACTGATAACCCATACACACTGAACAATCCACTGATTAATAACTGAACAACAATCGACAGGTACTGTATACAAATGACTGAGTACTGTACAACTCACTATATACATACTAGCCATTGAATAATATAGTATCTTATTCATTAAAATTCTCCATTTAAATAATATTTACCCTTTGAACACCGATATTCAACGAACTTAACCCACTTAAAAATAAAATAAGATTTTCTATCAATCCCCTTTAAAATAGTTGGTCATTGACTATACACATTATATGTTACTAATAACTAGTTACTGGATCAATAAATATTAACGGCAGGTTTCTGATGAACAGATTTTAAATAAAACACTTAAAAATTTAAACAATCAAAATAAATACAAGTTCAAATACAAATTTTATTAATAAAATCTTATTTACTCTCTTCCATATCATTGATGTCTCGGAATCAGTAAATCAATCGGTTGCTTAGTTACCAGTTGCTAACAAGATGTAAGTAATCAAATTCAATGAATTCCAATGCATAGTTTGTTTTTCTCTGAATAAAATTTAATTGACTTTATATACAGTTTTGTATTTGATTTATAGAAACTTTGAAATTATTTTGAATTTATTAGACATGTTTTTAAAGATGAAATTTTTATTACAATTTTTCAATGAGTTTTTTATACATGTTGATTACGATGAAATTTTCATTGAGTTTTTTCAAAAATGTTTTCAATAAATTTTATTAAATTGAATTTTTGATTAAAGTTTGGGTCTCGTTGATACACAGTAGTCTTTAATAATAGTAATAATAATAATAATAATAATAATAATCATAATATTTTCAAATAAATTTGACTATGAATCAGATTTTGTTGAAAACATTATGCCACTTATAAAGAAATCAGTGGTGAAAAACAACAAAAGTCCTTATAATAATAATAAAATTAAACAACTCAGATTTAACCAATCAAAGAATTGATTTTAAATTCGAACATTTGTAAATGTCTAATGTTATTATTGGATTGATTAACGCTGACCACTTGAATTTGAGTTGAATTGAATGTAAAGTAATATATTTCATCGTTGATTCGATAATTGTACATTCGCGATGTATTGAATGCAGAGATATTATTTTATATTTGAATATAAGCAGAAGTAATTGTTAATATCTTTTATTGAATTAAACTAAACGAGAGTTTAAAGAAAATAAATGAAAAGTTTGTTGAACAAACAAAATTCGTTAGACGTAGTTAGAAAATAAATGGAATAATAGAAGGAATTTCCAAAGTAACCAAAGTTTCCTCTTTATCTAGGTTATCTGGACATGTTGTCTGTTCCCTTAGCCCCATGTAGTTTAGTAACTTGGAGAGTGAATTCAAAATTTGAGTCTTTTCTCCAAGTAACAACAATAATTAAAATTAAGGCTGGGAAAAATAAAAATAGAATTGTGAAAAAATGAAAATGAAAAAAAAAGACTTTATTTTGGAAATTTGGTTTTTTTGTAATTAAGTGATAATACTTTAAAATAATTGTTAATTAAAAATTTGTTTGTTTAAAATTTTAATGTAAATGGTAGAAATTGGAATTTGTAATTTAAAAATTGTATTCGTGAGTAAACTTATTGGAAAGTATTTATATCAAAATAAAGGATTTTGGATCTTTAAAAACGTTTTAAATATTCTTAAAATGTCGTTAATATGTTCGATTTCTAATGAAATTCCTTCCTTAATAGTTCTTAATAGATTTTCAGGGCATGCTTATGGAAGAAGGTTAATTGATGAGTACTTAACAACCAGTGATTTAAATCCAGTCACTGGGGTACAGTTTTCTCGAGATGATTTGATCGAAATTAGAGTTCTAATGCCCAGTTTTACATCCATTCCAGCCTTATTGAAATCATTTCAGGATGAATGGGATGCTTTGATGCTCAACAATTTATTGTGAAACAAGAGAACCAGGCTCTTAAATGTGAATTGTCTCACGCTCGTTATCAATACGATGTTTCGTGTAGAGTTGTGACTAGTCTAGCCAAAGAGGCTAGCACAGCTCGAGAAGCTTTGTCTACTCTTGAACCACAAATTGGAATTATATCTCACATTGTTTCTCCTCATGCTGCACAATTCGATACAAGTGAAGCAGGAAAAACTCTTCGTTTGATGGATATGTTAAATGCTACAGTTCCAAGTCGTATTAAAACTGCGCTTGATAAAATTCCAACAAATATTCAAGAATATGCTATGGATGAATATCATAACCTTCTGTTTGATGGTCTAGTTTTGGGGTATTTTATGGCAGCGTTGGGTTCAGGTCATAGTGAACAATCAAATGGAGAAGCCGGGAAAATTCTGACGCAAACATTCTAATCTTCAATCAAGTAACATCAACCCACTTGAATCAATTCAATAAAAAATCACAATTAGATCTGTCGATCGGGGTTCTTCAACAGCTGCGATGTCTTGGTATCCTTGTGGGCCTAATTAATAAATTAATTAAAAAGATGATGGAATTCACCACTATAGTTAATATGCAAAATACCGATTATTTATATTTCATATACAGAGTTTTGGCTGTATTAAAATCTAATAAAATTCAGAAAGATAGAGAAAAACCAATAAAACATATACCGTATTTGAAGGAATTGGTATGCGGCCCTAATGATATGCCAATGAAACTATGTGATTATCAATCTTTTGAGAAGAAAAATCTTAGTTTAGCAATTTATATAATGATTTATTATAATGACATTCTTTAAGATAAAGAAGAAATTGTATTGAAACATCCCTATTTAAATATAATCTACCAAGCAAAGGAGTGCATCAAATCTATTTATTATTAATTACAAAAGATGAAAGATATCATTATATAGCAGTAATACATCTACAATCGTGGATAAATTTTAATAAAAACACTGATTGTAAGATTCGAATTCTTTGCAAATGGTGCGAAAATTGTTTAAACGAATTTCGAAAGCCAAAAGCCTTTGAAAAACATTAATAATTATGTAAGAAAATCAGTTGGGTACTATATACATTGCTAAAAGAAAAGATAAAAATTTGGAATTCAAAAACTGGTCAAAAATGATAACACCTCCGTTCGTTATCTATGCAGATTTTGAATCTATTTTACCAAAAGATTCTGTGTACCACCGAATACTTTTGTCAATTTCATTAGTCAAAACTGTGTTTATTATTTTTGAAGAATGTCTCAGATATAGGAAAAAACATTGTGCTACCATATTATAAAGAAGAGGGGAAAATACAATAGTTACCACTTACTTTTGATGAAGAATATTCATTTGATAATTGTGATTATTATTATTTGTGTAATAAGAAAATAGTAGATAAGGTTAGAGACCATGACCATTTTGCAGGGAAATATATCGATCCTGTCTGTAAAAGTTGTAATGTTAATAGGAATATCAAAGAATTATTACCTGTAGTTTCTTATAATTTACGGGGGTATGACTTACATCATATCCTCAAGTATGGAATAAATCAATTTCCCAATTGGAACCTGTCATGTATTCCAATTAGTAGTGGAAAATTCTTATCCCTTATGGTATATGTTGGTAAACTTAAAATACGTTTTATCTACTCTTACCAGTTTGCTAATGACTCATTAGCTAGGGCTGTGAAAACTTTGACTACTTTTACCCTTAACGAAATCGGTTTTTACTGGTACCATTGTTAATTAAAAAGGTATAATTCCGTAAAACATTGCCACTAGTTTAGAGGTCCTTGAAAATATTTACGAGTTACCACCAATTTGGGAAGGATTTGAATATTAAAAAAACTCTAGTAATTTGGACTGAAACCAAATGTGTGAATTTCCTTCACTATGTGATGGTATACTTGAAACTTAATTGCTTTCTTTCGGCCGATTTTTTTCAACAGATCTTGGCAAAATCTACAGCTCATAATAGGTTTGAGCCCTTGAATTATTGAACTATTGTAAGACATGTAAATTTATAATTTCTAGTGATGGTCTTACATTTGTTAATAAAACTTTGTAAAAACAGATGAATGCACAGAGTTACTTTATATAGATTTTAATAATGTATACGGTTGGGTTTTATGTCATTGTGGGGTTTAGTTGGATTCTTGACAGTTTTGAGAATATCATGTTTTAATGTTTGTCTTTGAACCTTGAATCATTGTCTTATGGTTACACACTTAAAATAGATCTTGAAATTCCTTCTGATATTCATAATAAATTGAATGATTTCCCCATTGCTGCCGAAAAACCTATATGGCCTACAGTAGAAAAGTTGTTGTTGACTCCTTACCCAAAAAGAATTATGTTATTCATTAGTGGTTGTTGAAATTGTACTTGATTCTTGATGTTAAGGTCACACATGTAAATAGAGCTGTAAGATTCAAACAGTATCCTGTCTTTAAAAAATACATTGATATACAAGTTAAAAGCACAATTTACAAATACACTAGATATAAACTACTATAAGCTCCTAAATAATAGCTTGTATGGTAAAACCGTCGAAAACCCGAAAAAAGAATGAATTTAATATTATGTAATACAGAAAAGAAGATGATTACATATGTTCCAAACCAACCTTTCAAAGAAGCATCAAAATTGCTGATGATAAATCCTGACTCGGTATGTTTAGATCGACCGAGTTATATTGGACAATCGGTACTTGATTTTTCCAAACTTCGAATACACGACCTACAGTATAGATTTGGAAAAATATCATCGTCAGTTTAGTTGTCAGATTAACATCGTAGCTGGAGATACTGACTCTTTCTTTCTCGAAATAAAAAAATTGTAAACTAGATATTCTTTTGACTGAAATGGTTAAGGTCAATGTTTTGAACACATTTAATTATCCATCTAATCATCTACTTTACTCTAAAAACTAGACTCTGTCAAAGGTAAATTTGAAGATGAAAGTAAAAAAGAAGGTTATGACTAGTAAGTATTCATCAGACCCAAATGTTACAGTTTGCTAGGAAAATCGAAATTCCTAAAAGCTAAAGGAATAACATTGAAAGATACAGAGTTAACACTTAAATCAAAGAACGACTGTTACAAGAAAACGCTATCTTTTCTGTACCTCGATTTTGTATTGGTACAAACAATCACCAACTCTATAGTTTTAAAACTTCAAAGATTGCACTAACAAATAAAGATGATAAAAGGTTTTGTGTAGGAAAGAATGTAAGTCCAGCCTATGGTCATTATATGATAGAGAATAGTAATGGATAAAGAGAATAATATCCCACATGTTTATCTAACAGCTCATCAACATCCTATCCATTGTTAATTGAATTATTAAATGTATACCTATATATGCTTTTGTTCATATTCATTATTTTTTTAAATGTTGTGTTAATGTTATATTTTAATTTGTGGTACTCTAGATACTCCAGATAGGACACATCTACCTACTTAATTTCAAAATTCGATCTTTATTTTTATATGTTTAGTGAACATATTTTGTTTTATTTTTTCGGACGAGTAAATAAAATAAAATTTCAAAAATAATAGCGAGGAATTAAAAAAAATTTATTATTTTTTAAATCCAATGTATAGATACTGATTTTAAAAAGGTTTTAGAAATATAAGTAAATCTTCAAAGTTTTGTAAGATAAAGGATAGTGCTAAATAAATGATGTTGAAAGTAGTAGGATGTGAGCCCGTCAGATACAACCCACCCTTGGCTTACGTAATTATTATATAACATTTGACCTCTGCACGCGCTGTTGCAGCCTGGAGATTGACCTCTGTCCACTAGTTGCTACCTAGTAATTGACTAAAGGTCAATGACGCCATGATAACGTCACTTGACCACTGGTCAGTACACACTTATTATGTCACTGGTCAGTCGCACACTTATTATATAACCTATCATTACCCGAGACACACTTATTATCGAACTGTTATTATGTCACGTAGTTGTGGACCAACACACCTACCTTCTAGAACTTTCTACACACCTACCTTCTTGATACTTCCACACACCTATCTTCTAGAACCTTTCGTTCTTAAACATTTCACACACACACACACCAACCAACATACGATCCGCACCGATCCGTACCCATCCGTATCCGTCCGCAATGATCCGCACTGATCCGCACCGATCCGCACCGATCAGCTCCCATCATCGCCCAACACGCCTACAACTAAGTCGTAGACTTAACAAAATCACTCACTAGTACTATTGGTATTATTATTATACTTTTTACTTCATATAAACGTAAGAGTTTCGTTTACCTCATTGATTCATGTTACTTGTATGTGATAAATTAAAAAATTATATTTACATGAAATTTTCAATTGTTAATTATATTATTACATAAAAAATTATAAAATAATCATTAAACATAATAAATTAACATCAAACTCGTCTTAAAAATAAATGATCAATCCTAAATTATTTAGCTTACTGACTATTTTGTAGTATAACAATTTTATCAAAATAATCATAAAACTTTAATAATTTTCATGAAAATTTAAGTTTAAAACCACTATAGTATATTGATAGTTTATTTAATTAAAATAAAGTCACTCAAAACTTAAATTTGAACACTAGATTTACAAAATTCAATATTTTAAGAAAATAATTCAACAAGTTTAAAATTTCAACTTAACTAAATGTAAAAAATTATACAAGATTTACTTTACCAATTTCTATAAAATTTTAAATTTACAGCAAATAAAATATAAAGATTTATATAATATTAAAAAATTTAATTTTTAAAATAAAAAATAATTTGCCCACGATAGGAGTTGAACCCCTCAACGAATTATTACCGACACCACTGATGTAAGAATTTTGAAAATAACTCATTCAAGATAGGATTTAAACATTGGATTTATAAAGTTTATGAAAATAACCCATCATAGAAATATTTACATGTAAATACTTAACCAAATTCTATAAATTTATAGCAAATATATTGTTTCTAATAAAAATTCAATATTTTAATAATAATTCACCAAGTTAGGATTTGAAAATACTAATTTACAAGTTCATTCGACTCTATAAATTATTAGCGATACCATCAACTAAATTCGTTGTAACAACTCTTTTAGTGTTTTTATGAAAATAAGTCACTGGGTTTACAAATGAAAGTCACTGGGCTCAATATATAAATTGATAAAGAATAATCGATCCATGAGTTTTATATCAATATTTTTTAAAGATTCAGCCATACTGGATTAATTAATGCTAATAATAATGGTATTGATAATAATTTAACTTTCACAATTAAAAAGATAATTTTTCACACGTAAATTTATTACAAACACGTATTACATTGTCCATATCAGTCAAGTAGATACTATTGATATCTAAATAAACTTTTGTTTTTTAATAAGAGCTTTGATCTAAATACTAATTAAATGTTGATACCAAAACGTGTAAAATTAGATATAAATTCATAATGCTAATCAACCGATAATTTCGAACATTAAAGCTTTATGTAACCAAAAATTGATTAAATAACCATTAAAAATTCATCAGGTGATACCTATTAAATATTTCAATAATTTATGATTCAAACTAGGTATATTATAATACTTTTCGATAAATTTATGAACAAATTATTACATGATTTGTTATAAAGTTATTTAAAAGGTTAAGAATTTTAGCCCTATGTGAAGAAATAGGTAATAACTTTAACCCTAAGTAATGAAAGAAGACACGACTTTAACCCTAAAAGATAAAATATAACTTTGAACCCTATGTGATTAAAAGTTATAACCTTATGTATACCAATAATTATTAAATACCAAGTAAACACATGTCTTTAATAAAGAGTAGTTGGTAAAAAACATACATATATTTAATAATCGTTGAAAATTTTTAAGTACCAGTTAAAAATGGTTTGAAAATATGAATAAATATTTTAATTTAAGAATATTAAATTGAAAATCTCTATTGAAATTAGATTAAAAAGTATATAAATTTGTTAATCGTCAATTTAAATAAACTCGTAAAATTATTGATTGATTAAATGCAATTGTTAATTAATAATATTGTTGACTGAACTTATTTTTTAATAGAAAGTTATTCTTGAAACAACTTAATAATCATATTTCAATATCTTTTCTTTAAATTAATTTTGAAAAAGTAGAAACCAAATACTTGATTTTGATTGGCTGTTACAATTGCTATTGATAACGACACTATTTTTCGATAAATTCAATCACTAAACTCAAAATACTAATAAATTTATCAATATATTAAAATTATTACAGTTTTCTTGAAAATAATTTGAAAATGTACAAACTATTTTTCAATAAAACTATTATTAAACTAAAAATAGATGAATAGATTTATCGATATATTTATTGTAATTTTTCTTGAAAAAATTTTGAAAACATACAAACTATTTTTCAATAAACTTATTATTTAACTTAAACCGGTTGTTGAAAATACTAATAAATTTATCAATTAAAATAATTACAGTTTTCATGAAAATAATAATTTGGAAATGAAATTATAGAATACTTGATTTTAATTGGTTAATTCTATTTATTACCAATGACAACGATTCAAATTAATTCAAATTTTAATGTTCAAATTATTTTCTAACTATTATTGGTTCCACTTTGATAGGAAATCATACTATTCAATCGAACATAATTTCATTAATCTTTTTAAATAAATCAACAAAAGTCATTTAAAATTATTATAATGTTGAACTTGTTGCTAATCACCGACTTATTTTATTTAAAACTTATCCGAATCTAATTACATGCATTGTAAAACGCTACAATTACCACAATTCATTACTCTAAAGTTTCCTTATAAAGAATACTTCAACAATGTTTCCAAATCTAAAAAAGTTGTAATTTTAACGATTCAAGCAAATAGATCAACTAGAAAATTTTCATGTACAACAAATATTGGTTAAATTGACTATCAAATGTAATAATTTATGGTTACCGTACAATAAGAATTTGCCTCTATAAAAATATACTAATTATCCCTTTTAAAAGTTTAACAATTTATTGAACCACACATACTTTTCTTCAATACAAAATTAATTTACCAGTATAAGAAAAACAATATTTGTTAGCATATTGATAAAAATTAATATACTTTAATGTCCAAATGGATATCGAACCACCTTAAAATCTTCGATAAAATTTTAATGAATTTCTATCATAGTAGCAATAAATATCACAAATCATCGACAAAAAGGATAAATCTACTCAATCTTTGAATTCATCTTCGATTCACCTAAAATCTATCATGTTACCAGTAAAGATTACATTAATAAGCTATAATTTACTGACAATAATTCCACATAAAAAGCTACATTATTGATTTCTCTACTTTACATTGGACTTAACAACTAAAGTGACTGTAATTTAATGAATTACCACATTGAAATTTGTTTACATAAATCCTGCAATAGCTAGATTTATTAAAATGCAGTAAAAATCTTTAATGAATTTCTCTTACATGCAATAGTAATACCCTAATATCCCAACAAATAAGACTCCTCAATCGTAACCAATAATTAAACTTTTCACCTTTATTTGGTAAATTACTGATAATTTCACGTAAAACTCTACTTTTACCTGTACATACTTGATATTTAACCATAATATCCTCCTTAAAAGTGATATATTACTGATCATTTTCATTAAAAACCCGATATTTATCTGTACATACTTGATATTTAACCATAATTTCCTCCTTAAAATTAATATATTACTGATAATTTCACATATAATCCTATATTTATCGGCATAAACTCAATATTTAGCCAAAATATCTCACTTTAAAATTGATAAATTACTGATCATTTTCATTAAAACCATATATTTATCTACACATACTCAATATTTAGCCATAATTTATCGCTTAAAATTGATATATTACTGATAATTTTCATGTAAAATCTAACATTAAATGATTATTTCTACTCAATTTACCTTTGATTAATTTCTTTTAACACTGTATAAAATGATATCCAAATTATTATTACGTCATAATTAATCGATTAAATTTTCACTCAATATTTCCCCTAGTAACTTACTACATCTAAACTCGATATTCCCACTTGTAAAGCATACTAGAATTGATCAAAATTCCAATCCATAGTGATAAATCTAACCTTTGCATTATTTTATTTCCAAATATTTTATTTGTAAATGAGATTTAATTATTTACATATATTTAAATATAGCGGTTAAATAATATTTAAAATTTGTGATATAATTCTATTAAAACAATAAAATATTTATATGGTTGGTTGTTGTGTGAAATGTTTAAGAACAGAAGATTCTAGAAAGTAGGTGTGTGGAAGTATCTAGAAGGTAGGTGTGTGGAAGGTTCTAGGTAGGTGTGTTGGTCCACAACTACGTGACATAATAAGGGTTAGGTAATAAGTGTGCGACTGACCAGTGACATAATAAATATGTGGCGAAATCATGACGTCATTGACCTTTGGTCAATTACTAGGTAGCAACTAGTGGACAGAGGTCAATCTCCAGGTAGCAACAGCGTGTGCACAGGCCAAATGTTATGTAATAATTACGTAAGCCGAGGGGTGGTGGGTTGTATCTGACGGGCTCACATCCTACTACTGTTGAATATTCGATCTTTTTCTGTAATATCAAAAAAATAATAGTTATAAAATGAATATAAATAAATGTACAAACACTTATTTTAAGTTTTGTTATTTTAATTATTTACATTTTGAAATAAAAGCATGACTTATATAAAGATTTGTGTGACTTTTTTAAAAGAAATTATTTATTTATTATTATTTGATACAATAACCAGTAAATTTGATACAAATTTACACAAATTTTTAACTCATTATTCAATAAAAAAAATTCTTAGCTCATAAAATTATAGTTCTATTAAATTCCAATTGTTTTTGCGAAGAAGTCACCCACCTGATAAATCAAGCATCATATTCCACCAAATTTTCAATAAATTCTTTATGCTCTTTTATAACAATTTATTCAACATACGAAATAAAAACAACATTTAAAAATTTATTACGTAATAGATTTAAAATTTTCTGTAACACTGATTTAAAAATATTTTCATACAATTGTCCCAGGCCAACTCACAACTTGTAAAACAACTTCATCTTGTACATTTTTAAATATGCTTACAGCATCATCGTGCGATACGTTGATTAAAGAAGTATTGTTAACTTTCAGTAAAATGTCTCCACATCTGCAAAAGCAAAAGTTTATAATCTAAATTATATTTACATATTTACTTCAATCTTCCGTTTCTATGAGCAACAGATCCAGTTACAATTGACTTAACAACGATAGATTGATGAAAAGTATTCGCATTGGATCGTCCAGTCACATTATTATTCAACAGATATCTACTAGGTGATGTCTGAATATAATATATTCTTTAATTCAAATAAGTTTTTAAAGTGTTGCAGTTGATTTTAAATATTTTACACCTTTATAAACTATAGTAAACAATTAAGAAAGTTCTCTTTATCTGCATCAAATATTAATATAATCAAATACTTTGTCGAAATATTTTTAGTTTTTATTTATTTAAAATCTAAATTATATTAATGTTTGATGCAGATAGAGAACTTTTATAAGAAAATAACAATTGACAATATGTAATTGACGACGTGTGGTTATTTTTTCCTTATCCGAAATTATTTCAGATAAGAGACAAATGAGATTTTCAAATTGTGATAATTTATAATTTTCATGACTTGGTATCATACACCATTTTCTATATATTACATTGAAACTAATTAAGATGTTAGTAAAACAAAATTTGAAGAAATTTTTTCTGAATTTTATTAAATATTTTACGACAGAATAAAAACTTTAATGAAAATACCATTACTAAAACTTAAGCATTAATTTTAAAATTTCGAGGCACACCAATGTACCTTTTGAAACACACTACCAAATAAAATGGTCACCACTAGAACAGACCCAATAGACAGATGTATACACTCCAGAACAAAAGAATAGCATGTAATAATTTTGCACACACCTATATATTTTTTAAAAATTTTAACTTGAATTTAAATTTATTATAACATTACTTTTTAATTTTGTTTTAAGCGATGATTAGTAATCAATTTGAAATTTAATACTTTTTTTAATGAAGTAGTTACATAATCATAATTTTAGAATTTCATTTTAGTGTAAAATTCGTGAATTTTCATTTAGTTTTAGTGCCTAGACATTTTCACGCAAACAACATATATACAGAATTTAATTCTCTACAAGATGACATTAAAGTATTTCTAAAATGATAATCTATACATGTTATTTTACAATGTGTCAACTTAAAACACGTGATCAAATTCTATCTATACTTGATTTCATAGAAAACATGATCAGTACTTTCAATTTCAACATTTCTTTCTATAATTCGATTACACTGAACATGACTAATTAAATGAAATAAATAAGTAATCAAAAACTTAATCTGATTTTATTATTTACTATATTTATACTAGTAATTATACTAGTAATGAAACCAGTAATATTTGAACTGTTTAAAATTCATTCAAACAAATACTGTTCTACTTGCAGTAATTTGTAATTCTCTTTCAAACACTCCATACTCTATTTATTGAAAAATATTTGACTATGAAAGATCGATCTTTTTTGATATTCTTTACTTTACATTTAAGTTTAAATTTAATTGTTGAGGAAATCGACTTTGATTCAAATTAAAATCTGGAGATAAAACAAATGTAAAGAATGAATATTTATCTTTAAACTTCACAGAGTTTAAACTCCATGGTTTAAGCATTTTGTGTATAATTCCCGTTTCCAACTTCAATATTTTGACTATTGAATCCTAAAACAACATCACTAAAGTGTATGAAATAAGTAATTGTTAGCTTTTGCACCAGAAATAACCAGTAATTCTTTTTATTACTGTTTGTAACCTTAATATTATTACTTCTTTCATCACATAGAGTTAAATTTATAATCTCTTCTATTCTTAAAAGTTAAAATTATTAAATATTTCATTAGGTTGGGTTAAAATTGTTACTTCTTTCATTACTTGGGGTTCAAGTTATTATCTATTTCTTCAAATCCTAACCTATTAGATAACTTTATTACAAATCATGTAATAAGTTTATTCATAAAGTTATCGAAAAGTATTATAATATACCTAGTTTGAATCATAAATGAATAATTATTGAAATATTTAATAGCTATCACATAAGTCCTGATGAGTTTTAATTAGTATTTAGTTATTTTCAAAGCTCATATTAAAAACAAAAGTTTATTTAGATCTCATTAGTATCCACTTGACTGATATATATATATATATATATATATATTAGTCTGTTTTTCATTAATATTATTTTATTCCTCTTACAGTCTTGAAAAACCGAAAGTAATAAAACTATTAAACCAATTCTTCATTTATACCAGTGGTTTCCAACCTCGGCGGCCATTTTTAAAAAACATGCTAGATTATTAAAAATATATGTGCTATGATTTACTAAAATTGTATTGATTAAGTGTATTTTAATTGGATTGTTATAAATCAAATCAAATATATTGACTATTTTTCATTGCAACTGATACTATTAGTATTGATCATTATAACATTTAAATAAAATTTTTTGATTAACGTTTGGTAATTTTTTTTGTTACTCATAAAAGACAATATATTTGGCAGTTGAGCTATTTTTACTTATACAATTTAGAATAAATTTTTTATGATTATACTTAATTTAAAATTTACTAAAGAGAGGAGAGGTTGAAAAAATCTTATAAAGGAGGTTGTTAGACGCAATTAAATTCAAATCTTCTAACATTTATTTTTTAATTACAAAATACAAATTCAAATTTTTTTGTTCAAATCTGAAAATTTAAACAAAACTGAGGCGTAGTAATTATTAATATTGATATAGTTATCGGAAACACAAATGTAATTAATTTAATTAAAAATACTTTATTATAATTTACTATAATATGATATTATTTAATTAGCTGATCGTACTTATAACATTTAAATTACCTTATTTTTAAATAGGAGTTTTAGAACTCCTTACATCCCCCTTCTTTAATATGATTTATCTTTTCAATATATTCTGTTATGGTCCTCCAGTTCTTGTCTGTTAATAAAAAACTTCTTTCATGATTTTGTTTTACTACTGTATATGGTTCTTCATATCCCTCGTGATCTTTCTTTCTAAGCTCTTGTTTCACCAATACTTAGTCCCTTATTTCTAGACTCCTTGTTGTACCTATTTCTGTAGCTAGCTCTCTTTTAGCTTCTAATCTCTAAATAATTCTTTTTCTATTTACTTCATTAATACTATGCCATTGTGATCTATCAATTTTATTTCCTAATATAATTTCTGCAAGACTTATTCCAGTTTTCTGAACTGTAGCACTCATAATCAAAATGTAACTAGACTTTCGCTTTCTCCTCTAACAGTATTAAAAAAAATTTATTTTAACAAATATTATAAATTTAAGATTCGAATAAAATTTAAAAATTTATAAATATCAAAAATTATTTATTCAGATCTAGAAAATGTTTTTAAAATATTTTAAAATCGAATTTGCATTTTCAAAAAAATTAAACAAATATAAAAAAGCTTTAATATTCTTTTACTAAATTTTGGATTTTCGAAATTTTACCAGACTAAGATTGTTTAGATAAACTTTAAAATCTTTTTGTTGTCGATAGCGGAATCGTTTATACAAATATAAATTAAATAAATAATAATGTTAGACAATTTCCTCAATGTTTATTCATTTAATGAAATATGAAATATTTTGACCTAAAATAGGTTCTGATCATTCATAAGATGATGTGAAAAATAATAACATAATCAGCATTATAAATTTTGGGTAAGAATATTTCAGAAATTTAGGAATCATAGACCCTATTAAGATCTAATTAAAGACCTAATGAATAAACTTGTAATGATCCTTGCATTTGATTACCAAAGGACTAGATTCCCATGGGAAATCTTTGACAAAATTTAAGAAAAGTATGAATCTTTACTGCGAGAAGACCGTCGAATCACAACATAGTTACTGGTTGATACTGTAAATGTGAGCAAAGGAACCTTTAAATCAATTCTGCAGGAATTGTGAGTGAGAAAGCTGGCGTCCGGATTTGTTCACCTCTTTCTTTCATCAGAGATGTGTGAGAATCGACCGGAGTGCTCTCAGACAAAACTCCTTTTCCAAAAGCATGGTGTAGCGTTCCTTCGTAATATCATCACACAAGATGAAACCCATTTCAGTTTGTATCTGCCAGAGTCTAAATGTGATTCAAGTGAGTGGAAATTTCCAGAAAAATCAAGTTCCAAGAAGTTGATATCTGGAACCTTCCACAGAAAATGCCTGATGCTGAGCATTGTTTGAGATGTCCGTGGTGTTATCCTTGTCGATTTTGCTAAAAAAACACCTGGGTCAACTCTGCGTACTACTCTGATCTTGTGTGTATATGCTGACATGGTCGACGAAAAGAACGGAGCATTCCCATATGGTTTATCCAGGACAACGCACCAATACACAAAAGTGCAGCATTAATGCGAATTCTAGAGGAAATTGGATTTGACTTAATAGACCATCCTCCATACAGTCCAGATTTTTTACAGTGATTTTTACCTCTTCAGGTATATCAAGAAACATTTGCGTGGCAAACAGTTTGCGAATGCTGAAGATCTGAGGGAAGAGGTGGAGAGTTTCCTGCGTCAAATGCATTCTCTGAACTGATCCAGAGCAAGCAAAAGTGTGTGAATGTGAATGGCTCTTATGTTGAAAAAAGATGTCTAAACATGTAATATGTTACATAATAGTTTCAACCAAATTTGATTATGAATCAGATTTATTTAAGGTATTCACGAATCACTTGAAAAAGGCTGTGCCGAAAATTCGTGAATACCTTAAATGAATCTGATTCATAGTCAAATTTTGTAGAAAATATTATGTCACTTATAAAGAAATCAGAGGTGAAACACAAAAAAGTCCTTATAATGTTATATGTTATTGTGTAAAAGTTTGGTGTTTCTATTCAATTGCTTTCCTATTTATTGCATGTACTTTGTGGGCGCACCACGTATATAGTCCTAGCGGTGACCATACTTTTAAGTAGACTTAAATTTTAAACAATTTTGACACGATTACATTGAATTTGGATAAGTTTTCATGTAAACATGACCTACCTTTTGTTGTCCACAAACATTTTGATTTTAATTACGGCGACCAATCCTCCTACTAGTGGTTTTATCTCGTTTATTAAAATATGAAGTTAGTAAAATTTTAGGTTTCTAATTACCCAAAACCCTTATAACACATATAAAACAGTTACAGTTTGATATTACACATTCATTTTTAACGCAATAATGTGGAACATAAATCCCATTGATTTGTTTTTTTGAAGTTTAATGTCAATCGCATTATAATTTTATTTCAAACAATCACATCTCAGTGTCTTATATTTACAAATTAACGAATATATTATTTGGATCAGGTTGGAAATCCTAAACTTGGCTTTTGTAGATGTAATTGCGATTGCAGTATTGTATATTTTATTGCTTTTAGTCGCGAAATTGCAGTCAAATTATGTTGTATTGTATACGTAGATATTTATTGTAATGAACTTTCTTATTGTTAAATTGCTAACAGTGTTGACTAATATGTTTCGTTTTGTGTCTGTTACCGCGAAACTCACTCCTTGCATAAATGTAAAATTAAAAATCATAATTATAAAAGAAAGGGTATTTAAAGATTTTAACTAAGAAATATATTCAAATCTTCAATATTCTGGAATTTAGAAAAACTGATATAAATTGGTTTTCAATAATTTGTTCGAAAAAGAAAAAAACAAATAAATTTAAAAGCAAAAGTCTAAAAATTAATTACTTGTACTGTGTCTACTCCACCAACTATACTAAATCCCAATGATCCTGTAGCTGAATCTCTTTTTAACGTGATTGCTCTGGGAATTTCACAATATTTGGGTAATTGAAGCCAATAAACCCAGGATGGTAAAAAATTATGACCGCCATTTTTATAAGTTTCTGGTCCTTGTAATAATCGGACGGATACATTTTTACATTTTTGACCAGCAGATTTTAAAGCTTCTACTGCTTTTTCGTGGGATAAACCAAGAAGTTCTGTGTCATTGACTGCTAATAGAATATCTCCTTTAGCTAATAGCTGGGTTTTTGCTAAAACTCCGTCTACTGCAAGATTAGTTACATATACTGGAGTGTCACCTCTTTGTGAATTTACACCACCTGCTACAGACATCCCTAAAGATTCGCCATATTTTTTCTCCACAGTTACAACCTAAATAAAAGTAACAAAATCCAACTACATTTCTAAAACTAATGTCAATTAAAACCAAAAATATTTATAAATTTTACATGTTTTCTGGTCAAATACATGACAATTAATTATAAATTCAAATAAACTAAAATTCAAATTCAATAAGATTTATTTTATTAATTTTATTTTATATTTCCAACAAGTACCAAAATATGATATAGAGCACGATTAAATAATAAGAATCGCAATCAAAACAATTTTACTAAAATAATAAAATGTATAAATTTAACTTTTATGGTAATCAATTTACTACCAAAACCATTCTTGTTGGATAGAATTTTTAAAAATAATGAAAAATGTGAGAGAAATATATATATATATATATATATATATTTTACTTTGATTTATTTAGTTTTCAATTTAAAATGAATAATGAAGTGCAATTAGTTCTGTTAAAACAAACTACGAAATTTCACTTCTACTTTATAGTTAGAAGTAGTATACTATGAGCGGTCGCGTCAATATCCATTTACTACTTACTAAATAATAAACAATTCAGATTTCAAATTAATTCATTTTATTAATTATTTTATATCTAATTGTTATTTAATTAAATTTATATTACTACAGTGGACTCCGCTTATAAGACATAAGAATACGCCCGGGCCGGCAAATAGGCATTCATATATGCGGAGTGAGACTAATACTGATTAAAAAGTCACAGAATTTCTTTATTTTGAATTTAACAGCGTAAAATAATCAAGGCACACATAATTATGCTCTTATTATTTAAAAAAGCTAGTAATTTTCCGATGGATGCGAATTTTGGATGCGTTTTTCTCGACCTAATTAGCAACTGCATAGCACTCGTACTCTGAAAGAATTTTCTACAAGTAATGACGAACAGTTACCAGTGCATGTAATGCTTCTTTGTGCGTTACTCTGCGGGTATCTGACAACTGCATCTCCTCAAGCTCTTCTGTGTCATTGACATCACCCCATTTTGGCGCTTAAGCTGTACTTGCTCGTAAACTTCAGCATCGGTTGATACGTGCCATGGCATGCGACTTTGTTATCACAATCTACAAAAGCTTCAAAATCTTCTCGTGTGACTACTTCTCCTAGCTCAGCAACATAAATTATAAATATAATACCTCTATTGATTATTACCGACTTGAATCTTAGACTTAGAATTAGTTATTGTTAGTCAATTAGTCACTAAATTATTAAAAATAAATTATTAATGACGATTTAAGACGTTTCAACATAACTAATAAAAGAAAAATTTGAATGTGAAGATTTAGTAAATTTAAAACAACAAGACCCATGATTAACGATTATAATCTTAGAAATTAATATGCTAAAAGTGTTAAGTTTTAAATAATACAATTTATAAAAAAATTATATTTATTTTTTCGCATACCACTAAGTGACATCGGGCGTGCAACCGGTTGAAATCTAATGAACTATTTCATATGGCTCATTTAGTCATATAACCATTAAATTCTACCTAATCCAGTTGAAAATACTTCAAATAATAGTATTATAGTGCTATTAGCACTACGTTAAAGGTTTAGTTTGTCTATTTTCTCTTGCTCATTACTGTTACTGGCGCTCCCGAATCCCATTACATATGACAATGCAAGAAATTCTGGGAAGTTCTGGGAAGGACACATTTTATCTGAATTTCCAAATGTCTAATGCAGCCAGTATTCAGGAAATGATCTTTTCAATTATCAATAGTGGGAAGTTCGTGGAAAGATGAACAATGAAGACATATCATAACAGAAACAACAACCTTGGAGGTCAGAGAAAATTCGCAAATAGTCAATAAGAAGATATTAACCAATCATAACTGGCTATCGCACAATGTAGTATTTATTCCACAGTCACAACTTTTATGACTAATGACAGAGCGATGTAAATATTGTACTTTAACTTTATTGTAGATTTTGCAGTGTTATGTTACTAATGATTTTAAGCATTTTTTCTATTTACTTATGATAAAATTCTGTATATAAAATTGTAAACAAAAGTAATATTTAAGAGCTTGAATAATAATTTCAGTTCCAATCTCATGTCAACATTTATTATAGAGAAAGTATCTCAGTGCAGTTTGGTGTATTTCGTTGTTGTTGGCTTATAATTAATATTTTATTGATTTACTAAGCCAAAAACTTTTTTTATAAAAAATAAGAAATTTTAAATAAATGCTTAAGAAATATACCTTTTCAAATAAACGCCCGGTACAACTTAATTTTTTGTTTGCATTTGGAGGTTGACTGAAATTATTGACAATACATGTTGAAGTAAAAGATTCAGCAAATTCTGGACCAGTATTTCTGATCAAATCAGGAGTTTGTGGTCTTATAATTCTAGAAACAATTATTATAACTTCTTCTTCAGCACTCTAAAATCATAATAAAACTTTCATTAAAATTAATACATTTTATTATAATTATTTCAAATTAAAATTTTCCGAATAGATCAAATTTCAATAAACCAAGCAAAATTATTGCTTTAAGTACAAATGTCCTACGAATTGCTGCGTTTTAAATAAATTTCGGAAGACTTAATAATTCTGACCCCCCATTTTCACATACCTAAAGTTATTGATACAAACATCAAAATTTCACAATTTTTATTATATTTCTTGAAAATCAAAATATTTCAATGGTTACTTTTTGCAAGTCATTTGGAAGATGAATGTAGGAACACAACAATAATATTTAAAATATATTTGTAATAAATCCAAAAAGTTGATTTGATCAGTTTAACATTGCATTCCTTTCTTGACCAATGGGTCACGGAGCATTCAGCATAAAGATTTTGCGTTTCTTCAAGCCTGATAGTGTTGTAAGTAGAATCGTTTTGAGAAAAGACAATATGATGAATGTTTTCTAGTTAAGGTATTAATTGATCTTGATTAGTTAAGAACGTGTAATTACTTAAAAGAATTTCGTTTGAATAATTAGTCAAAATTGAATGATCAGGTTTTGAAATACAAATAAATAGTTTAATGGTTTTAGTTGTATGAAAAATAACAAGCTATCGCAACCAAAGTTCATCCAGCTTCTTGGAATTTACAGTGGGGATGATGAATCAAATGTCCAATAATTCATGAAGAAAAGCAGAAGAGTAGCTAGGGTGTTTGGAGAATCAGAAGTCGTGGCCATTCAATCTTTGTTTTTGATCGGTATCGCATATTCAAAGTTCGACATGATTGAAGACAATTTGGGAGAAAAGATGTCTTTAGAAAACGTGATTTTAACATTGAGAAAAACATTTGGTAAAACGTCTTGGATAGGAATAGCCGAATTTAAGAAAATGCAGTGGAAATCTAACGAAAATATCAGAACACTGATGCATACATTGACGATATATTTGAAATACAAATAAGTCATTTAATAGTTTTATTTTTAGTTTTGTATGGAAAACAATGATATCAATGATACTTTTTCCATGTCCGACGTCTTTAGGAGAATACAATAATTTGTTATCTGAATCAGTTCGAACAGTTTCGATTTTGAAATCAGTTGGTTTCAAGTTGAAATAAATATGTGAAAACGAGCATTAAACAAAACTGCTATTTCCACAATTGAATTTTGATGTGATTATCGATAAATAATTGATTGTCTTCTAGAGTTGTTGGGACATTTTAAATTGAAAAAGGTGGCAATCATGTTAAAAGTGAAAATATTTGAACAAAATTAATATTTGTTATTTTTAATAACGCATTTGTAATTTAATTAAAATTTAGTAAAATAAATTAAAAATTAAATGTTACAGGCACTACAATGAATTCATTGAAATATCAAGTGTTATTGAAGTAAAGTACTCTTTTGACAATTATAAATATTACGCAAAAATGATATTAAAAAGTATTAAAGAAAATTTTCTAAATATTTAAATATTGAAAAACTTAAACTTTAAAAAGCTTTTTACCGTGTTTTAATAATTTTTTCTTTTATAAAGTTGGAAAAATGAAACAAATATCTATCGAATGACATGTTATTCAATGCATTGCCAAATAAATAGAAAAATATTTAAAATTCAAATTTTAAAACATTAAAAATATGTAAATTTTATAAAATATTTTAAAATCTTTTGGTAATTTGAAATTCTTTATTAAAGATCAACTTTAGAAATATTGTAGAGCATGATATAACAATTATTTTTCATTAAGAAATCATATATCTAAAATGAATTTATAAAAAATATAAGTTATAATTATTTGTTAATAATAGACAAATATACCCGACTAAAAACATTGTTGGATTATATGATGGTATATTTAAAGCTAGATTATATATGTTCTAGCTGATTATTTACAGCAATTTCGCAGTGAATCATTAGCTTCCAATGAACTAGAACCTTTGAATTTCTTTGGGATTCTAGGCATATCATTGATATTAGCGCTCAATAATAAACGTATAGAACTGCTACAGGTAAACGTACAATTTCTATGACAACGAATTAGAAGTTGGTTGAAATTTGTCAGCAAGCATTATGTAAAATCGGATGAAAACACAGAGTTGTTGTACATTGATATCAACAACTTGTATCACTGGACTCTAAATCAATGCTCAATCAAGATCCAATATTTAAAAAATATGTGGACACCAATACTAAAATTGTGAGTAGAATCAAAAATTGATTTGGATAAAGCCCCAACACAGATACTGCATAACTAGGAAAGAGTTGTTATCTATTTATCATTTTGTAAATAGATTTAAGAATTACTTGTATGGACGACGTTTTACTGTGAGAACAGATCATAAGGCTTTAAAATGGAAGCTAAATTGGGATTCCTTGAAGACATCTCAAAATTGTGTGTGGAAAGCAGAACTAGAAATATTTGTAATAAATATGAATATAGGAAAGGTAAGTAGATGGTTATGTCAGCACTGGGCCAGTATCCCTGTGAGGGGGGTAAAAAATTCTAAGTCTCAAAGTACAATTTTTTTGTAAGACAAAGACAATGACTCATTCAACGTTATTGGATTAATTATCATAATTTTAAAGGTAATTCAAATTTTTAAAGGTCATTTAAACAATGAACATGACTCATTCAAGGTAATTGGATAAGCCATCATAATTTTCAAGGTCATTTTAACAAAGACTAACTTATCAAAAATTTTCTCAAGGTCATTGGATGAGTCCTCATATTTTTAAGGTCATTTTAACAAAAACCCTGACTCATTCAAGGTCATTGGATAAGTCATTTAAAATTTTTCAAGATCATATTCTTTTTCAGAAATTTTTAATAATTCTTTTACAATCATTATCATTGTTATTATTATTTTTATTAATCATTTCATTAATATTATTTTTATTATTAATATTTATATTATCATTATTATTATTTTTATATAAAATTAAATAAATTTTCAACAAAGTATGGGATGCAAAGGTTAAAAAATTATTTCAATATTGAGTAGGAAAATGAATCTGTGTAATTTAATTAAAAATATTTTTGTGCACGTAGATATCATTTTACAGGGTTTTCAATAGTTTTTCGAAGGTTTACTAATAGGATCGATTGTATGCAAGGAATAGAAAAACTTCTGTGTACAATGAACAAATTTAATGATAAAATAAATATTTTTAAGATAATATTTTTGAATAAATATGATATTTATGTTTATGGCTCAAAATATGTGTTAAATCAACGATACGGTACAGTATGTATAGAAAGGATTTAATGACAATATATGTTATTTATGATACATGTGTTTCATGATTGAAATATGTGTAAAACTTAGTAAAGGTTTTTCGAGCATATGGGGTATCATTTTAAATCGTTTTCAGTGGAGTTTTCGAAGGTTTGCGATTTTGGTCCATAGTAGACAGAGATAGAAAAGTGTAAATGTGTGTATAAATTTAAAGAAAAATTCGATATTTTTAAGAAAATATGTGTAAATAAATATCAAATTAATTATGGCTTAAAATGTGTGTGTTAAATCATCGATATGTGACATTATTCATTAAAATAGTTTAGTGAAAATATGTTTTATTTTTCAAAAATTTATGAAATATCTCTTTTATGTCTAATAATGTGTGTGTGTTAAATCATCAAAATGGTTCAGTATTTCTGTAAAGTTTGAGATTGTTAAGAAAATGCATGTGAATAATACATGTGATATAATTGCATGTGATAATACAAGCATGTTTTGGTTGAAATATGTGTGTTTGTTTAACCGATATAAGAAAAATTATAGACAATTTTTAAGAAAATACACGTAATTTATGATACATATGGGTTTTTTATTGAAATGCGTTTGTTTAACCCATATAAGAAAATTTATAGAAAATATTTAAGAAAATACACGTAATTTATGATACATATGGGTTTTTTATTGAAATGCGTTTGTTTAACCTATATAAGAAAATTTATAGAAATTTTTTAAGAAAATACACCTAATTTATGATAAACATGGGTTTTTGATTGAAATATGTGTTTGTTTTACCGATATAAGAATATTTATAGAAAATCTTTAAGAAAATACACCTAATTTATGATAAACATGGGTTTTTGATTGAAATGTGTGAAATTTCTTTAGAAATCTATATTTAACCGAATAAGATCCTTAAAAATCAATCATTCGGATCATATTCACTATATGTATTCAACCAATCATATTCCCTTAAAATTATCATAAAAATAGGAATTTTACCAATAAAAATAATTTTTCTTTAAAGTATTACATAATTGTTATCGATACCCAACATTTGTGATTGATATCCACGAAATCAATAAAAATTTTAGGTTTCACTAAAATATTTTTAAAAATCAACTGATTTAATCAACTTTTTAAATAGAACATAAAATTATAATAAAAAAATCATTTACTATTCAAAATTTATCAGTCAAAAAAAGTTTGTTGTCATTCAAGAGTTTTTTTGATTTCAAGAGTTTTATTCGGTTGAATATCGATATGTCGGTGATTTTTAATGAAAATAATGAATATAGCTGGGATTATTGTCATTTAAAGAGAAATGATTGGTTAAGAGTACATTTTATTTTAGGGGAAAACAATTGGCTAGGAAGAGAATTTATGATTTTTTTAAGAGGAAATAATCGATTAACAACAGATTTGTTGATATTTTTAAGGTGTTGAGTCGGTTAAGTATCGTTATTTAATAGGTGATTTTTATAAAAATAATAAATATAGTTGGTAGAGTAGGGGAAAGTGTTATTTGATCGGAAAAGATTGGTCAAGAGTGGAATTTATTTAGTGAAAACTAGTCGATTAAGAACAAGTTTGTTGTCATTTTTAAGGGGCTTGAGTTAGTTAAATATTGTTATTTAAAGGGTAAATATTATAGAAATGGGTATTGTTATGATTTTTATGAAAAATATTGAATATGGCTTGAAATATTGTTATTTGTTGGGAAATTATTGGTCAAGAAATGAATTTATAATATTATAAAGGAATTTACTGGAATGAATATTGGTATTCAAAGGGTAAATATTATCTACTTGATAGGTTTTTATGAAAATTATGAATATAGTTGATATAATGGAGTGAAAATGATATTTGTAGAGAAATGATTGGTTGAGAGGTGAATTTATAGTATTTTTAACAGGATTGAGTTGATTGAATTTATAAGATACTTAGGAAAATTGTTCCTTTTTTCATTGATTTAAGGTTAATCAGGATATATCGATAAGATTTCAGTTCTAAGAAATTGTTTGATTCATGTAACTATTTATTTGATTTTATTAAAATATTCGTAACTCAATTAAATTAAAAACTAAAATTGACTAGTATTTAAAACTTTTTTGTTACCCATTATTTAGGTTTTTTTGACAATTTTCTGAATAATTTAAATATTTACGATTATTTCCAGGAATCAAGAATTTAATAATTATTTATCCGGATTTTGTAGAATTAAATACTGTGAGCAGTCGATAACATACACTAATTTTCATTCAACGAGTACCTAGAACAATTACCTAACAATCTTATAAAATTTTAAAAAATGATCTAATAAATTTTTCAATTATTTTACAACTCAGTTAATTTTTTAATTAATAAGTACTATTCTCTTTAAAATTTGCTACTATGTTGAAGCTTTCTTTAAAAAATTTTATTTAAAGAACTAACAAATTTAATCAAATTTATTTTAAATTTACATCTTTCCCACTACTTTAATCAAATTCTATTCACCAGCTACCACAATTTAATAAAACTAATTTCTACAAAGACTAATAGACAATCACATACATTTTTCTTATAAGTTTGGGTTTTCAGTAAGTGATATCAGTACACAAGAACCTATGTATGTATTGAAGCATGGTATCAGAAATTATAGTTATTTGATTTTAGTAATGCTGTAGATATTAATTTTTGTTCTATCAGTTTTATTCAAACCTTTAACATCTTTGAGTTATTAATTTAAAGAGTCGAATCATTTTCAATAAATATATGAAAATTTATTCCAAGTACAATGAAAGTAATATATGTTTCGAGAAATTAATTTAAGTATCTTTTTCTAATCAAGTTTCTATTCACTAGCAATTAGGTTAACCACTAATTGTACTTACTAATTAATTAATCATTCAGTAAACAATAAGAGTTGGGGGTGAAAGATTAGAAAATCTATAAAAATAAATTTAAGTAATTTTTTGATGAGTTAGCAATTAATTTATTTAAGGAATGTGCAAATTAAATGAAAAGGTTGGTATTCATCTTTGAAAATAACTTTTAATAATTGTTCATTGTTGGACGCAATTAAAAATATTACAAACATAGTAGAAAAATTTCAAAGTTTTTTAACAAAACTATCAAGTTTTACAAAATAATTTCAATAAATCACATACAAGACTGTAAGAAATAAATTTTTATTCAGAGAAAATACAACAATTGATTGAGCTTCAATGATTAATAGTTTCTTGATAGCAATCAGGTAACTAAACAACCAAACAATTTGGAGACATCAATGATCGATAAAATGGTCGAGAAGTTAATAAAATTTGTAATTGAAATTGTATTTCTTTGGATTGTTCAAATTTTTATGTGCTTTTATTTAAAGATTTCTTGGTAAGTAAAAGTTTTTTGATATTGATTTGTTCAGTAACTAGTTATTGATAACATATTGTGACTGTGTGAATAACCAAGTATTTTAAGGGGAAATGATTGAGAGAAACTTTTATTTTTAAAGTGGGTTGAGTTAGTTGAATATCGGTATTCAAAGAGTAAATATTATTTAAATATGTCATTTTAATGAATAAGTAAATTATTCAATGCCTAGTATGTATATAGAGAGTTGTACAGTACTCGGTTATTTGTATACAGTACCTAGTGATTGTTGTTCAGTTATTAATGAATTATTCACTGTGTATGGGTTATCAGTGTTCAGAAGTTGATACCAAGTAAGTTAACTTTTTATGTTTTCTGAAAGTATTATTATTATTATTATATATTATTATTATTTTATTAATATTATATTATTATTATTATTATTATTATTTTATTAATATTATTATTATTATTATTATTATTATTATTATTATTATTAAGGATGGGTTGCTGCAGAGTGGAGGAGATGGGTTGCTTTAGCGAATGACGACTACCTACCTTTGGCAATACTATGTAACACTGAAACTCAAAAATTTAATTTAATAAAGTTCTTTGAAAAAAGTTTTTGAAAAATTTCTTTGAAAATTTGATCGTTATAAACATGTATAAAAAAGTCATAGTAAAAATTATACTAAAAATTTTATTGTAAGATTACATTAAAAATTTTTTCAATTAAAAACATGTATAAAAATTTCATTGTAAAATTATCCTAAAAACTTTAAAAAGTAATATCTTTAAAAATCATGTATAAAAAATTTCATTTTAAAATTTTGTTAAAAATTTTATTATTTAAAAATATGTATAAAAAATTTTATTGTAAAATTATCCTAAAAATTTCATTGTAAAATTATACTAAAATTTCATCTTTAAAAATCATGTATAAAAAATTATATTGTAAATTATGTTAAAAATTTTATCATTTAAAAATATGTATAAAAATTGATCGATAAAACTATACTAAAAATTTTATTTAATAAATTTTATCATGTAATATTGTCGACACTTTAACTTTAAAAATTCTTATCTTATGTAATTTGCCTACTATAACTGCTTTTAAAATTTTCAGCTTTAAAAATTACCCTTATGTAACTTAACTGTTGACTCTATTTAATTTTAAAAAATTCTTACCTAACTTACCATACTTTACTCTAGTCACCTTAAATTACTTTAAGAACCTTAATTTACTTAAATTTATTCTATCATACTTTAAATTACTCTGATGTCCCTTAATTTACTTTATGAACCATAATTTACTTAAATGTACCCTAATGTACTTAAATTGACTTTCGACCTTTTAATTTACTTTAATTTACCTTAATGTACTCTAATGTATCTTAATTTACTAGAGGAACCTTAATTTACTCTAATATACTTAAATGTATTCTAATGTACTTTAATTTACTTTAATTTATCTAAATTTACTTTAATATACTCTTATGTCCTTTAATTTACTTGAGACCCTTTAATTTACCTTAATTTACCTTAATTTACTTTAATATACTCTAATGTATCCTAATGTACTTTAATTTATCTTAATTTACTTTAGGTATTTTAAATTATTTTTATCTAGAGCCTAAATTTACCTATAAAAATTGTGTGAACAAATATTTCAAGTGTTTTTTTAACAAGCTTATAAAATACCCCTGTCAATTTTTTATCAGTAGGCGATTCAAGCCATTTTTATTTTATGCCTATATTTACCTATATAAAGTATTGAGACCAAATATTGCATTGTATTTTATTACGAGTTAAAAATACCCCTGACTATAGTGTGTTCATCTTAGGCGATTTAAGCCAATTTTAATTTTATGCTTTTTTTATCGTTAGGCGATTCAAGCCAATTTATTTTAGTCTTTTTCAAAAATACCCCCTGACTATAGTGTGATTAAAAAACAAATTTATTCAAAAAAAATATTTCAATTTTATTTCAAAAATTCGCCAAAATTTGAATTTAAAAAAATGTTCCAAAAATTTGAATTCAAAAAAAAAATCGCGCCAAAAACTCGAAAAAAATTTCGAAAAAAATACACACAAAAATTAATTAAAATACACACAAAATTAATTAAGTTGATTACATCATGATGTAATCAAGATAATCCGAAAATAATCTGTAAATAACACCCCCCTCCTATTTTATTATGCAATTTTTTATGTTGCAGTGTGCCACTAAAAATATGTTGAAATTAAAAATGTGAAAACTGAAGATACTCAAAAGGCTTAAAAATTAGCTATGATGTACATAACCTTAATGTGTGCATGACCTTTTCATAATCTCGATGTTTGATTAATAAATCGATATTGAATTTTAAATGAATGGATATTTCAATAAAACATAATAAAAATCACACGGAAACAAATAATTAAACAATATAAGACCAAAGTTTATGTATCTTTAGGATGGAATAATACCAGTTTGAGTTCTAACGAACTATGTAGAGATGTTTTGTAATCAAGTAATTCTAAAACAAATTGGATATTCATACACGTTTTGTTACGAATTAATAAATTTTTACAATAATTTATTATTGTATCAAATGAACCAGCAAAAGTTATTTAAATATTACCATCAAATAATAAATTATTTGTTAATTATGGTAAGTAAATTATTACAAAATCATAAAATAACACAACTTGCAAATACTGCAATAAATAATTTCAACAAAATAGTTAATAATAATAATAATAATAATAATAATAATAAAATAATTATAATCATAAATTTTAATAATTTGACAGATAAAATAGTTCTGATATTGGATGCTAACTAAATATTAACAAAATATTTTAATGGGGATAAATAACTTGAGTACTTTATGTAATGTTCAGTGAGATGAATAAGGTTTTGTTAATCATATTTAAATATTATTTAAATATTACCATAGAATAATAAATTATTTATGTTAATTATGGTAAAGATAATAAATGTTTTAAGTAAATTATTACAAAATCATAAAATAACACAACTTGCAAATACTGCGATAAATTATTTCAACAAAATAGATAATAATAGTAGTAATAATAATATTTATAGTAATAATAATCATAAGATTTAATAATTTAACAAATAAAAAATAGTTCTGATACTGGATGCTAACTAAATATTAATAAAATATTTTAATGGGGATACATAACTTGAGTACTTTATGTAATGTTCAGATAGATGAATAAGGTTTTGTTAATCATATACGAATCACGGTTTTTTATGTAAAAATACTTGAAAATGAATCAATTATCATCAAATTAATACTGTCCAATAAATATATCATAGGTTGTTTCAATCAAATTTTCATTGATTTGTCATAGATTTTGAATCTAATTACAGAGAAACACATTCAAAGATGTACTCACTGTTTGATGAATGGTTACACATCATTGTGATATTAAATAAATCGGGAACAAAATTACTTTAAAGGGTTGATAAAGGTATCGTTACAAAGTTGACACAACTGAATTCACATGATGTAACATTCACACATCTGCCAATCAAAATGATGCATTATTATTGCATTTTGGTCGGAGATGAGTAATAAAATTAATCAAATAACAGAAATGGCCAAATCACATAAGAAAACACGATAATCATACATTGAGGTTATCAATTTTAATCAATGTGAGGTATTTATCACATATAAAATCTAACCTATTTGATAAAATTTAACATTCTTAATATGTTTGTTATGAAAACATGATTATATATGGGGTGTTTCATTGAAATATATCAGTCATTGTTGAGAATTATTTTAAGTTAGACAAACTTTATTTTATAAAAACTGTAGTAACTTCCATCAAATTCAATTAGTAAAACAGAAAATATTTTTACTACATTAGATATATACAAAATGGTATTACTCGATGTTTAAATCACAAATTTCAAATTTACGAGTAGTGGTTTTGAAACAAGAACAAATAATTATGTTTCCACAAGGTAAATATATGATGGATACTTTGTTAATCTGGCAAATTTAACATATCAGAAACTTTTTCTAGCCTCGGACAGTTTTTCGATTATTTGTATTTCTATTTTATCGACATTATCCATGAAAGAGCGAATAAGGTTGTGATATTCTTCAAATCTAAAATCAATGCATGATCAGAAAACACTGAGTATATTAAATTTGGTAGGATCAATATAATTTAAAATATTATCCAGATCGATAATTTCATCAGTGATTTGTTGAATCCAAACAAGTCTACAAAACATTCAACTAATTGATTTTTAAAGGATTTTTCCAATTTTGTTAGAAATATATCATCAAATTTTGATGCCAAAAGCCTATCAATTATTGAAAAGGTCCGACACAATATAAGACTTAATTCTGTAACCATAATTTAAATGGTTAGTTTATTCAATAAATATCAAACCAAACCTCTGTATCCTTTATCTCCATTTATGAAAATAAAATCTAAAGTATTTTATTAATGAATGTTTAATAATTTTTTAATAAACTATAAACTTTTGTTATTCAGTGATATTCATGATAAAATATCAATGGTAATGTTGAAAATATGGTCATACAATATTGAGCGAATCATATATATCATATGTATGTTAGTTAATACATAACCATTTAGTAAGTTCTTACTAATTTTACTAAAATTATATATATATATATATATATATATTTAATGAATATTTTGGTAAGAAAACATATAAATTATCATTATCTATGTACTAGCTGTGTCAGTCTCAAATATTTTCCCGCCAAAACATTTAAAAATCTATTTAGACGAAACTTATAACAAAAACAAAAATTCCAGTTAAACTGTTATATTATTGTTTTTAAAGCGATTTTGTCCAATCGGATTAGTGTATGTCCGATGAATCTGAATTGCAATGTCTTTGTTTTTGAATTGAACATAATATTGTTTTACTTAGTTTTACTATGTTTTTTATAGTAATTATTAATATCATTATGGTTCTTTATTATGCGTGTATTTATAATGTGCAATTAAACACTCTGTTACTTTCATCCGAATATTTTATACATTTTTCTATGATTCTTTCGAATTCATTTACGAAATGGTAAATTAAATATTTTATGCAGATTATTTAATGTTTTTTATTTGAATTTTAAACATTTAGATATATATTTGAGTATCAATTCTTCATTTTTATTTAATTAACAGTTATTTTCTACGAAATTTCGGGTGTACATTTGATTGCTGATATCGAAAGTATGACCAAATTTCAAGTTCATTAAAACAAAGATCATGACTCGTCAAAAAAAATTTCAAGGTCATTCAAACAAGACCATGACTCATTCAAAGTCATTGGGTGAGTCATCATAGTTTTCAAGGTCATTCCAAAAAATAAAATTAGAAACAATACATATTATTTTAAAAAATAATGTCCATAGCGATTAAAAATATTAATTAAAAACACTAAATAAAATTTGGATTGAAACTCCTAACGAATAAAAAGTCTGAGTATTTTTTCACACTTAAATGCCTAAATAAAAATAAATCATCGATAAAAAAGCAAAAGTATTTTTTGTATAAATATAAATTTATTAAAAAACTGTGTAATCCAATTTCCAATTCCAATGCAATCAGTAACTGCAGATAAAATTGCGAGTGAACTATAGGTAACGTGGATTAGTCGATTTGGAGTACCAAGTAGAATTCACTACGATAATGGAACAAATTTTCAATCAGAATTATTTAAAGAGCTCTGTGACATTTAAAAGTTAGCAAAATAGAATCGTCATCTTATTATCCTCAATCAAATGAATTTAAAGAAAAAGTATTCAAACAAATGAAAGAATTAATACAATCAACGATGAAGGGAAATTCGATATGAAAATATTTGATATAATAAAAAAACATTACGAGATAGCAAAAGAAACAAGCACTGTATTGGTCGAAAATTCATTCGATAGTCCTTTTATTAGTAAAAGGTTCGTAGACTCGTTTACTATAACAAATGTTTTAAATAAATGGACATACTGAAAGATGAACAAAAAAAGAGAAGTTAAAATCAGATAAGGTTTGTGTCGGAGAAAGAGATATTTCGCAATTTGCAGAGACGAGCTATCAATCAAGTGGTTGAGAAATAAGTATCGTGAACAAAGACACAAAAGAATTGGGAAATGCTAAAATATCACAGAATTTATCAAATACATCGAAAAGGCTTGTTCATGACAATCGAAACATTAAACCTAAAAGATTCCATGACTAACAAGAGGATGTGATATTATTTGACAATAAGATAATAAATAATTAAATAAGTTTGGCAACGATTTTATTAAAAATTTGCCGATCAAATACTAGTCGTACTATATATTTCGACAGTTTACCTCTCATTTTCAATTTTAATACTATCAAAGTTTGAATGTAAGGATAGCTTTGCATTTGATTATTGTATTTCACAAAAACAAAGTATAAATGATGTTATGGTTTCGTTTGATGTTTGCAGTTCGTTTACGAATGTACCATTGGTTGATACAATTGACTTATGTTGGGCGTTGTAGGATGAAAATGATTCTGAACATCACATTTGGTATAGAAGGGCATTGTAAATTTTATTTTATTTTAAGGGGAAACGATAGGTCAAGAGGGGGAATTTATTTTAAGAGGATTTAGTCGGTTGGATATCGATGTCAAAAGATGGATACTTAGTGAAATCGATACATTTTCACTGACTTAAAGGTTATCAAAATATAACAATAAGATTTTGGTTAATTTTAATGATATTATTGGAATCTGAATAAAATATACGATACTGTTCAGTACTAATAAATTGTTCGATTCATGTATTCAAGTATTTATTTGATTTTATTATTATATTTGTAATTTAATTATAAACTAAAATTGATTAGTATTTAAAAAATTTATGTTACCCATTACTTATGTTGTTATTGAAAATTTTCTGAATAATTTAAATATTTACGATTATTTCCAGGAATGAAGAGAAATTGTACGATTAAATACTATGAGCAGTCGATAAGATACATTAATTTTCATTCAACAAGTACCTTAAACAATTGCTAACAATCTTAAAATTTTAAAAAATCTAACAAATTTTTTCAATTATTTTACAACTTAGTAAAATTAATTAATTGATAAGTACTATTTTCTTTACAATTTGCTACTGTATTGAAACTTTTTTTTAAATTTTTATTCAAAGTACTAACGAATTTTATTAAAGATCTATCAAGACTTGTCAAAAATTATAAATCTTTGGTAATTTTAATAAGTATTACTCAATAACTACTATTTTCTTACCAATTTGCTGAAGGTCTTATTTTAAAATTTTTTCAAAGTAATAACATTATTTACAAATTAATCAGTTTTATTTCAAATTTAACAACTTTCTCACAACTTTAATCAAATTCTAATCACATGATAATCATAAATTACGTGTATTTTCTTAAATATTGTCCATAGTTTTTCTTTTATCAGTAAACAAAACACACATTTCAATAAAAACTCCATGTGAAATTATGTATAATTTCTTAAAAATTGTCAATAACATTTCTTATATCGGTAAAACAAACCCACATATTACAATCAAAAACACGTTGTATCATAAATTATATACATTTTCTTAACATTTCAAACTTTACATAAATATTGAACTATTTTTATGATTAAATAAAATAAATATATCATAAATTTTGAAAAATAACACATATTTACATTAAAGTTTTTTTTTCTCCATAAACATTGTAACATATCGATGGTTTAACACACATAGTTGAGCCATAATTAGTTTTGATATTTATTTGCACATATTTTCTTAAAAATATAGAAATTTTCTTTATCTTTTTAAAACATTTACAATTGTTCTATCCCTGTCTACTATGGACCACAATCGCAAACCTTCGAAAAATACATTGAAACCCTTTAAAATGATACCTCGCATGCTCGAAAAATCTTTACTTAAGTTTTATACACACACATATTTCAACCATGAAACACACGTGTATCATAAATAACACATATTGTCATTAAACCTTTTCTATGTTCCATATCGTTGATTTTACACACACGTATTTGAGCCATAAACATGAATATCATATTTATTCAAATATATTGTCTTAAAAATATCGATTGTATCTTTACATTTGTTCATTGCACACGCCAACTTTTTCTATTCATTACATACTATGGATCATCTTATTAAACCTTCGAAAAACTATTGAAAACCATGTACAAGCCTCACATGAACAAAATATTTTTGATTAAATTATATACATACACATATATTCATTTTTCTATTCAATATTGAAATAATTTTATAACATCTGCCCATACTTTGTTGAAAATTTATTTTATATAATAATAAAAATTATAATAATAAAAAATTGTAATAATATTCATAATTTTAGTAATAATAATATAAAATAATAATAATAATAATAAAATAATAATATTTAAAAACTACTTATCAAAATAAGTAGTAAATTTAAATTAAAAGATGTTTAAAAATACTATGACCTTGAAAAAAATGATGGCTCATCCAATGACCTTGCCAATAATAATAATAAAAATAATAATAATATTAATTAACTAACTAAATGAAAATAAAATAATAAATAATTATTTAATTACTTCATTAAAACAAACAATTTGTTTTATTAAAAATAATTTAAAAAAATAAATAAATAAAATAACTGACTTGATTAACACAAACAATTAAATTTAATAATAATATAATTAAAAAATAAATAAATAATATTATTGACTTGATTAAAACAAATAATTAAAGTATATAAATAAAATAATAAATAATATAATATATATATTATTAAAACAAACAATTTGTTTTATTAATAATATAATTTTAAAAAATAAATAAATAAAATAACTGACTTGATTAACACAAACAATTAAATTTAATAATAATATAATTAAAAAATAAATAAATAATATTATTGACTTGATTAAAACAAATAATTAAAGTATATAAAATTAAAAAAATAAAATAAATAATATTATTGACTTGATTATAACAAATAATTAAAGTATATAAATAAAAATATAAATAAATAAATAAAATAACTGACTTGATTAACACAAACAATTAAATTTAATAATAATATAATAAAAAATAAATAAATAATATTATTGACTTGATTAAAACAAATAATTAAAGTATATAAAATAAAGATATAAATAAATAAATAAATATATATTATGAATCATAGTCTTTGCTTAAATAACTTTGAAAAAATATGATGAGTCATCCAATGACCTTAACAATAATAATAATAAAAATAATAATAATGAAAATAATAATAATATAAAATAATAATAATAATAATAATAATAATAAAAATAATAATAAAAAATAATAATAATAAAATAATAATAATAAAATAATAATAAATAAAAAAATAATAAATATAATATAATAAATAAAAATAATATTAATAATAAAAATAATAATAATAATAATAATAAAAAAATATTAATATTAAAACATTACTTATTTTTATTAGTAGTAATTTTAAATTTAAACATGTTTAAAAATACTATGAACTTGAAAGCATATGATGAGTCATCCAATAACCTTGACCTGCTTTTGAATGACCTTGAAAAAATATGATGAGTCACCCAATGACCTTGACCTACTTTTGTACGACCCTGAGAAATTATGACGAGTCGTCCAATGACCTTGAAGGAGTCATGGTCTTAGTCTCAGAAAAATTTGTACTTTTGGACTTAGAAAAATTTTCTCTCAGTAGGGGGAGGGGGAGGGGTGTGCTGGATGTGACATGTGCTGGATGTGACACATCCCACTACTACTGGTCTTTATACTTCTCCAATAATCTTTTGTGAATTTAAGTATAAGAGAAATATGGTGAAGGGATTAATGTATCGTTCATGGTCTTTTTCTTCTAATTTTGCTAATTCAGTAAAAAGTGTTGATAAATTAATTGAGTTGTTGATAAAGAATGGTTATTTTAGATCATTTTTATTATTGACAATAAAATAGACTGCTGATAAATTGATTAAAAATCCTAACGATCTATGTTTGGGAAGTTCTGAGTGTAATTTGACAAATGAATGTGAATTGAGTGTTAATGTAAATAATAGTAAAAATATATATAAGAATGATGAGCTTAAATTTGTGTTTTTATTGCAGTACTCGGAAGGTTTTTACAAATTATAAGAGGAAGTTAAGTAAACAGGTGGAAAATTTAGATTATAAGATCTTACTAATTCGTGTAAGGTACGCAGTATGTTTATTAATAAATCAAAAACTCCAGTTGGATTATGTTCTGATCTCGTTTATCAATTTACATGTAATAGATGTAATGCTACACACATTGGGGAAACTTCCCGTCATCTCTGTACTCGAGTTCTAGAGCAGTGTTGATTGAAGGGTTTGGCCAATATTAGTGAGCACAAGAGAAAGTAAAAGTAAAATATGAATGTCTGATTTAAAAGTTTTATTGAAAAGTTTTAATAATTATTGGGAACGTGTGATATGTGAAGCATTCCTGATAAGGTCATTGGATCCAGATATTATTGTCCAAAGTGTTATGACTATAAATATTTTGAAAATTTTTAAAAAGTTTGATTTTGTAAAATTGTTTTAAATTGACATTATTTTGTTTTTAAAAAATTATTAATTTTTAATATTATTAATATTATAAAATAATTTAAATTTATAAAGTATTTTACTATTTTTTTCAACAAAATCTGATTCATAGTCAAATTTTGTAGAAAATATTGTGTCACTTATAAAAAAATCAGCGATGAAAAATAAAAAAAGTCCTTAAAATAATTTATTAATATTTTAAAAATGTTTGTTATAGTAAAATGAAAAAAAATTATATTTATTATTAACGATGCATACATAGTAAAACTCGTTTAATTGAACCTCGGATAAATGAGCAACCCCTCTAATTGAACATATGTAATCTTAATTGGTTGGTTCAGGCAATTTTAATATATGAATTATTTGCTTAATTGAACACTCTTTTAAATGAACTACTCTGATTAATGAACACCAATTAAGGCCCTTATTTGTTTTATAAAACTTTTAATTGAACATTAAGTTTTTTATTAATTGTTTACTATTTTACGTAATTATAAATATTTTACCCCAATCAAAAAATTATTTACTAAATAATTTTTGTCAATTAAAATGTCCGAACGAAAAATACGAAATAATTAAGTGAATAGAATCGCAACAAGTTTCGCAAATCCAAGTTTCTATTGAAACAAGAGTTTCACGAAGCACAAAAGCAAGATGGTGTGGGCTTGAAAACGATAAAAATTATACAGGTAAAAGAAGCAAGCGATCAAAGTCCTACAAGAAAGCGTTACAGAGGTTTAAAATATGGAAAATCGATGAATGCCTTTTTGAATGGTTCAAAGAAAATGAAAAGTTAACATTAAAATAAATGGTCCTATTCTTCTACAACACTTCTTGAACAACACTTGAGACCGTGTAGTAGATGGCTTGACCGATGGAAAACGAAATATAATGTATCCTTCCAAATTCTTAATGGAGAATCGGCCAAAGTTAATATATCAAATGTAAAAATATTATGCACTTATAGAAAAATCAGAGGTGAAAAACAAAAAGTCCTTATAATATTGTAAAATGGTTAAGTAAACTTTCAAACATCACAAAAGATTTCAAGTTTGAAGACATTTATAATGCAGACGAGACAGGGCTTTTTTATAAATGTTTGCTAAATAAAACATTTAATAAAAAAGGCGTAAAGTGCTTAATGGTAAAAAGTCAAAAGAAAGAATTACAATACTTTTTAGATGAAATGCAACAGGATCATATAAACTCACACCTTTAGAATTCGGTAAATCCTTAAAACCAAGGTGCTTCAAACGCAGAAATATGTAAAATCCTAGAGTTTACTAAAAGAGTAATAGAAAAGTTTGGATGACCGAAGAAGGTTTTCGTGTATAAATTGCAAAAATTAACAAAAAGTTTCAAGCTGAAAATAGAAAAATACTTCTATTCATTGATAACTTTTCATCAATTCTTTCATATCAAAATTTAACAACGTGTTTTTTCTTCCAAATTGTACTTCAAAGCTTCAACCAATCAATCAAGACATAATAGCAAATTTCAAACTTAAATATAGATCTGCGATGGTTAGAAGAACTTTGGAGAATCTTGATGGTGAAGTTGATCGTGAAAATATTGAAGAAATAAATGTCAAAGAAGCAATTGATTTTGTCGTATCAGTCTGGAAGGATATGAATTGTTCAATCATACAAAATTGCTTTAAAAAATGTGGATTTGCTATCGAAATAACGTCAAATAATGCTAATAACGATAGAAAACCCATTAAGTCTGCTATTGTTCAGCTTCAATCAAACAATATAATACCAAAGAGCTTCAACTTTGAAGATTATGTTAATTGTGATGAAGAACTTGCTGTATAAACTATCATTGATGACCAGGAAATCGTAGAAACCACCTTTGAAAAAGATAAAGACAAAACTGATGAGCAAATTTAGGAAGATGAAAATAAATTTCAACGTCCAACTAAACAACAAGCACTAGACGCAATCAACACATTAAGATATTATTTTCAACGTGATGAAGCTGATACAAAAGATGAACTTGAAATTATTCACAGTTTAGAGAAGAAAAGTATTTCAAATAGAAAACAAACAAAAATATCTGATGTTTTTAAACGTTAAATATAAGTGTCTTTGCTTTTATTTTTGTATTTGGTTTTTATAATAATTAATTAATTTTTTTCTTAATTTTTTTGAAACTCTTAATTGAACACCCTGCTAAATGAACATGATTTTCATGCCCCTTTGAAAGTTCATAAAAACGAATTTAACTATATATATATTTAAATCTTATTATTTAACATAGTATTTTAGAATCTTTTTGAAAGATTTGATCAATAAGAATCGTACATTTATTACTCTAGCAGCTGTATCTTGAGTTTCCATTCGGAGATCAACACCATTAATGTTTAAAATGCGGTCATTTTTATGCAAACGTCCATCGAGATCTGCTTCACTACCTTTAACTAAATCTAGCACGTATAGTCCTGGTTTATTCCTAAATTGAAATAAATTATAATTGTAGAAAAAGATCTACATTTATAACTTTCTAAGATTTTATATTATTTTAAAATATTAAGATTTAAAATATTAGATTTTAAACAAATATATGGATATTGATTACAAACAAAAACACATTCACTTAATTAACCATAAGTAAAAGCGCATCGAAAAAATTCTTCACATCATATACCACTTCAAATAGGATATATAAACACAAACACATTCTTTCCATGCACAATTTTTACAAATCCATTGTTTTGCTCGTAATATAAACCAATTTTGACTGCATATTAAAATTGTTCGGCGAGATACTAACACAATCTAATCAGGATTTAAAATCCAATAATAAGCACAAACAACAAAAGAAATAAGATTTTAAAATTACTTAAATTCAATTGATTTTATGATTTTTTAAAAAATTTTCATAACCATATAGAATCTAAAATTTTAAAACCTTATGAATTGTGTCGTTTCAGTCAGTGATCGACAAACTTTTCAATGATAAACAAACCTATGAATTCAAATATGCATTTATTCATAAAATTATTGTAAATTACATTATATTATAATAAAAGAAACAGTTTAAGCCTTAAACTTTAAGGTTTTATCTTTCTTTTTTTATTAGCTATAATAATATTCCGTGTTTACAATCTTTTAAATAATTTATTTCCTTTGAATAACTTTGTCACTTGAAATTCTGATATTCTTTTGAGATTTTTAGTTTTCATTTTTTCAGCGTTAGCATCTATCCAATATTCAGTCGTGATAGTGCATTTGCATTGTTATAAAAGAAAATATAAAATGGAACTTTTATTTAATAAATTTTGAGATACAATATTGTAAGAGGAACACAATATTTAAAAATATTATTATTACAATATTATTACATTATTCTGTTCTACATTTGAAATATTGTCAGTGGTAGAATTGATTTACCGGGTAACAAAATATCGTTGAGAAGTTCAATAATCCAATTTATAGTAATGGGGAGCAAGAAAAATACTACAAAACCAAGGAAGAAAAGGGGTAAATTTTACCCCTTTTCTTCCTTGGTTTTGTAGTATTTTTCTTGCTCCCATTACTATAAATTGGATTATTGAACTTCTCAACGATATTTTGTCACTACACTAAGTAAAACTGCTTAGTGTTGAAATTTTATTCATTTAGTGTTTTAAGTGGGTCTTCTTTGTTGATTCACTACTTCGTTTAAGGTGGTGTCTATTGCAAAAGAAACTAAAAGTCTGGTCGAAACGGTATAATTTTTTTAAACTTGAATGAGAAAAATTTTCTATTAATTTTACTAGAGGGTCATTTTTTGGTCTTGAAAAGTTTAACAGGAGTCGTCAGAAATAATGGAAGATCGGTACCGAACTCTAAAAATTTCGCAAAACTGAAAATTCCAGAATGAGGAGTTTCGTTCGTAATTTACCTAAATACTTTATTATTTTAATTTAATTTTAAATGACTTATAGTTCAACTAGATCCAGTTGTCGACATGGAATATTTGGTCATCCAAGTGTACTTCCTATAAATCAGATTCCTACACAATTATTTAAGTGTTTGTTGTGGTATCGAAATCAATTCCACGAAGCTTCAGTACAAATACAATCTAAGTAAGTTATTTTGAAACTTGTAGCAGTGAATGTAATTGCCATGTGATATATGCTATTTTAGAATTTAATTAAGTTTCATTTTTACATAGAAATGTTTTAAAATTTCAATTTTATAGGTACTTTTACAAAAAGATTCTCATAGTTTGGGGTCCTCTTCCCTCTCCGCAACACCAACCATAACATTTAGGTAGGTATTGCGCCTTCGTTCTTCGGTACTTAGTTGAAAGGATCCGAGGTATTCCGCCAAAAACTTTGAGATAACAAAGTGTTCTTTCATTACCACTGGTTTGAATTATACAATAAACAAAAAATATTTACAATACATGATTGAATTAGTATGATCCTAACGATATAATGAATCTATGTGATATCCCTAAATTTGAGAAGAGAAATCCGAGTTTTACAATCAATGTTATGACTGATAATAGTAAAAATGAATGATATTGTTATGAAACACCCACATTTTGATATAATTGACGAAAAATATCATTATACTGCAGTGACTAATCTGCAATGTAGATAAATAGTTATTCAAATAAATAGTGTTCGGATTAGAAGCATTTGGTGGAACAATTGTTTAAATGGATTTCAAAAACTTGAAGCTTTTTAAAAGCATCTAGAATTATGTTAGGAAATTCAGAATTACATATTCCTTGCTCAGAAATAAAAATTTGGAATTCAAAGATTGATCAAAAATAATAACATATCCAACATTGCTATTTAATCAGATTTCGAAATCATTTTATTTCTAGATCAAAATATCACCAAAATCATATGCCAATATTAAACAGATTAGTCTTAATCAATAATTTAACTGGAGTATTGAGTTATCATAATTTAATCAGTCAAAACTTTGATTATGAATTTTTGATGAAAGTGGCAGATACATGTATCACATTTCCATATTACAAAGAAGAGAGGAAAAGCTAATGTTTCCATTTACTTTGAATGAAGAAAACTGATTTTATACGTGCGATATTTGTTATTTATGCAAGAAAAAGATTGTAAATAAAATAAAAGATCATCTGCATATAAAAATGCAATATAACTAGAAAAATAACAAAAATATAAAATTCACAGGTATGTATTAAATCAATATTTCATTTGGAATTTATCCTGCATACCACTTACTAGTGAAATTTTATATCATTTATGGCATATGCTGGTCTACTTGGAATAATATTTATTGATTCGTATCAGTTTGTAAACGACTCATTGGCTAAAGCTATTAAGATGTTATTAACGAAATCAGTAGTCAATGAAGATATAGTTGACTCAATATAATTTCCTAAACATTTTTGAAAGTATACTTAGCCCTCAATTTACAATGTAGATTGGTTTCTCAAAAATGCCGTGAAAATCGAAACCGTATAAATCGAGGACTAAATGTACTGGAAATCATATATTAATTGCCACCAATCTGGGATGGAATAACTAACATTGATTACAAAAAAGCTAAAGAAATATTAGAAGAAACAAAATGCATTACTTTATTGGATTATATGAATGTGTATCTGAAATTGGATATTTATTTACTTGTTGACTTTTAATCAATTTCCTCCAAAATCATAACATATATTAGTAGGTAGTAGTGAGATCACGATGAGTCATCATTTTATACCCCAGTGTGTGTATGCAGTGGGCATTAAATAAGATCCTAACATTTTGCGCCTAATGTGTGTGTGTGCACGGGACATCTAATAGAAACCTTTAAATTTTTTAAAAATACATGTATTTTTCTATAAATTCTTTCTGAATTTTTTTTCTAAGTTCAAACCCCCTTTCCTAGCAAAAAGTTTAATGACTCATACGTTTTTCAAAAAATTTTCGAAGTACAAACTCCCCATTACTAAAAATTTTTATGAATTTTAAAACAAGGAAATTTTTTCTATCCCTCGTGTATGGGTGTGTTCAAGAGTCATTTAATAGCATCTTGAAATTTTTTTTAAGTCATTTTTTTTAAATCCTTATTATTTTTAAGTCTTTATACTACAATTTTGTTTTATTGCAATACCCATTCATTTAAAACACAATATCGATGCAATTTATTACTCAGACATCGAGATTATGAAGACATCTTGCACACATTAAGGTTATGTACACCATCCAATCAAAAGTATTCATTGTCATTGCATACATAGTATAAATACGATGACAACTTTAATCATCAAGTTTTTTAAAATAATAATAATTTTTGAAATAAATTTAATAATAATAATTAATAATAATATTTAAAATAATAATATTTTGTTTAAAAAACTAGGAAAGAATTTATAAAATGACTCTTACACGCATACACGATTGGTAGAAAATATATGATGTACAAAAAAAAGTTTCAATAAAGAAATATGCATTTCAAATACAACTTTAATAAAGACATGAGCGAAATTAACTAAGTCATTTTATAGGTTCCGATGCAAGTTTTTGAATATTATAATAAAATTAATAGTTTTTGGAAATATAATAATAATAAAAATATTTAAAATAATAATAATAATAATAATAATAATAGTAATAATAATATTTTGTTGAAAAAATTTAGAAAGATCTTATAAAATTATCTTACATACACGATTGTTAGAAAAATATTGATTAACAATGGAAATTGCAATACGCTTGCAAGTTTAATAAAGACATGTGAAATACAATTACAACTTTAATAAAGACATGTAAAGTGATTTAATAGATTCCAATACAAGTATTTGAAAATAATTTTTGAAAAAATAAGCTTAATAATAATGTAAATAATAATAATAATAATAATAATAATAATAATAATAATAATAATAATAATAATAATAATAATAATAATAATAATAGTATTAGTAATAATAATAATGATAATAATTATAACAATAATGATAGTATTAGTAATAATAACAATGATAATAATTTATAGTAATAATAATAATTTATTAATTTACAATTTTCAAAGTGAAAGATGCTATTAAATTTCAATTGAACACACACATACACAAATGATAGAAAAAATAATTCGAAAAAAGTATGAGTCATAAAAATTATAACCCGAAGGCAGTTTTAGACTTAGAAATTTTTTTGAAAAAGTACGAGTCATAATAATAATAGCAATAATAATAATAATAGTTATAAAAATAATAGTAATAATAATAGTTATAATAAAAATAATATTATTAATAATAATTTATCGGTTTAAAATTTACAAGATGCTATTAAATGTCCATTGAACACACACATACGCGAGGGATAGAAAAAATTTCCTTGTTTTAAAATTCATTCACTACTTCCTACTTATATGACCAATTAAATTTCTTTAGTATTCCTGGAATTCCGTGGTCATCCACTCTGATGATACAAGATGGAAATGAATAATAAGCTTGAAAGAGGAACATGTGATGGTTTGACATTTTTAAAAAAGCATAAAGTATTAACTGATGAAAATACAAAACTTTTATATATCGATATCAATAATATATATGGTTGGTTATTATGTCAAGCGTAAAGGTGTGGATATTTTGAATTAGATAATTTTGATAAAATTACTAGAAAATGCAAAAATTTAGATTTAAGATCTCTTTTATAAGGTTATAATATATAGTTTGGCATATAGATTTCCAATGAAATCCATTATTTTCAAATAGCCGCCAAAAAGAAGTATGTAACAAAAATTTAGAAATAATCATCAAACTACTCATTAAACTTTTCACCGCATTTACGTATCATTGTTATTGTCATATGTGGTGTTTAAACTGGATTACAAAAAAATAAATAGTAAGAAATTCCTTTAAAATATTTATGCGGTATATTGGCGCTTATTTCATATGATATATGGTTGGGAGCAAAGGTTGTTAAAGCTCATCATGAAATCCGAAGCAAGCAAGAATAAATTTCTAATAAACGTGTGCATAAAAACACTGAATTGTGACTAAAATCAGCATTGGAGAAAAATCTATATAATTAATCGCTAAATTTTGATTTATTTTGATTTATCAAAACCCAGGTTGTATCAATTAAAATATGTTGAATTAAATTTTATGAATAGCGGTTGGTACAGACTCCTTTCTCGAGGTTAAAAATAGCATTGTTCATGAAAGATTCAATGACAATATATTTGATACTTAGAATTATGATCAAGACCCATTCATTATACATTAATAAGTTAGAGTCAGTCATTGGAACATTTAAAGTAAGGGTATTAATTACAAATAGTCGGTTTTCATTATTACAAAAAGTGAGTGAATTTAAAGAATAATCATCAAACTACTCATTGAACTTTTCATCATATCAAAGACATACTTATAATTATAATTGTTATAGTCATATTTCATAAATAAATATTGTTATTTGCTTTCATTATTATTATTTATTGTTACATTCATTATTTTAAATTAAAATGTGGTGTTTCTAATGAATAATAAAAAATGTATTAAACATAAAATAATAATCGATAATAGTCATATTAATAGCTATAAAAAGAAATAAATAAAAATAATCAAAAATAAGAGTAATAGGATGTGAGCCCGTCAGATACAAAACCCCCTAGGCTTACGTAATATTATATAATATCTGACCTCTGTCCACACTGTTGCTACCTAGTAATTGACCTTTGTCCACTGTTTCCAGGTGATCTCGTGATTATGTCACGTGCCCACTGGTCACTAACCATTATTATGTCACGTAGTTGTGGACCAACACACCTTCTAGAACCTTCCACACACCTACCTTCTAGAATCTTCCGCGAACCTACCACATTCTGCACACCTACTAACTTCCACACACCTACCTTCTAGAACTTTCCGTTCTTAAACCGTTAACACACACACACCAACCAACGATCACCAATCAACACCGATCCATACCTATCCATACCCATCAGCCCCATCAGCCCCCATCAAAGCCCCATCATCGCCTAACACGCCTACGACTAAGTCGTAGACTTAACATAATCACTCACTAGTACTATTCATATTAATATTATACTGCTTACTTCATATAAACGTAAGAGTTTCGTTTACCTCATTGATTCATGTTACTTGCATGTGATATATTAAAAAATATATTTACATGAAATTTTCAATTGTTAATTATATTATTACATAAAAAATTATTAAACATAATAAATTAACATCAAACTCGTCTTAAAATAAATATTCAATCCTAAATTATTTAGCTTACATTGTTAGTAATATATTACGTACTAATAAATTACATACTAATATATTACATTGTTAGTATTATATTTCGTAATAATTCTATCAAAATAATCATAAAAATTTAATAATTTTCATGAAAATTTAAGTTTACAACAATTATAGTATATTGATAGTTTATTTAATTAAAAATAAGTCACTCTAAACTTAAATTTGAACACTGGATTAACAAAATTCAATATTTTAAGAAAATAATTCAACAAGTTTAAAATTTCAACTTAACTAAATGTAAAAAATTAAATTATACAAGATTTACTGATAATTTTTATGCAAAATCTAACATTAAATTATTATTTCTACTCAATATTTACCTTTGATTAATTTCTTTTAACACTGTATAATATGAAATTACAAATATTGATATCCGAAATATTATAACGTCATATTTAATCGATTAAATTTCTCACTCAATATTTCCCCTATTAATTTACTATACCTAAACTCGATATTGCAACTTGTAAAGCATACTAGAATTGATCAAAATCACAATCCATAGTGATAAATCTAACCTTTCCATTATATATAACACTCTGAAATATTCATACGTTCGAATAATCTCTCTAAAATTGATACAGTTCTCTTAAAAGTTTACATCAAATTCTCAATAAATTCTTTAGTAATATCAATTGACATTTGATTAGATATAAAATCATGAAAACTATATCGAGAATCCTAAATTTAAACTAAAATATTTTACAGGCTCTATATTATACTAAGGGGACATACATGAAAAATTAATATACTAGCTATTATTCAATACCTTATAACAAGTTTTAGTCTAATTAAACACAATTTCCATATTAATTTACATACTTTTTAATCTAATTTCAATAGAGATTTTCAATTTAATATTCTTAAATTAAAATATTAATTCATATTTTCAAACCATTTTAAACAGGTACTTAAAAATTGTTAATGATTTTTAAATATATGTATGTTTTTTACCAATTAAGCAACTACTCTTTATTAAGGATGTGTGTTATAATATACTTGATATTTAGTAATTATTTGTTTACATAAGGTTATAACTTTTAATCACATAGGGTTAAAATTATTACCTCTTTCATCTTTAAGGGTTAAAATTGTGTCTTTTCATTATTTAGGGTTAAAATTATTACTTCTTTCATTATTTAGGGTTAAAATTATTAAATATTTCATTACTCTGGGTTAAATATGTTACTTCTTTCATTATTTAGGGTTAAAGTTATTACCTATTTTATCACATAGGGTTAAAATTCTTAACCTTTTAAATAACTTTATAACAAATCATGTAATAGTTTATTCATAAATTTATCGAAAAGTATTATAATATACCTAGTTTGAATCATAAATTATTGAAATATTTAATAGGTATCACATAAGACCTAATGAATTTTTAATGGTTATTTAATCAATTTTTGGTCCGAAATTATCGGTTAATTAGTATGTAGTTAATGAATGTAAATCTAATTTTAAACGTTCTGGTATCAACATTTAATTAGTATTTAGATATTTTCAAAGCTCTTATTAAAAACAAAGTTTATTTAGATATCATTAGTATCTACTTGATTGATACTGATAATGTTTACTAAATACGTGTTTGTAATAAATTTACGTGTGAAAAATTGTTTGTGAAAGTTAAATTATTATCAATAGCATTATTATTAATTGTGTTAATTTTGTTATTATTAATTAATCCAGTATGCGTGAATTTTTAAAAAATATTGATATAAAACTCATGGATCGATTATTCTTTATCAATTTACATAGTGAGCCCAGTGACTTATTTTCATAAAAACACTAAATCTAAAAAAGTTGTTACAACAAATTTAGTTGATGGTATCGCTAATATTGTATAGAGTCGGATGAACTTGAATGAATTTGTAAATTAAATACTCTTTTATCTGCAATGGTTTCGGATAATCTTTTGGACACTTCGAATTATGATATTGGTCATCCTTTGTATTCAAGAAAACTTGACTCAGTAATAGGTAAATTCAAAGATGAGAGAAAGGGACTTGGATATAAGGAATGGGTAATAAAGAAAAGGAAATTGCTTTAGAAGGAACTGAAATAAAGCATATTTCTTATCTTGATTGTTATAGAAACGATACAATTTTTTCTGTTCCTCAAACGAGAATAGAGACGAGAAATCATCAGTTGTTTACTTTTAAAAATTATAAAATTGCTTTAAGTAACAACGATGATAAACGTCAATGGGTAGGTAAAAACAAAAGTTTTGCATTCGGACATTATTTAGGTATCAATGCCACTGATGTTGAAGATATTAAAGCTTTTATTTTAATTAATGTTGTCTTAAAAATGTGTTTATCTTTTTATTCTATTTTTTGTTATTGTTATTATTATTAATATTATTATTATTATTATTATTATAATTATTATTATTATTATTAGAAATTTGGGTAATAAAATGAGACTTCTAACAGTCTGGTGTCGGTAATAATTCGTTGAGTCAGTAAAAATCCTATCGTGGGCGAATTATTTTTTATTTTCAAAATTAAATTTTTTAATAGCATATAAATCTGTATATTTTATTTGCTGTAAATTTAAAATTTTATAGAAATTGGTAAAGTAAATCTTGTATAATTTAATTTTTTACATTTAGTTAAGTTGAAATTTTAAACTTGTTGAATTATTTTCTTAAAATTTTGTAAATCCAGTGCTCAAATTTAAGTTTTGAGTGTCTTATTTTTAATTAAATAAACTATCAGTATACTATAATTGTTGTAAACTTAAATTTTCATGAAAATTATTAAATTTTTATGATTATTTTGATAGAATTATTACGTAACATAATACTAACAATGTAATATATTAGTATGTAATTTATTAGTACGTAATATATTACTAACAATGTAAGCTAAATAATTTAGGATTGAATATTTATTTTAAGACGAGTTTGATGTTAATTTATTATGTTTAATGATTATTTTATAATTTTTTATGTAATAATATAATTAACAATTGAAAATTTCATGTAAATATAATTTTTTAATATATCACATGCAAGTAACATGAATCAATGAGGTAAACGAAACTCTTACGTTTATATGAAGTAAGCAGTATAATATTAATATGAATAGTACTAGTGAGTGATTATGTTAAGTCTACGACTTAGTCGTAGGCGTGTTAGGCGATGATGGGCTTTGATGGGGCTGATGGGCTGATGGTATGGATAGGTATGGATCGGTGTTGATTGGTGATCGTTGGTTGGTGTGTGTGTGTGAACGGTTTAAGAACGGAAAGTTCTAGAAGTTAGGTGTGTGGAAGTTAGTAGGTGTGCAGAATGTGGTAGGTTCGCGGAAGATTCTAGAAGGTAGGTGTGTGAAAGGTTCTAGAAGGTGTACGGAAGTTGGTAGATCTGTGGAAGGTTCTAGAAGGTAGGTGTGCAGAAGGTTCTAGAAGGTGTGTTGGTCCACAACTACGTGACATAATAAGGGTAGTGACCAGTGGGCACGTGACATAATCACGAGGTCATCTGGAAACAGTGGACAAAGGTCAATTACTAGGTAGCAACAGTGTGGACAGAGGTCAGATATTATATAATATTACGTAAGCCTAGGGGGGTTGTATCTGACGGGCTCATATCCTACTACTAATAAGTAGTTAATAATTATTCTAAAATAATTAATAAAATATATTTAAATTATTAATAATAATTAAGAATTACACATTGAAAATGATTTATTTAGTCATCATTATGGAGAATTATATTTAATGTTATTTAGTAAGTGGGGTACATAGCAGAACAAGTTCGTAGAAGAATGATGATGGTTAATGACATTGTTAGTTTGTGCTCCAAGATCTTTTGAAAACATATCTCGATTTTGTTGAAATAGATTTCTGTAATCTTTTATTTTTCGATAGTTATGCAAAATTTCCATATCCTTATCTAGATCTTGATATTCTTCAAGAGTCATTCTTAGACATTTAATATACTTTCTTCATCGGGATATTTGTCGAAATATGCTCAGACAATCACTTTTTTATTACTATTATCCAATTAAAGCATTTAGAAATATAATTCAATTTTATCAACTATTAATCCAAATCAATTTCAAATGAATAACATCGACTGTAGGAGAATCCGCAGTAATTTGTGGGTGTAAAGTGTGGTTACAATATAAAAAGTTACAATATGTGAAAAATCTAATAAAAATAGACAATATATATATATATATATTCTAGAAATGGCATATACAACGCTATGTATAGTGGTAAATAATAGACAATGATAAAATCCGATGGCCCAAAAAATCAAGATTACTAAATCAAACATGCATGTTAATGTTATGAGAAAAAAAATTTGAATTGTTTTTGCATATGGTAGAACTGGATGAGTTTTATCATTAGTTACAGGAATTTCATCGTTTCAACATTAAATGTTGAATAAAGGTTGCATGCACATTAGTGTTTTGTTTTATTGAATTATTAGCAAGCATAAATGAAGTATGTCAAGATTTATAGATTACAAATTGAAGGTAACAACAAAATTCAAATTGAGATTTTATCATGTCTGCAAGTATCTTTAAATTCCGCTATTCACTTCACACCTCGTTCTGCGATGATATTTTCCCGTGAAACTGCGATTCTTGACTCCTGTAAACTCCAATGGTATTCATATACATTAGTTATAAAAAGTTTACATAACCTAATATGTGGGTCAGAGAAATCAAATATACAGTGCGTTTGATATTTATAACACCACTCCGAATTTTCGGGATTTTCCATGAAGGACAGCTACCGTTTTAATGAATGTCACGTATGTTGATGGTCATTTTGAGGTAATATGTTTTTAGTATATAAAATGTTGAAAATCATTGCTAAGCAGAAGTAATATTTTTGTTTTTAGAGCATTGCATAATAATAACACTTAATTTCAGCTAGATTTATTAAAAGATAATGATGTCTAAAGTCTAGAGCCTAGACAATCAAGAACCGATTTACATAATTGCTATATTATCCCTAGAGCCGAATAACCTCAAAAATACGATTTGCCATGCTCTGAATAAGGTTTGACAAAATTGTGCCTTCAATGGTAGCCCAGACTGCTTGAATGGTCATTTTTAGTTCTTCCTGACTTTGAAACTGACGATTTTCAGGATATACACGCCTGATGAGGATCCTCCTTAAGTTCTCCATGGGGCTTAGGTTAGGACTGCATGCGGGCCAGTCTAAAATTTCAATATGATGGGCTCGAGCCATTCCTTGGTTTCTCGACTGATGTGAATGGCCGAATAGTCTTGTTGAAATATGTAGTGAACTCTGCGAAATCTGTGCACGAAAGGCAATAAACTGGCTGATAGCACATTTATATACTTTGCGCTATTCATTTTTGAAGAAGCAAACTGCAATGGCAGACATCTGTTTGCTGAAAACGCCCCCATACCATCCCCGATCCACCACCAAAGTTCCTTTTAAAGAAAAAGCGTGGTCGCAAAACGCGTCGCAAATCACACCAGTAACAACATTCACCATCCGGCTCGACCAAATTGAATATTTTTTCGCCAGAAAATATCAACTATAACACAAAAATAAAAGAATTCATTTTAAACATGTATGTGGTAAGAAAAATCTGAGAAAAGTGCTTACTTTTGTTCAGTCAGTGTTCATGTCGTTACGGCCAAATTCTATCAATACTGCTATGTGACGTGAGAAAATCCGTGGAAGTGTTCAAATTTTGTCTTTCGGTATTTAGATTGCGTGATAAATTAGGGATTTAACTCACATTTAAGTCTAAATTATGGGCAATGCGTTTACAACTACTCTTAGTTGTATTGACAGCTTCATGTGCGACAGCTTGCTCTGCTCTTTCAGACAGCTTTCTCTTTCTCCCGACCTCTTTTTGGTTCCATATCCAAGAGGGTCCTTCAAAACTTTATGAATAACACGATGGTAACGACCTAATTCTCTAGCAATAGTACAGATTCCTTTTTACCTTAGTAAAAGCGTCAATCATCCCTTTCTCGAGCTCAGATAGTTGCTTTTCTCTAGGCATTCTAATATTGCAACGAAATTAATTGAATTTGCGTAAAGAATTGTATCTACAACAGATAGAAACGAACAAAATGGCTAAATTAATAAGTAATGTTATAATTATGAAACACTTAAAAAAAAAGTAAAATATTACTTAATAAAGTAATACTTTTAAACTTTTAATATACTACAAATATTGACTCACTATGGCCATAAACATAACAGATATTCATAAAAGTGCAAGTAGTCCTTCGTTGGAAATTCCAAAAATTTGGGGTGGTGTGATAAATATGAAACGCAATGTACCATGACGATATTTTCAAAAGTCATAATCAGTTTTAAGTTCCATAACAAATATTTCTAGCATAAAATAATATTCTAAAGCAAATTCTGAAAATCGAGAATGAATGGTTAGTTCAGAGTAAAATCTAATGTATTGTATTAAAGCTATAGCGTAATAAATAAAATGATAATATAAATGTTTTCAGAAATAATATGAAAACATTAACATGAATTTCAATGGAAATAAATACATACTTCTGACCCACTAATTTAATTCCTAATTTCTTATCAGTACGTTTTGAAAGACCGAATTGAAGTATTTCTACAAAAATAAACGTATAGAAAAATATTACTAAATACTAATAACATAAATAAAATATTGAAAATAAAAATTGAAGTAAAAATGAGTGAACATTCAGCTGATAAACATTATTTATAAAGTTGATTCATAATCAAGATGAATTTATTGTTGTTTTTTGAATTATCCTTCTCTGTTTGATCTTTCTTTCAAACATTGCGGAAATTGGCTTACACAGTTATTTAATAAATTTATATTTATACAAAAAATACTTTAACTTTTTTATCGATGACTTATTTTTAGGAGTTTTTATCACGGATTTATTTTTATGCATTGAAGTGTGAAAAAATACTTAGGCTTTTTATTCATTAGTAGTTTCAATCCAATTGTTATTTTAGGAATTTTAATCGATATTATTAATCGCTATAGACATTTTTCTTAAAATAATATGTATTGTTTCGAATTTTTAACTCTTGTTTTCTTCCATAATTTGTTAAAATTTTCATCCCCACTTCTTTCTTCTGTCACTCGACTTTGAAGTAATTGGATAACCAGTATAAAGTTTGCATCCTTTTGTTGATTTATCTTATTATCGATTGTCATTTGACATAAAACTTCATCGTGTTCTGCTGAGATCTCAGATTAAATGTTCGTGTAATTTTATATTTTTTTCTATGGATCTATGTGTTTCAACGCACATTGCTCACAAGGTGGTAATTTATACAGCGCATCATTTATGTTTTCTTTAACTTTCCTGTGTCATTATTATTCTTTACAAATATTTCTAGTTATGCTTTCCACACACAATTTTGAGGAATCCCAATTTAGCATCCATTTTAAAGCCTGGTGATCTGTTATCACATTAAAACATCGTCCATACAAGTAATTCTTAAATCTCTTTACAAAATAATAAATAGATAACAACTCTTTCCTAGTTATGCAGTATCTGTGTTGGGGCTTTATCCAAATCAATTTTTGATTCTACTCACAATTTGGTATTAGTAGGTAGTTAAGCGGACACTACGGCAACATATCATTGCATAATAAAATATGGGGGTTCGCGACGGATTATGTTACATAATGGGGTAATTAATCTCAATTACATAATTAAGATAATTGATTTTGTGTGTATTTTTTTTTGAATTTATTTTACAATTTTTTGCGCTTTTATTAAATCAAATTTTTGGTGAATTTTTTTGAATATATTTTTGGCGCAAATTTTTTTTGAAATTTTTTTGAAGTATATATTTTTTATTGTAAAATTTTTCATCCACAAAATTTTTTCGGTCCCGCTATAGTCAGAGGGTACTTTAGGAAAATTTTTTTAATGTATATATTTTATTGTAAAGTTTTTATCCACACAATTTTTTCAATCTCTATAATCAGGGGGTATTTTTGACTCTCAATAAAAAGCCTAAGATAAAAAATTGGCATGAATCGACTATCAATAAAAAAGCCTAAAAATATTTTATCGATTAAAAAGCCTATGTAATTTTTCTTGATAAAAAAAACCTAAAATAAATATTGGCTCAAATCTCCTACGATTGTCACATTATATTCAGGGATATTTTTAACTCCCAATAAAAAACAATGTAATATTTGGTCTCAGTATTTTCTATATGTAAATATAGGCATAAAATAAAAATGACTTGAATGGTCACGATGGTCACACTATAGTCATCGGGTATTTTTGGATCTCAATAAAAAAAGTCTAAAAATATTTTATCGATTAAAAACCATAGAAATAATTTCTCAATTAAAAAGCCTACGATGGTCACACTATAGTCAGAGATATGTTTTATTCACGATTGGTGTAAATTAAAGTGCTTAAAGTAAATTAAAGTAAATTAAAGTACATTACAGTACATTTAAGTAGATTTAAGTAAATAAAGGTGTGGCGAACTAATTACCGACGAAAACATGATTTTATGAGCGATGGCCAGAAGGAAGAAATAGAACTTTCACCCCAATGAAAAAATCATCAAATTATCAAGATTCTTATGAAACGCCTAAAAGTGATTTTTCTCAGCTAGTAAATGATGAAGAATCTAATTCTGAGAATGTAAATCGTGATTTTTTTAAATAAGACTTTTTACAAAAATAAATGTAATTAATTAGTTTAAAAAAGGTTTGTTTAAAAAAATGAATGTAATGTTTTAGTTTTAAAATAAAGCTTAATTTGATTTCTGAATTTAAATTATGTTAAAATATAATTTAATGTCTGATAGAATTCACAAATATAGTAAAGAAGATCCAACTGATTTGGAATTGCAAATTGCAACCTTCATTAATGAATTACAAAATACCAATAATATGAATGAAGATGAGATACGAGCACAATGTTTGAAGAGCAAGGAAATATTTTTAAACTAAAATATTTTATTAGAATTAAAAGCTCCAATTAAAATTTGTGATGGCATTCATAGACAGTTTACGGATCTATTACAATCGTTTGAATACGGGGAATCTCATCCTGATTCTAACTGTCCTTTTCTTGGTGATTATGTTGATCGTGGTAATTTTCTCAAGAAACCATTTGTTTGTTATTGGCTTATAAAATAAAATTTCCGGAAAATTTCCTTTTATTCAGAGGAAATTATGAAAGTGCTGTCATAAACAGAATTCCCACGACTACCAAAAAAGGTTCATAAAGTAAATTAAGGTACATTAAAGTAAATTAAAATACATCAGAGTAAATTACAGTATGTTCGAATAAATTAAGGTTTCTAAAGTAAATTAAGGTGACTAGAGTAAAGTATGTTAAGTTAGGTAAGAATTTTTTAAAATTAAATAGAAGGTCAATCGTTAAGTTACATAGGTAAAAAGTATAAGTGGTGGTTGATCTAATTGATTGTAAAAAGAAACTTGATTAGAAAAATATTTCACAAAACATGTAATATACTTTCACAGTACATGAAATAAATTTTCATATATTTATTGAAAATTATTAGACTTTTAAGTTTCCAAACATCATTGAAAAAAGTTAATAGATAAAATAATTCTCATTTACCAATTTACTAGAAATTAAATGATTATCGACCAACCACTAAATAAGTTAAATTTCTAACAAAGCTTAAAAACTACACGGAACAGGTACTTGTATACTGATAGATACCTATAAAATTCAAATATGTATGTTTAATTGTTATAAAATATTTGTTTTTGTAAAAATAAAACTTATCTTTAAATTATGATTAGCACGTGAAAAAAACTTGATTAAATTTGTTAGTACTTTGAATAAATTTTTAAAGAAAGTTTCAACATAGTAACAAATTGTAAAGAAAATAGTACTTATCAATTAAAAAATTAATTAAATTTACTGAGTTGTAAAATAATTGAAAAAAATTTTTAGATCATTTTTAAAAATTTTATAAGATTGTTAGATAATTGGTAAGAAATAGGTACTTGTTGAATGAAAATTGATGTATGTTATCGACTGCTCACAGAATTTAATTGTACAAATTCCCGATAAATAATTATTAAATTTTTGATTCCTGAAAATAATTGTAAATATTTAAAATGTTCAGAAAATTTCAATAAAAACATAAATAATGAGTAACAACAAATTTTTAAATACTAGGCAATTTTAGTTTTTTAATAAAATTGAATTACAAATATTTTAAATACTTGAATACACGAGTCGAACATTTTCTTAGAACCGAACTTGTATCATATACTTTCTCAATTATATTCAGATTCCAATAACCCACATATTGATATCTATCCAAGAGTAAATTTTTTTTAGGGGAAATAATCGATTAAAAACAAGTTTGTTGTCATTTTTAAGGAGGTTGAGTTGGCTAAATATCTGTGTTCAAAGGGTAAATATTTTCTAAATGAAGAATGTAGAGGAGGAATTTATAATATTTTTAGGGGGATTTGTTCGGATAGATATCAATGTGGGCAAATTTTATGAAATGAGAGTGGAAACATTGTCATTTAAAGAGAAATGATTGGTTGAGATTATATTTTATTTTAAGGGGAAATGATTGATCAAGCGGGGAATTTATAATATTTTTAGGGAAGACGATTTGTTGAACTTTTAATATAGGAAAATTGCTACTTTGATCATGGTAGGCGATTTGAGCCAATATTTATTTTAGGCTTTTTTATCAAGAAAAATTACTTAGGCTTTTTAATCGAGAATTTAATTGTAGGCTTTTCAATCAAATAAATATTTTATATACTTTATTATTAACAGGCGATTCACGCCAATTTTTTATCTTAGGCTTTTTATCAAGAGTCAAAAATACCCCTTGATTATAGTGTGATTGAAAAAATTATGTGGATGAAAATTTTACAATAAATATACATAAAAAAAAAATTTTCGAAAATAAATACCCTCTGACTATAGTGCGACAGAAAAAATTTTACAATTAAAAATATACATTTAAAAAATATTTCAAAAAAATTTTTCGCCAAAAAAATTAAAACAAATTCAACAAACATTTTGATTTAAAAAAAATTAAATTCAAAAAATGCGCCAAAAAATTCTAAAATAAATATAAAAAAAAATACACACAAAATCAACAATCTTAATTACGTCATTGATATTAATTATGTCATTGCGTAATTTCATCCGTCACGAACCACCCATTTTATTATGCAATGGTGTGTTACCGCAGTCTCCGCTTAACTACCTACTAGTATTGGTGTCAACATATTTCTTAAATATTGGATCTTGATTGAACGTGATTGGTATATGTACTTGATACTTGATCACTCCAAATCTTACAGTCAAATTTTCTACGTGGTAGACATTGATTTAGAGTCCAGTGATACAAGTTGTTGATATCAATGTACAACAACTCTGTGTTTTCATCCGATTTTTCACAATGCTTGCTGACAAATTTCAACCCACTTCTAATTCGTTTTCATAGAAATTGTACATTTACCTGTAGCAGTTCTATACGTTTATTATTGAGCGCTAATATCAATGATATGCCTAGAATCCCAAAGAAATTCAAAGGTTCTAGTTCATTGGAAGCTAATGATTCACTGCGAAATTGCTGTAAATAATCAGCTAGAACATATATAATCTAGCTTTAAATATACCATCATATAACCCAACAATGTTTTTAGTCGGGTATATTTGTCTATTATTAACAAATAATTATAACTTATATTTTTTATAAATTCATTTTAGAGATATGATTTCTTAATGAAAAATAATTGTTATATCATGCTCTACAATATTTCTAAAGTTGATCTTTAATAAAGAATTTCAAATTACCAAAAGATTTTAAAATATTTTATAAAATTTATATATGTTTAATGTTTTAAAATTTGAATTTTAAATATATTTTTCTATTTATTTGGCAATGCATTGAATAACATGTCATTCGATAGATATTTGTTTCATTTTTCCAACTTTATAAAAGAAAAAATTATTAAAACACGGTAAAAAGCTTTTTAAAGTTTAAGTTTTTCAATATTTAAAATATTTAGAAAATTTTCTTTAATACTTTTTAATATCATTTTTGCGTAATATTTATTATTGTGTAAAGAGTACTTTGTTTCAATAACACTTGATATTTCAATGAATTCATTGTAGTGCCTGTAACATTTAATTTTTAATTTATTTTACTAAATTTTAATTAAATTACAAGTGCATTATTACAAATTACAAATATTAATTTTGTTCAAATATTTTCACTTTTAACATGATTGCCACCTTTTTCAATTAAAAATGTCCCAACAACTCTAGAAGACAATCAATTATTTATCGATAATCACATCAAAATTCAATTGTGGAAATAGCAGTTTTGTTTAATGCTCGTTTTCACATATTTATTTCAACTTGAAACCAACTGATTTCAAAATCGAAACTGTTCGAACTGATTCAGATAACAAATTATTGTATTCTCCTAAAGACGTCGGACATGGAAAAAGTATCATTGATATACGATGTACATACTACAATGTAAAGTCGTTCTGTTGTTTTCGATACAAAACTAAAAATAAAACTATTAAATGATTTATTTGTATTTCAAAATCTGCTCATTCAATTCTTACTAATTATTCAAACAAAATTCTTTTAAATAATTACACTTCCCACCGATCTCAAGCTCGAACGTAATCCTCCAACCAATATGGAGATTTTCGAATTCGATCAGATCTTCTCAGTTCGTGTCTTTCATGATCATAACTTTTTATATCTGAAGATGAGAACTCACTATCACTTTCCTTATCGCTGTCTTCATTCATGTTTATCGAGGCCAATCTGATATCCAATACATGTCGATTAATTCCATCTACATTTATTGAAGTTTCAGAATTCACATCGGTGACATTTCCAAGTCTCCTTTGCGTAAAATATCGAGCTCTTCCAGGCTTAACTGAAAACATTATGTACTAGCTTAAACTTGAATGTTAGTAACTGTGCAACAGATTGGCTTGGATTTTCAAAGAGATATCACCAAACATGTTGTGATCTTAGATTTGCTGGGACGGAATCTAAGCTAATTCTATTCGTAGGAAGAGAATTATACAAAAATGGATAACGCCAAACATGTTGTGATCTTAGATTTTCTGGGACGGAATCTAAGCTAATTCCATTCGTCGGAAGAGAATTATACAAAAATACTGATTTCGATGTTCAACATCTCGACCGTGGCATCGTCCTTTTTACTGTTCAGTGGTCTCTTTCCACAATACTTTTCCCGAGGGTCAATAAGCTATTCGGTAAATCATCTTTACACATAATAGCTCACACTGCGTTTTAATTTTATTGCAGCGGAGCTTTCTACTATTGCCCAAGAGTATTATGAACCGTACACCATGCTAGAGAAATATTGATCGAAGGTTATCACGAACGTCTTTTACATTTTCCAATTTCAACCTCCGCCAGATTGAGAATCTGCTTGGTCCACAATCGATTACGCTCAAAAATACAGAGTTACCATAATGCGTTGTATTCACTGGTAGTCTTTGCCAAACTTCAGGTACACTCAAATTCCCCTTTGACCATTTTATAGGCGATGAATCGACTCGTTTACACGTTTGACACTGTTCCACAATTTCTTTGGCTGATGATCTTGAGACGGATGGATCAATTTTTTTAGCTGAGAACAATGTCCGGTTTACTCCAAAATGGTGATCCGCGTGGCAATTCCATTTTAAACCCACGCTTCCATGAACCCTGTTTGCACCTAATGCAGTCCCTACTCTAAGTTCGAAATACTTGCATCTGCTTTCACTCTGGCCATCTAATCTGTCTTGTTTAACTCCGTCGGCACTAACTCTATCGTGACTTTTATGTCGTATTCGTTAGTTATCGACTTGAAAATATCAAGTAAATTCCTTAATTCAGAAATAATTCAGAGAACCCTTTCTGGAATGATCATTGAGCACTGCCTTCAACCAGCTATATACCGAAGCCGAATCTATCTTGAGTAAAATGACTTGCAAATTCAAACTGATAGCTATTTCTATTCCCTTTAAGGCGGCCTCCGATTCGACAAGATTTATGTGGGCTGCATCGTCTGCTTGCGCAATCATTTAGCATCCTCCAAACGCACTGTTCCGATTTACTCCAATTGTAAGACAGGTTGTATCCCACCAAACTATTCCTGAATCAGTATTTTTCACCTTCCATTCTCCTCTCACTGGATCTTGTTTTTTTACTTTATCTGCGATCTCTCTCATTATTGCTACTGTCCGCTCATTATCCACTTCTTAATCCGATCCTCTGTCACCAGAGATTCGTTTTATAAACGAGCAACCGGTCTCAACCAACGTGCAACCGGAAACTGTCCGATCATTTGCCCAGCCCATGAAAACAGTTGTCGCTAAGTGACTCTCACTTGCAATTCATCAACTTGATTGTCCCAATTCCAGATAAATTTTCCATATTTTCTGACACATTTTATTCCAAGAACTCGAGCACCATCAATAAACTCTGGATCCTTCGCCTCCAATCCAAACTTTCGCAGGTGTTTTACCACAGATTCCGCTGAGTTCAGGCTTACAAATATATCTTCAATGTATATGCATCCGTTGCTTTGCCGATACCAGCATCCATTGATAAAACATGTTTTAACACAGTCTTCGTGGTTTTCGGCACGACATTAAGACCGAAATCGAGTCTTGTGAGAGCAAACGTCTTCCCCTTGAACTCAACTGCTTGGAAGGCCCACAAACATTCGTCAACACATGCTGATTTTAAATCAATAACAACATCCTCACCCCATCTCCGCCATAATAATTTGAGAGCAGTACATAATACAAATTTGCTGAAAATTAATACAGGTCAAAATTCAATTAATTGGAGAAAAAATAATATAAATTTGACGACATATTTTAATATTGATAATGATAAAAATTGACAATATTTGATGGTTTCAATTTGAATATTTTTAGTACTTCAACCGAACTTCGTAATTCATTGTTAGCAAGAGGTAAAGACTTTCAAAAATAATCCAGATCACCGAACTCTACGAAAATTGGTGACCGATTATAGTAAAACGATTCGAGACATGGCAAATAACCTCAAAAAGTTAACATAAATAATGAGAAATTTAGCTTGACTTTTGACTAGTTGACACCTATCAGAAATAGACGATATATTTATGAAAACGTACACGCCAAAAATAAATTTTGGAATCTTGGACTTGCTCATATTTGTGAATCATTATCTTCTGAAAGATGTGTCGAAACGGTTGAAAGACTTCAATCTCATTAAATGCAGATATAGTATGCATTACTACAGAAGGTACTCAGTAATGAAGAAAATTAGTAAATTGATTAATACGAAACAACAACTGTTTTATTCATGGAATTCAGATGGCTGTTTTAACAGTTCTTTATAGCCGAAGTTGTGAAAATTATAGCCCTGCATCCGAATATGTCACCACATTGCAACAAGATAACATGAATATGATTATGATGACGAAGAATGCAAAGCAGATTTTAGTGGTTTTTTAGTAATTAGCAATAGTATTGGCACTGATGAATTAAATGTTGGTAAGCCGATTCCAAATACGAATATTTCACACACCGAGCTGAATCCTCTGTTAACAAAAATCAGAAAAACAATAAAGTTTTTTCGGAAATCTCCGATTAAAAATGAAACGCTCCAAGACTATGAAACGCAAAATCGGATATCATTAAATCAATTGATTAAATTATTATCAAAGAAAGGAAAATCTACTAGCTTCATTAGATGAGTAAGTGAACAACAATTGCTTGTTAAATTCACATAAGTCATTTTTATTTATTTTTCTAAAGTGTAGCGATAAATTCGTTTTGGATTCTTTACTAAATTTAAATAACTGTCCACTATCGTCACGAATAGTGTTTCCAAATTATCAGAATTACAACTACCGGGTAATCCGGGTTAACCTGGTAATTTAAAAAATGCATATGAATTCGTAAAAACTATATAAAAAATCTGTAAATAACAAATTAAAATAGAAATATGTAAATAAATTACTGTTTATTATTTATTTAACACATTCTATTTCTAAGTTCATTGCAAAATATTCCAGCAATAGAAAATACACGTTCCGATGCTGTAGTGATTGGTTTCATCGTCAGTAAAGCTTGATAAAATTTTTCTAGTTTTCCCGTTCTTGACACATTATTTTCTTCTAACAGCTTTAACTCATTCTCAACTGTAAGAGAAACACTATTCTCAGGAATGGGATTTGTGCACAAAGCAATAAATTTTTATAATGCTAAATATTCACTAACTGAACTTGAATGTTAATCGGATTGTAAGTTTAGTCCACCCAATTCATTTTTTTTGTTGTGTGCAGCAGCTGGTTTAATGAAGCAGCCAATTCCTTGATTACAGCTTTTAATGCGTAGCAAAATAATTTGTTGGTATTTGGATACACTTCATTTAGCATTAGCATTAACAATGACGTCAAAGTAGAAGGATGTGTCAGCTCCAGAACACACCCTCCAAGCAAAAATATCTAGGTCGAAATGAAAATTTATGAAAATCACGAATATATATATATATTATATATATAATTTTTAGCACACATAATTTTCCCTAGAGAACTGTTTAAAATCATTAAATTCATCAAAATTTACAAGTTTTTTGTTTCATTGAACAACTCTATATATAACCACCTAAAAAACTAGTGTCACATCCAAGACAGATACATATAAAATATTTCGGTCAATACATAACTAGCATCCTATATAAAATTTTGAAAATCAATAAAATCATCAAAATTTTAGAAGTTATATTTTCTTAGTTCTTAGTTTCACTGAACAACAACTCTATATAAAATCACATAAAGAACTAGTGCCACCTCCAGGATAGAGACGTTTATAATAATTTGGTTGTTTCAGAAATTAACATCTTAGACTTTAAATTCTTGGAATAACAGTTCTATATATAAATCAACTTAAAACTAATGTCACCTCCAGGACATACCATATGTAATATGTAATTCACTTCAATGTTTAATATCAAATTTTTATTTTTAAAGTTTTTAAATACTTTAAATCCCAAGAAAAACTTTCCTAATTCCAAAAATTTTCCAAAATATAATATTCATAGAATCTTTATTTTCCAACCGCACAAACGCGGCCGAAATAATTTTCGAATATTATTTTATAGATTTTAACACTAGATCGACCGAGCCCGTCAAAATGACGCGTTTTGATATGGTAGAATTAGATATATAATATATGCTGGGAAATCTAGTATTAACCAATCATATTCTTTAATTAAAATATTCTCATCAGAAATAATATGAATAGATGCACATTTCAATGATAATTATTTATAAATGACTCAAAAAAAAATTTCATCTACATGTTAAATGGGTTAATCCTAAACAAAGCAACTGATTAAGTTATTAATCTTCAATTTCTTGCTAATCGCACATAAAAATAGTTTAAGATATTCAATTTCAATATAACATTATTCTTAATTTAGAGACAACAGAACAAAAGAAAAATTATTCAAGTAAATATTTTATGAATTACTTGATCAAGTTAAATGATCACGTATTATCACCGGTTTCATGCTCATGAATCATATTTTAGAAAAATATTTACATATATAGAAAATAATAATACATACATATCCAAATTTATACAACTTTTTATAGAAAGTTTTTATACATGGAAAATTTAATATTATTATTATTATTATTATTATTATTATTATTATTATTATTATTATTATTATTATTGTTATTATTATTATTACATGTATTTTAATGAGGATTATTAATGATTTTAGATGATTTTAGATGATTTTGATACAGGTTCATGTCAAGATTCATGTAATTCTTTATCAACAACAACTAAACATTAAAATAACTTTGTACAAAAGTTATATTATCAATTAATAAAAATCACACTGTTAAATAAAGTTTTGAAACGTTCATTGATATCAGGATCTGCTCAAGTTGCAAAACTTGTGTTTTGCCTACCCAAGCTCTTATTATTGTGATTTGTTAAAGCAATTTTTGAGTTTTTAAATGTATAAAGCTGATGATTTCTAGTTACGATTCTAGTCTGAAGTACAGAAACAACTATGCTATAATTGTAAACATCTAAACATGTCTGATGTTTTATATCTGTACAATGTAACGGTACACCCTTGGCTTTCATCGATGATTTGTTTCCTAAAAGACTGTAACATTTTGGACGCAAGAAAACCCATTCAGTGTAACCAATTCCCTTGCTCTCGTCTTTAAACTTTTCGATGACAGAGTCAAGTTTCCTAGAAAATAAAGGATGAAAAGAATCATAATTCGAAGCGTCCAACAGATTATCAGAAATTAAATATGACAAAAGAACATCGAGCTTTAAATTTTTAATATCTAAGAAGAAGCTATCAGCATCACTAGCTACTATATTTATCTGGCAATAAAATTGTCACCTATATTACTCCAAATCAATATATTGGAGTTGATACATTCGTAGTTTGGATAAATCCATCACTTTCCGATCTAGCTGGGTCTATACAAACATACGGAGTGCTGCTTGAGATGTGAGGCAAACAAGTCTTCGTTGATTTTAATGGTTTTCCTAAATGAAGGTTTTGATGTAATCAACTTTTCAGCTGAATTACACAACCGCAAATTCATTTACTTTTTTTAGATTTTCAACAGTTTTTTCGTATAGGCTATTTTTGTATAATTTATACAAGTCTCTATAAAGCTCACTAATTGCATTATCACGCAAGTTAGTATTTGTATCAATATATGTTTCAAATATTGGTGATTGCTTAAATCTGATTGCTCTATGAATATATTCAACTTTTGACCAATAGACAAGTAAAGTTTCAGAAACCTCCAATGAAGAACGTGGTTCTTCTTGGGCCAACGCGTTATCATTAGTTTTTTAATTTTCGAATTGAGTGGATACATTTTTAGGGAGCAAGTGAAAAGTTATTCATAAGGTCATCCAAGTTATCTGGAATTTCAATGTCAACCTCCATAGTGTAACCATATGGAAAGAGTTCGATATAATCATTCATGCACTCTTGTAAAACATCATTTAGACCATTATGAACCCGTGTAAAATCACTACTAAACGGAAGATTTTGACTAAGAGCCCAACCATACAGAATATTTATATCAATTTATAATAATTCTGTATCTTTAGAAGTCGCAACGTAATGTTTATTAACAAATGTTAACCCTCCTCGTATTCTTCCCTCATAGAAATCAAGCATTTCCATGCCCTGTAAAAGTTTGATAGATTCCATTAATGCCTAGGCCCACGACATGCCCAGAATTCTGTAGAAATTTAAAGGCTCAAGACCATTATATGCAATTGCTCTTGCGAATAATTGGGAAAAATAATCCGCAAGGAGGATTTCATCTAATTTAAGACATGTTAACATGTAGTCCAACAAAGTATTACAATTTTGTTGACTCCAAATTAACTGTGCCTTAGCATACTCATCTTTACTAAAACGAGACCAGATAGGTGGCAATTTATACGTAGTTTCAAGAATATCCAAAGAAGTAGCAAAATTATATGGAAAAATACCTTTTGAATCAACTATTAACCTTTCAAAAATATCTGAAAGTGTTTTTCTGCCTTTGCCAAAGAGCAATTAACAAATTGCATACTATCAATGAAACGCACAGTAAATTTTTTAATATATGCAATCATTGAAATAAACTTTTCGGTGCTTGTTGGTATGATATTCAATTCCCAAGAAGGAAAGTCACCAAGACCATATTTTAAAATATGATGCAAGTCGTATTCTCTCAAATTATAAAATTTGACAGTCGCATTCTTTACAAGCTGAACCAAAATATTTGCCAGAGAAAAATCATAATTTCTAACAGGCCTATTAATTGGTTTTTTACATAGATAACAAATCCTAGAAAATCGAAATTTCCATTCCTCAGTGAAAGACTTGAATTCCAAACGTTTTTTACCTTCAATTTCATAATATGGAAAGACAATTGTGACAGCAATTTCCTCAATCTTTTTAAGAAATCGAACAATACAATCATCCCCAAAGTATTCATAATATGAATTTGATGTTTTTCATCTTTTGGTAAAACCGATTCTAAAGCGGCATAAATTACATAGGGTGGTGTGATATTCTTTGAGTAGTCACCAAACTGTAAATATTTATTTTGTGGTTGTGTAAAGTGTTGTATCAGTTTGATTTTTACAACACAACCACTTATGTGAAAGCATTGTCTAATCGGAAACAATTAAGACAATGTAGACACCATTGTCAGCTTATTTAGACATTGCAGTCATAGTTTCGATGACAGTTCATTAAACGTTTAATACTTGTTACTGAGGTGTAATGGAACTTATTCTCATTTTCCAACAATAATAAATAAATTAGATTACTCTCAGTAACCTTGGACCTATGTATGATATTTAAGTTTGGATGATGAAAAACAAAATTTTCAGAAACCTCATCAACAATCTTAGTAGGAGTATAATAAAGGACATTATTAACCAAACTTAACTCTGTTTTTCTTTTCAAATTTAAGGATATTGCACAATTTCATAGAGCAATCAGTAAAAGAATAATGTTCAGCTACTATTTCTGGATGAGTACCGATTACTCTTTATATGATAAGCAAAATACTATACAAGAAACATTTGTGATCCATATTTTAAACATTAATAATTGCTCTTTAAGAATCAGAAGGTGGAAGAATAAAAATATGACCAGATAAGAGACTAATTGGAGAGTATTTGGAAACAATAAAATCAATCTCTAAGATGTTGACAGCTCTCCAACACTACTTAAGCGTGTAAATTTTTCAATTTTTTCATTCAACTTGTTGACACCTTCAACCAAAAAGTCATGAAAAATTCAATGCATTATATTAGGTAGATGTGTCCCATCTGGCCCACTTTTTGGTACCCCCTTCCATCAAAAAAATGTGAGAAAATATTCTGTTTATTCATTACTATTCTCTATCATATAACGACCGTATGACAGACTTACATTCTTTTCTACCCAAACCCTTTTATCATCTTTGTTTGTTAGTGCAACCTTACTATTTTTAAAACTATAGAGTTGGTGATTGTTTGTATCAATACGAAATTGAGGCACAGAAATACGCCATCATATAGTCAAGCAAATTCACACATTTAATTTCAGTCCAAATTAATTGAGCTTTCTCATATTCAACTTCACTCACTCCTTCCCAGATTGGAGGCAATTCATAAGTATTTTCAAGGACCTCTAAACTAGTGGCAAAGTTGTAAGGAAAAATACCTTTTCCATTAACAATGGTACCAATATAAACAGATCTTGTTAAAGATAAACTAGTCAAAGTTTTCACAGCCTTAGATAATAGATAGATAGATAGATAGATAGATAGATAGTTAGATAGTTAGATAGTTAGATAGTTAGATAGTTAGATAGTTAGATAGTTAGATAGTTAGATAGTTAGATAGATAGATAGTTAGATAGTTAGATAGTTAGATAGTTAGATAGTTAGAGTTAGATAGATAGATAGATATAGATAGATAGATAGATAGATAGATAGATAGATAGATAGATAGATAGATAGATAGATAGATAGATAGATAGATAGATAGATAGATAGATAGATAGATAGATAGATAGATAGATAGATAGATAGATAGATAGATAGATAGATAGATAGATAGATAGATAGAAAAAAAAAAAATAATAAAAAAAAAAAAAAAAAAAAAAAAAAAAAAAAAAAAAAAAAAAAAAAAAATAGAATAGAATAGAATAGAATAGATAGATAGATAGAAATAGATAGATAGATAGATAGATAGATAGATAGATAGATAGATAGTAGATAGATAGATAGATAGATAATAGATAGATAGATAAAGATAGATAGATAGATAGATAATAGATAGATAAGATAGATAGATAGATAGATAGATAGATAGATAGATAGATAGATAGATAGATAGATAGATAGAAATAGATAGATAGATAAGATAGATAGATAGATAGATAGATAGATAGATAGATAGATAGATAGATAGATAGATAGATAGATAGATAGATAGATAGATAGATAGATAGATAGATAGATAGATAGATAGATAGATAGATAGATAGATAGATAGATAGATAGATAGATAGATAGATAAAGATAGATAGATAGATAAGATAGATAGATAGATAATAGATAGATAGATAGATAGATAGATAGATAGATAGATAGATAGATAGATAGATAGATAGATAGATAGATAGATAGATAGATAGATAGATAGATAGATAGATAGATAGATAGATAGATAGATAGATAGATAGATAGATAGATAGATAGATAGATACTATTCCATAAATTATTATCGTCATAATCTTTTTAATATTATTATTATTTATTAAAAGGTTAATTACGAGTATGAGGTTTGTTGAACATATTGATAATATTAAATACAAAATTAACTTTTAAGGTGAATTATAATTAGTTTGACCATAAGTGACATCATCATTGTTGTTAACAATTGTCACAACCTACATTAATACTAATCATAGTTAACCATTATTAAAAATAAACCCTAAGATAATTCCATTCAAATTTAAACAACCGACGACATTCAACAACAAATTATAAAAATGTATAGATTGTTTATCTGCTTCAAATGCAGTGACTTTTTGTTTGGATAAGGAATTTAAATTGAGTTGATAAGAATTTTTTTAATTTTTAATTTGGAATAAAGATTTTTTTTGAATTTAAAATTTTAATTGATTTACTGTTTTACATTGGATTTTTATCGATAAGTCTATATTTCTCTCTGGAAGAGACACAGTAAACTGATGACATTGTATGATTTATGGAGATTTAATTTGAAAGCGGTCGCGAAGAATTCCAAGTGGCACCTGGAAATGGAATTCTATATCAGGATAAATTGATTATTATTGGTGGATTTGAAATAACATTCAATATATATGCTAAATGAAGTTCAAACTTTGACAATTTGCGCTGGAAATATAATTTTACCTCAAACAATTGGATCATGATGGCTGTTGATACCAGCAAAATTCTTGATCCTGTCGATGACCATTTCAATCCAAATTTTCTCATTTCTCCTAGGCTAGTTGGACAGTCAGCTTACCTGATGTTAAATGATCAAATAATATTCGGAGGAGCCAGAGTACGTTTGAATCATTCGCAGGGCTTGAGACGCACAGTACAATCCAGCCGCATTTCCTTTCAGATCAGACTTTGGCACTGTCGCTTAGTAATTCCACCATTAGATGGATTCGCACGTTCGGCAATATTTGCCCTCCGACAACGCCTTATAACGATGAAACCACTGAAGCTTCAAATATGTTGGAAATTAATATTATTATTATTACTATTATAATAAATATTATTATCATCAAATTTTATTATAATCATTATTAATACTTATCATCGTTATCATTATTAATAAAAAGTTTTAAAATATTAAAAAAAATAGTGATTACATTTCACATCATCATTAGAATCCAAATCGTCTAAGGTAATAATTTCCGAAAAATCCACAATAGGTATGTGTAGCTACACTTAATTATTCATTGAATTATTAATTTGATCATCATTTTCTAAATATAATTATTTAAAAGAGAAATAAAACAACACAACTTACCGTTTATTCTTTTAAGATCCAGAAGATCTTCATTTTCAGTTATGGAGTACCAATCTCCGAAAAACCTAGCTAAATTATAATAATAAATTGAAAAGAATAAATAATTAAATTATTGGTTGGAGCATTTTCAATATTTGTTGTGTATAATTGTGAATTAAATAGATTTGAATCTTAATAAAAATATTAATAATAATAAAAAAATAAAATAAAATTTACCATTTTCAGATGAAACATCACTTTTGCTTAATTGAGACATTATAAATTTTAGGATTGCAAAATTTTGATTTTAAAAATGAAAAATTTAATTGTAATGATATTATGTATTTAAACCACCCATATTAGTCATTTATTCGTAATATAGAATTCAATCAATAAGTAATTCTAATTTGTATGCATGCATAGCTGACTTAAATTCATAAATTATGTTTATTTAACTTATAAATAAATCGATATTAGATAAAACTAAATATAAATTCAAACACACAAACATATATATATATATATATATATATATATATTGACGACATGTACGGTGATTGGATTTTGAAACATTGTTTTATTATACACAATAGGTTTATTTATTGTTTGCAGCTTTGAAACCATCAATGCAGGATAATAGAAACCCAAAGAATCAAACACAAATACCTTGTCAGGTTTTATATATAGCAATTTAATGTTCACCATTTAGATGACATTATTGAGTATTGACGATTATAGCCTGATTATTACATAAATATTGTATTTTATCAAATTACTCAACAAATAAAAATCTTAATTCATGACAATCTAGGTAGTTTAATACTATATCCATATCAGTAATGTTTAAACTAATACGGTTCTATTTGCAGTAATTTGTTAATAATAGTGATGAATAAGATCTTTTTAAACTCAAATGAACATTAATACTTGGATGTAAATATTTTGGTTGGTACATGAAATCAAGTTATAAAGATGAACACATGGTGAATAATCTAGAGTTTTTAATCTACGGTTTTCTACATTCCATAACCATAGTAGCAAGACAAGTATTTTTAGTACCAAAATTATAACTTAAATAATTTCAACTAAAACCTTGTGTTGTTACCACCTTCAATCTTGATATTCTTATAACCAAGTATTACATCCATAAAAAAAGTATGGAACAAGTAATTGTTTGGTACAACATCTGAAGCATCAAGCAAAGGTTTTCTATCTTTATCTATAATTTTTATTTCAACAGTTAATAAAGTATCATTCTAATGGAGATATTCAGTTTGAGAACAATTGATATAAAATTCTACATCATTTCTACTATCTGTAAGAGAATTCATGAGAAATAATTTTTCAGTTGCTCTATACTCAATTACTGCTTGAGGTTGATGGTCTTTCAAATATACACAAATTCAGTTTTGCCGCAAGTCATTTTGCAAATATAGTTCCATGACCTTTCATTCTTTTGTTTATCTACGATGATCGATGATTTTACGTTTAGAGTTGAGTTGTAACAAGTGTAGGAGGTTTATATTTTGTAAGCATACTCGCAACACCTGGATAAAACTTTTACAATTTCTGACAGAGCATTAGTTTTGATAGATAGTAATATTTTCTGATCATTCATAATTACATCTTTTGCAGTTTTTATACTAAAACTACCAATACGTTTGAGAATCGAAAGAGCGAATCTTCCAAGTGTCCGCAACCATCCTGATTCATATTGTTTACCAATAAAATATAGTAAATCTCCACCATTTTGGGTACCCCTAAACATTGAAATAATATAGTTATTAGGCATCTAATTTACAAGAATATAGCGTCAAATGAGATTTTGTATCTTTTGGAAGGCTTATCCTGTTTCCCAGAATCAACACGTATATTTATTTCTATATTGTTTATACATGAAGTTGAAATAGAAAAATACATTGTTTTTTCGATTTGTATTTGCACAACTTCATCCTGTCATGATTTTCAATCCATACAGAGTTTAATCGCAGGACATTTGAATCACCAACAATTATAGGATATCCATGCCATTTTCGATTTGTATTTGCACAACTTCATCCTGTTCATGATTTTCAATCCATACAGAGTTTAATCGCAGGACATTTGAATCACCAACAATTATAGGATATCCATGCCATTTGACATAGTGTTGTTTATTCTTACCGATCTTTTTAGTTTTCAATATTTCTTGAATTCTAAATACTTGAGGTGAAAGAATAACTTGTAATTCTTGTTCATAAAATTTACCACCTAGTTCATTATTATCATAATCTTTAATCACGTTCATTACTGAACTTTGTTTAACTTTTTTGAAATGACAAAGACTTCATCACTCCAATTTGTATCAAAATTTTTAATAAATGGTGTAGTAGATAAATAGTCAAATTTTGTAGAAAATATTATGTCACTTATAAAGAAATCATAGGTGATATATAAAAAAAAGTTCTAACATGATCACCGATACTATATTTTGGTTTTTTATTTTTTCAGTTTTTTTGATTTATTTATTTTTTTTGATTTTTTTTACTGACGTTTTTGATGATAAATCTAAGGGTCTCAACTCATTCAGACCTCGGTGTGATGAATAATTTTAACTATGAATTATTTTGGGTAAAACATGTATCCATATTTTATTACCTTGGTGCACAAACCATTTCTTTAATCTATCTCTCAAGGTTAGATTAAATTTCTTGACATTAACGGGTTTGTATTGGGAATGTACAGAGTAATTTATTTTGAGCTGATTTGGGATTTGCTTAACTTTACGGTTGTAAAACTCTACCAATAATAATAATAATAATAATAATAATAATAATAATAATAATAATAATAATAATAATAATAATAATAATAATAATAATAATAATAATAATAATAATAATAATAATAATAATAATAAAACCTAAATCGGTCTGTAAATTATCTGAATGTTCATCTTTAAATAATTTATTAATTGCGATAGACATTTCATTTGTGGACTTTGTTTTGGTAGGAATTGTACTAGCAAAACATCAATACATGTCAAAATATACTCGCATACTTTATTAATCTTAGATTATGGTATCATTTCCATCAAATCCATTTGCCATAAATCGTTAATACCAAGAGTATATGCTCTTGTTGGAACTTTTTTCAGAATGGGCTTGTTCAAACTGTATGCTTACCGTCAACCATTTCTGGGTTTCTGTTTTCGAATTCATAACTCTTTTGTTTAACTTTTCGACTCCACCAAACCCTGAGGGGTCCTTTGGGTTTGTCCGTATCTTCTCCATTACACCAAGAAGATATTAAATTCAAATTAAGATTAATTAATGACGGGGTAGCACCCATGTTTATGTTCAATAATTATTTTGATGGGCCTAAAAATGATGCTAAAGGAATTAATGCTGTAATAAACCCTCCTTGTTGTTTATTTGCTACGAGTTCTTTGGATTCGTTAACTTTAATCTTACCTTTGACTACTTTGAGTATAATATCTAGTAAATCACCAACAACAAAATTTAAAAATGAATGCAAAATGGTTATTCTTTTCATACTTGGAGCCTTTAACAATGCATTACGAAACGGAAAATTATGATGGTTTTTAGCAATTTGAATTGCTTAATCTTTTTAATAGGCATTGAGTTTTGTCAAATGAGATTCATTGCCAGAAAGTTTTCGGTGACAAGTTTTTAAAGAGGTTTATAACTTGTTTATGGTGCTGGTTTACTTTTAATGACCTCTTACATACTTTTTTTAAGTGTTTTGATATTTTTAACTCCTGCTTTAAAAAAACATTTTAGTCATGTATAGTTTCAACTTTGTTTATAAACCATGGCTTCTACTTTGTTGAAAATATCAGTTTTTACACGCAAATTATCTGGACATTGTTGGGTTAAATCAAGAAATATGTATCTATGTGATACTTTTTGTGGCATCTTGAAATGCATTTATCAGAAAACTACGATTATTTGGATATGAGTGTCTTGCAAGAAAATCAATAACTGTAGCGTCTCTAGGATTTTTGAAAATAACCAAATATTGAACATTTAAATTATGAGTTCGATGTGCACCACCTTGGTGAAACAAATTTTTGAGTAATAAAAATAACAGTAACACCTACTTGTCTACTGATTTTTGTGAATAAATTATAAAAATCTTTTTATTTATTAGCTTCTTGATACAAATTATCAATAATGATGATATCATTTTCCTTTAATCGACTTGAGCAGTTTTTATCAAAACACTTGATTATTTCCATATTTCTAATCTTACAAAAATTATCTCGAGTTAAGTCATGTTCTTCAGCGGCATCATGGTGCCAATATATCTTGTTAAATTCTGATTTGAACAGTTTTTATTTTATCAACTTACAAACAATGTAGTTTTCGCTACCACTAGGGCCAACTATTTGGTAAACTGCATCATTTCGTAATTCCATTTTAATATATATTTGCATGTTTTCATAGTATTGTTTATATTGTAAACGATAACTTGTTTTAATTAATCTTTGTGATAAATATATGTACTATAATATTAGGTCGTGTAAAAAGTTCCCGGGCAGCAGCAGCAAGTAAATTTAAAAAGCACTTTGCATACATGAAAGTTATAAGTTAAAAAACTCTTTTTACACGACCTAGTATATTACCATTGCTTGAATTACCATTGCTTGGAAATTATCAGAATAATAGAATTCCCCTGCAGGTAAACCACAGCAGCATATTGATAAAACTGAAAAATATACTATTATAATTTTGAAAAATGCTAAATGTCGTATAATGGGTTGTAACTTACAACTTGTAAGAAACCAATAAAAGTAGAAAGTTTACTATATAATATCAAAATGTTCAACTTCAAAGTCTTACAGTAGATACTAATGTTGAATACTCTATTAATTTGAACAATTTAACAAGGTTATTAGATGTATCATGTATACGAGCCTGAAATATTTCCAGCTCTGCCTTACACAAAATATAACCCCATGTGTGTTAATATCTTTTTAAGTGGTAAAGTAGTTGTACTAAGTCTTAAAATTTATTAATTTTGTTCAGAAAAACCATAAAGGTTTTGATTGATAAACTCAAAGAGTTATTGCCGAATTTGAACAAATCTATACAGTATGAGGATGTAATGATAAAAATCTATGAAATAACTTGAATAAATGTTTCAGAACTAATTCATGTAGATCATTCTATGATAACATGTTGTATTGAAAATGTTGAAAATTGTGATTTTTGTAACAATTATATATGGGATACTTGTAGGGATGATAGTTATACATGTTTTATTAATCTAAAGAAACGAGAAATAATTCATGTATTACTTGCTGAATGGAGAAAAAATGTATTTGTGTAATAATTGAATAAAGTTTATTGACTAGAACTTTATAATTTTTAGTTAATATTAACTTGTTTAGCCATTGTTTACAAAAATAATTGTGGACTTGGATAAATTTGACATGTAATGTCTTGTGGTCTGCATAATTAGCATGAAAATGGTTAACCCGATGTATAATCTCATCTGGTTACCTGATATCTTGTTGAGAATCGAAATAATATATATAGACAGCTAAAATATAAAGTCAAACGGATCATCAAAGTACTAGTGATATCTCATGTGTATCAAAAGAAACCAAGCATGACTCGTCAAAATAATGGTAGTTTATAAATTTTCTATAAATCATTTTGTATATATTTAATTTAGGAACAATGAAACGAAGAAATGCCGATGATGACAAGCAAGAAAATGTCAAAATTAGGTTTAAAAAGAGACCTTGTCGTTGGAAAATCTATTCTTTATTAGAAAAGACACCAAAAACCTGTGGAATTTATGCAATTCCAATTAAATTATTTATATTTCCCAATTATTTATATTTTCTAGGTAAATTTGATTCTATTTATTTATCTGTATTCATTTTTAATAGGAACAGGTTACTCTGGAACGATGTTTTCAAAAATCAAATTCGAAAGCAAGATGATATTGGGCAAATTTTACAATCCCATGCACGAACATATTCGAATTGATGATGAAGGCAATTTTTATATCAAATGCGATTTAGATTGTATGCCTAATGCAAAGAAGACGAGAATAATCACATGCATGATAACAGTTTTCATACTAGGTTACAATGTGAAAAAGAAGTGAAACCAATTTGGAAGATCATGAAGGTAGAAGAAAAGTATAATGATGAACATGGTACAAATTAATAAAGTTTTTGTATGTTTTATTTTTAAGACAATTGTTACAACAAAGTTATAATATTAATAATAATAATCTTAATTCTAGTCGAGGTACAAACCAAATTATTTGCACATTTAAATTATGGTGACAATGTCGGAAAAGGGTAAAATGATAATATTGAAATCTTTATAAATATTTTATTTAGAATATCTAATAAACTTTTTAATTGAAAAATTGGAATTATCTGGAATAAAATTAGAGAATTCGTGATGACTTCAGGAACCGGTGCATGGAGTAATTCTGAATCTGATAACGTGTCTGAAATTGATGAAGATTCTGAAATAATGTCATATATTGAAGATCCTATAATTAATTAACTTATAGCTAAAAAAGAAAATCAAGATGAACAAATTTCTAATGATCAGGTTAATAAAATGAAAGAAGCTAATGACGAATCTATAATTAACGAATAGAGAAATAATTCTAAGCAATTAAATCAATTTGATGCATATGAAACAAGTATTGACTATATTGTTACTAATATCTTTAATCGTAAAGATGAAAGTTGTGATAATTAATATATCTTAGTTGATGTAACAGAAATATATATTTGAACATTTAGTACAGTTTCTGATATAGCTTAATACAAACAAATGTAATTGCTAATCATATTTTCTAATTCATATTTGGCATCAAACTCATTCTTTTCTAGCGAGTTCACTCCTCATACTCCATACACCATTGGAATCAACCCATGGTGAAATTCTTGATTTAATATCCTAAATAATAATAATAATATACTTCTATTGACCATTGAAAATAGTTTTCAAAGTCTATGTTTGATTTTTCTAAAATATGTTTCATGAGCATGAAACCGATGATAATACGTGATCATTTAACTTGATCAAGTAATTCATAAAATATTTACTTGAATAATTTTTCTTTTGTTCTGTTGTCTCTAACTTAAGAATAGTGTTACATTCAATTTGAATATCTTAAACTATTTTTATGTGCGATTAGCAAGAAATTGAAGATTAATAACTTAATCAGTTGCTTTGTTTAGGATTAACCCATTTAACATGTAGATGAAATTTTTTTTGAGTCATTTATAAATAATTATCATTGAAATGTTCATCTATTCATATTATTTCTGATGAGAATATTTTAATTAAAGAATATGATTAGTTAATACTAGATTTCCCAGCATATATTATATATCTAATTCTACCATATCAAAACGCGTCATTTTGACGGGCTCGGTCGATCTAGTGTTAAAATCTATAAAAGAATATTCGAAAATTATTTCGGCCGCGTTTGTGCGGTTGGAAAATAAAGATTCTATGAATATTATATTTTGGAAAATTTTTGGAAATTAGGAAAGTTTTTCTTGGGATTTAAAGTATTTAAAAACTTTAAAAATAAAAATTTGATATTAAACATTGAAGTGAATTACATATTACATATGGTATGTCCTGGAGGTGACATTAGTTTTAAGTTGATTTATATATAGAACTGTTATCAAAGAATTTAAAGTCTAAGATGTTAATTTCTGAAACAACCAAATTATTATAAACGGATCTGTCCTGGAGGTGTCACTAGTGTTTAGGTGATTTTATATAGAGTTGTTCAGTGAAACTAAAAACTTAGAAAATATAACTTAGAAAATGTTGATGATTTTTTTGATTTTAAATTTTACCAAGTTTTATTGACGGTGAAACCAATCACTACAGCATCGGAACGTGTATTTTCTATTGCTGGAATATTTTGCAATGAACTTAGAAATAGAATGTGTTAAATAAATAATAAACAGTAATTTATTTACATATTTCTATTTTAATTTGTTATTTACAGATTTTTTATATAGTTTTTACGAATTCATATGCATTTTTAAATGACCATGTTAACCCGGATTACCCGGGTAGTTATAATTCTGATAATTTGGAAACACTATTCGTGACGATAGTGGACAGTTATTTAAATTTAGTAAAGAATCCAAAACGAATTTATCGCTACACTTTAGAAAAATAAATAAAAATGACTTATGTGAATTTAACAAGCAATTGTTTTTCACTTACTCATCTAATGAAGCTAGTAGATTTATTGAAGAATTTCAAAATCAAATTTATTTAGATGATAAATCTCTAGTGACTCTGGCTTCTTTCACATTTGAAGTAATAGTATTTTTGACAACAATTTTTATGACATGATTAATTTAATTTTGTTTATAAATAGTAATACTATTTTCATTAAAACTATCTGATCTAATAGGTAAATCATCAGGATATTGTTGTGTAAAGTCAAAGAATAGATATCCATTAGAAACTTTAGTTGATAATGAAAACTAATTTTATTTACGAACTTGAGAGTTGTCAAGTTCAATCCTCTGTTTATCAATGTGTTTTCAAATAGGGATGTTGTTATGAATTGTTAGGAATTAAAAATTGAAATATTCCGAGCAAGTTCTAGAAATCCATTATTTTTTAAAATCAATGATCAAATGTCCGATGAAGAAATTCTTGAATTTTTGTTAAGTAATAATCAATAAATTTATTTTTGTTTAAATCGTATGATAATTGACAAAATCAAAAAGATTGACGAGTGAGAAAATGTTTTTGGAGCAATCCTATTGAAAAATAGAAGAATTATAATATCCAAATATGGAAAATATAATTTCGTGTTGTGCATCAGAAATGCTCGCGAACTGAATATATCAGATAACTGGCATCAATATTGAAGAAATTGTTCGTCTACAGTACTAATCTGTGTAAGGAATTAATTTTAAATATTAGGTTTTTTCACATGAAATGTCGTTTATTTTATTTTGAAATCAAAATGCTCAATTTATAACAAAGCATAATGTATTTAATAAAAATACTTTCCATCAGCTTCATATACTTTGTTAAATCTATGCCATTTTTATAAAAACTTTCTTCTTTTGAGCCAAAGAATTCTTCAACTGCTTCAAAGACATTTTCTTGCTTTTTGAAATTCTTATTCCTCACAAAAAAATTCGAAGTGACGGAAAAGGTGGTAATCTGTTAGGGAAATATCAACGGAGTAAGGTGAGTGAGGTAATATTTCGAACCCGAAACCAGTTAATTTTTTGGCAGTTGCTTTCTAAACATTGGGTTTGGCGTTGTCATGCAATAATATCGGACCATGTCTGTTTATGAGTAGTGTTTTTTTGCACCGATTATCATGCATTATATATTAATTTCTTAAAAGTACGATTATGTTGTTATTGTCGTTCCTGGTTGTAGGAAAGAATAATGAATAATACCATTTATTCCCCACCAGACAATAATCATTGTCTTTTGTTGGTGTAATGGTGGCTTCGGCATGTACTTTGAACGTTCATCAGTATTCAACCACTGTTCAGACCTTTTTCTGTTATCGTAAAACACCCATTTTTCATCACAAGGAATGATTTGATATAAAAAAGCCATTATGTTATACTTAAGAATTAAGGAAGAGCCAATTTCCAAACGCTTCATTTTTTGCTTTTTGTTCAATTCATCCCTTTTTTCATTTACCTATTAATTCCAAGTGCCTCCAAGTTCAATTGCAATATCACGGACTTCTCTTGAACTTCCTAACTCTGAAATCAAAATTCCTTTTTTAGATACCTTGATAAGTTCCTCTCGAGGATTTGAAACTCACTTTCAACACAGATCTATTCCCTAAAAGTCTACATAGTGGACACATTCTCCCTTGGGAATGTCACGTTCCATTCCAGAGAAAAATCGCATAGTAAAGAGAAAAAGAGCAATAAGAAACTGTTCGGACATAACAAAAAACCCTCGAATATTTTCAAACACATTTTTTACAAAATGGATATTTAAAAGTATTCGTAGAGAAATATTTTCTAAATGAATACAGCTCCAGTAGTCACAACACACAAAAGAAACACAACGACAAGTCAATAATATATCTACGATTCCCTTTCTTAAACAATAATGCATGTAATAATCAGATCTTCCATTCGCAATACAGATTTACCTGTTCATGTTTGTCCAACCTTCATTACTGCAGCACCTTTGAAATCACAACTTGAAAAATCTCAGAAATACCAAACATCAGATCTTTATTGTCAAAATTGTCTCTGCCATTCTTCTACCAAATGTTTTTGCTTTTCTAAAAACATAGCATACCAAATGACTTGCATGAAATGCGACGCAATATACAAATGAAAATCACATAGAACATTCCGATCACGATTCAATAAAAATATTATAAACCAAACCAGTAATTATCACGAACACTGGGAAAAGTACACAAATCAACACGAAACAAAATGCAAAATACTACAAGACGCGCGTTCAAAATACATTAGAAAGACTAGTCGGAGAAACTTTTTTTATCGAAAACGCAAATCAACCATCAATATTCAACTGTAATTTGAAAAGTTCTTTTTTATTTAGGGGGATAATTTAAAACTTATGATTAATTAAAATTAAATTTAACCAATAAAATCAATATAAAATACAAAATATATAAATTCTTCTCTTATTTCTTTTTAAATAAGTAATTATCGAAATCACTTGAAAAAGGCTGTACCGAAAATTCGTGAATACCTTCAATAAATCTGATTCATAGTCAAATTTTATTATTATTATTTAGTTTAAGATTTATTTCAAATTAATTAATTTTTACTTTAAAATTTTTTATATTATATGACTGTCCACTCCGACTTTACCTACTTTTAATTACTTTGCTTAACATTATATAATCTAAATTACCATTTCTTAGTTTTTTTTACTTAATTAATCTTTAATTAACCATAAATCTTGTTAAATACTGAGACCAAATATTACACATGTTTTTTATCGAGAGCTTAAATTCTTGGCTTCTTATTGAAAGTCGAAATTCATGGCTTTATAACGGTAGACGATATATTGTCATTTTATTTACTTATATATAGTTTTTTGAATATTGAGCTGAAGGCGCATATTTAATAATTAAATATTAATACTTTAATCTTATTATTTCACATGGCGCCACGAACTAGTTTGGAACTTGCAAAATTGATCTACAAAGATCCGGATATTGTCAATGGTCAAGATGTCAACAAATTCGTCAAATATATGACGGATTACGTGGAAATTTTAAATATTCCACAATCGTTTCAAGAACAGTTTTTATTGAATTATATTGATGAAAAATTTGAATTGTCATAAGAAGGCGACTACAAAGAAGAATTTAATGTTATTTTAGAGAAATTTCAAAAAAATTATAAAGTGAAGAATTCTGAAATTATTCCAGCTATTCTGAGAGGTAAATCAATAAAAGATTGGTCTCGTGTAGAAATTGGCGAAAAATTTCAACTTCGACAGTTGTTTTTATCAAGGACATTGGTTTGGACTGGAAAAGTTGAAACCAAAAACTATTGAAGAAGCAGTTTCACTAGTAAAATCAGAAATGGATACTGACAAACATCAACCCAAGAATCTGATAACTTGAGTTACCAAAATCTAAATAAGATTGAAGTAATGATCTGGTCGAAAAGCTCAAAGCAGAAATTAGCAGACTAAATAAAGTAATAATTGCTTTGAAAAATCAAAATAGTAATAATCGTAATTAAAATAATTATAAAAAGGATGATTTTAATAAAAAAATTCAAAATTTATGTAATGTGCTATAATTATAGAGAAAAAGGTCACATTGCTAAATTCTGCGAAAATTTTAAATGTTTAAATTGTGTTGGGTCACATTTACAAAGATTTTGTAATATAAAACAAGTTAGGCAGATTGAGAAGAGAATGTAAAATCATTGATCGAAGCAGACTGTAATATGATAGCGAACGACGGTTTTAATATGGTCAAAGCACGTAAAAATCTGAAGAAGATGGAACGAAAATTAGATTTGGAAGATAAACATATCTAGTTTATAAACAAACAGCCATTAAGAGCTGCCAAAACAGTAATTATACAATGAAGACCAGAAAAGGCTAAAAATAAACCATTAGTCGAATGTAAAGTCGGAAATGAAAATACAAAAATTCTATTGGATACTGGCGCAGAACTCAATGTAATAAGTGAAGAACTCGCTAACAAATTATCGACAACAGACGATACAATAGTTCTAAAAAATCATCGGACCGTGTTAGATGTGCTATCGCAGGGGTGGGCAACCTACGGCCCGCGGCGACGTTTTATGCGGCCCTTTAGACTTTTCACATATTTGAAATTACCGATATAATCTGTCCAGAAAACAAGAAAAAATATAGCATGCGGCCCTTCAAACTATTTTAATTGTCATACGGCCCCCTGCCCAAAAAAGGTTGCCCACCCCTGTGCTATCGGGTCAATTTTGGGTGTTTTTTTTGAAATAGAACATAGTAATCTGTGATGTTTATCAATACCAGGATAGTTCCCAGAATGTTTTACCGACCTTAAAGACAAAATATCAGTGATTCCAGAGAAATATTGTATTAGTGTAAATGGCATGGAGATACCATTCGTGTCTTACACAAACATCTAATCTTTAAACTAATAAAAGTAGGCTTCGCGGGTCCAAGTGCGAATGGTGTGATGACAGAAATCCGAAATAATAATAATAATAATAATAATAATAATAATAATAATAATAATAATAATAATAATAATAATAATAATAATAATAATAATAATAATAATAATAATAATAATAATAATAATAATAATAATAATAATAATAATAATAATAATAATAATAATAATAATAATAATAATAATAATAATAATAATAATAATAATAATAATAATAATAATAATAATAATAATAATAATAATAATAATAATAATAATAATAATAATAATAATAATAATAATAATATAATAATAATAATAATAATAATAATAATAATAATAATAATAATAATAATAATAATAATAATAATAATAATAATAATAATAATAATAATAATAATAATAATAATAATAATAATAATAATAATAATAATAATAATAATAATAATAATAATAATAATAATAATGTACGATACATTAAGTGATATCCAGTACAATTCCCAATAGTATACTAGTTTCGAGCTAATGGCTCTCATCAGTACTATGCGGGAGGCGCCCAGATTTCTCTTCGTGTCAGGTAAGTGTAAAAACAGTGTCAAGTTAACACCGTTATACACTTATCCGGATGCACTGGACATCATAAGTTTGCAAAGTTTGGCTTTTAGGCAAGATAAAAGACGAATCTTTATCTTGAAACCTCTTTTCGCTTGAAACCATAGTAGATACAATCTTACCTCTGTGAACTACAAGTTCAACACAGAAACTGGTAACAAGCTATCAGACTACCAAAACCACTTGGAAAACTTAATTTTATTAATTACTATGTCTCAAGCTTTCTTCAATTAATGAATGCGTGAGATGAGATTTCCCTAATAATTGAACCACGATTTTCCAAACTCCACGATGAACACTGTAGCAGAAAATCCATTAAATTCTAAATAATATATCCCCTACGAACTCTAATTACATTATTATCATTGAAAATTCAATTTTTACTGTGTTTTATTTAATGTGCATAATCAAATTACAAATAAAACATAAGTTTCGAAATATTTTGTGGTTTCCCTGAACATAGATTTACCATATAAATAGCGTTCTTTAGATCAAATAGATAGTTTTTAATTGACAAAAGTATGAAAACTTAAGGTGTAATATGGAAAAGTCATGCTTGTATATAAAAATTTAATTTTTACTGTTGCAGTCTGGGATTACAAAAGTCATTAGATACTTACGATTAAAATTCTTAAAAATTACCAAACGTTGGTAACAAATACATTTAGTGGGGAAATATTAAAAATTGGATTTTGTGACATTCATTGATGCATCATTCAGATACGTGATAGCATCTATTGCATTTATCTAGCTCCGGCAATGAGTTACTTACTGTAAATTTGATAAATATTTTGAAATTTTACCTTCTTTTTCAGTAAAAGTAGACTCATCAGCTCGCTCACGATAAACCATTAGTCGATTAACTCCTGGTTGTTGTTGAGCCTGTAGAAAAGCTTGTCGTGCTTGTAAATGTGTAGCTTGATTCAAATCAACATCATTAATCTAAAAGCAATAAAACATTAAAATTTATCGGCGATGAAAAGCGACTTAATTGCAAATAATTTTTTATAAAAACGTAATAGTTTTCTATTTTAATGTACATCAAAATAGAAAAATTATATCAAGTTCTCAATTTAAATTTGGTAGTATAATACAATTTATAAATTTCTGTCTATTCAATAAATAAATATTGCAGAAATAGCATACTTATTTGAATTGTTTGTATAAATAATTCTACAACAAATGAGTTACTCTAAGATTTAAATAATAATAAAATAAAGAATATTTTTAACATGTTTAGCTGCCATCATCGACCACTAAACAAATTCAATAAAAATGAACACAGCAATAATATCCAACATATGTTCGTAAAAAATGCAAGCAGATTTAGGTTGATTCAATTCATGATCAACTTTAGAATTTCTAATTCAATCGAAACTTTTAAGGATAATGACTAATGGTGATGGAATATGAAGCTGATGTGACTTTTGTGGATTGAGCAATAATATTGACTGCTTTTGTTAATGTTTTGTCTAATTTATTGTAAATCTATTAATTGACAAAGACGATAAGTTTATTTGATGCCAATCATAAATGATTGCCTAAATTACCGCAACGTAATAAGTGGGAACACTAGACGATTTCCCACATATGACGTAAGAGATTTGCCCTACCCGCATACATTTTAGAATGTTCAGAATATCATTGCGCAACATCATAACATTTATGAACTAAATAATGACATTCATAGGGTTTAAATATGTATTCATAATTTATTGAAACTTGGATTGTGTCAGTTGTCTATATTTTTCTGCCTTGGGAATATATTCAACAATAGCTTTCAGTCGACTGATCCAATTTAAATCCGACACACATTTTCTCTTAATCTGAATTTGAACGGCAATTTTAGTTTTAATTTCCCTGCAATTTACAATATTTAGTCATGATAGTGCATCGACATTATTATTTTTCTCCCCTTGGCAATATTCTAATATATCCAAACTAATAATGAAATTTAATCAGTTTTAAAATTATTCTGTAATTTTCTTATTTGTTGTTGATTGATTTATGATTAAACCTCAAAATAAATTTCTTTTCATAAAAAAATGTTTAAAATTTTTGAAAAATGGAAAAAGTATTTTTTTCTCGTTATGTAACTTCATTTTTATTCATACTTTCGACACATAAATAAACATGGCATCGATTTAGTAATTAGAAAATACCAGTCAAACACACTTTTATCTATATATTGCGACAATCTAATTGTTATCAAAATGTTAGATAGAAATCGTAATTATTTAAATAATTTTATTTTTGAAAATATATAATTTTTAACTACCGATATTATTTGATCTCCTGGGCGAAGTCTACCATCCTTAGCAACAGCTCCATCCAAATATATTTCTTGAATTACAATGCATTGCTAAAAAAATATAATTAAAAGTTGGAAAAAATCAAACTGCTTATAAAATCTTGGTTTAAGTAAATAATACATTGAACCGAATTCAATGTCATAGTTTTTAACATTGATTAATAGTAGTAAGATGTCACATTCAGGACACTACCTTCCCCTCGAAAAAGCAGATAAACTCAAAAATGTATGCATGTAAAAAACCAGGTTATGTACCCATAGTAACTTAAACTTGATATAGGCGTAGTTAATTCAGAATAAAATTTATTCTTAATTTACTAAGTTTATGGATGCATTCAGTTTCGTGTTTTAGCGTGTCACTTGGTACGTTAAATAAATAAAATTAAAATAATTTAACCATTTTAAATAATAAAGTTGAAAGTTAAGTTTACTTTATGACTCTTGAACGCCGATGATCAGCATTTTCCGACCACCACTTTATACTATAATCTACATTATAATTTTTATGGCTTGCTATTGTGATTTAGTTTTTCAAATGAAAACATTTTTAAGCGAATGTGATTTTATTTGCTTTATCTGTGGGATTTGCAGTCAGATATTTGCACTTAGTAAGGATTGCCTTCTAAATTCTTAGATCATTGAAATTACATACTACACTGACAGGATTTTTTCTCCTAGTTCTTAATAGACAATCTTAATATTCAATCATTCTTTATTAATCCTACTTTTTTCTATATAATTTAACTTAATATTTATTTCGAATATTTCATTGATGTTGATTCCGTAAAATTACAGAGAATCAAATTCATCATCTTAATCAAAATAAATCAATATTTCTTAAGTCTTGTATGACTATAATTTCAAAATCTTCATTACCAAATTGAAGATAAAAAGTGGATGTGTGATAAAGATTTAGTAATTCAATAAAATCTCAAATTTAAACAAATCTTTTTATTTCCAGTGTAACATTGAAATAATATTTAATTTTTACATAATTTTAATTTAAATAATTTTGTGTATAATCACGACAACAATGTTTAAGATGCTTCATAACTCTTTGGGTAATTCCATGTCGGTGATTACAATGTATATGTTATAAACAAGGGATTCTTGTTTTCCGCAATAAAAATTCAGATTTCAGTGTTAACAAATCGCTTTTTTTTGCATTAAAATTTCAACAGATTCCGAACAAAATATAAGCAGGACTTGTTCATATTTAGACAACATAAATTCAGACAACAATTGTATTCACTGATAATAATCAATTCTTTCAGTAAACATTTATCAATAACCTGAGAACGGAAATAACGGGCACTCATTCCAATGTATGTGGCATTACACCCATGACATAAATATTCATAACCAAGATCTGAATACCATCTAGGTAAGATTTGAAATTTATCAATAAATACGATGACGATCCTATAATGTAAAATACAATCCCAAAAAAAAACTTCACTATTTAGATCAAACAAAGCTGATTCAATCATTGATAGTTTTTCATTCATTGGATTTTTACATCTCTTCCTCAATTCCAAAATCATTCTCTTGAATATTTAAGAATTGATTAATATCAGTGAATATAATTGTTGTCTGAATTTTGTCTTTATAAGTGGATTTCAAGTCATACTAAGATTTTGTTCGGATCTTGATTTTCAATTTATGTCATGGGTGTAATACCACATACATTGGAATGACTACCCGTTATTTCCGCTCTCAAATTTAGTTAAAGTCTCGGTTTTGAAAAATTTTAGAAAATTAATTTTTTTTAAATGTTGTAGAATTTTTGATTTATAAAAGCAAGATTTTTAATTTTTGATAAAATAATTTCAAAATTGAAAAACAAATTTATTTAAATAAAATTGGTTTATTCTAAATAGTTTAAAGTTCAAGACTATCAGGCAGAGACAGAAATTCTGTGGCGATATATTGTAGCTGAATATATATTATGGATTGGTGTTTTCTTTTATTTATTTGAGTTAATTACTTTATTTAATTTTTAGTTTCAATTATTTCATGTTTTTATTTATTTTAATTAATTATGTGCATATAATTAATTAATGCTTATAGTAGAATACAATGTCCTATTAAGGCCAAGGGGGAGGGGTGTGTGTGTTAAACAATGCTCGGGATGTTAATGTTGAAACAATCACACATACTGTTATGTAACCATCTCGTTTTATATATCATACATGAGCATGTAGTTAGTAGCTATCTGGAGCAGTTGTGTAATAATAAAAAAGTAGGGAGAGGGTATGGTCGGATTATTGCTGGAAGTCGTTTTGTAAACTGCTGTGTGTGAAGAATACTTCAGTCGACATAATAAGATAAGTGTGTCTGAAATTTGTGGTTTGGTCTTGAGTAAGAGGTGTATGGACTAAGGTCAAACTAAAACGGTTTTCTGTATAATTGGACAGAACAGTGTGCGTTATAAGTATGTGAAATATGATTAGAAACTGAGTCATTTTCAAGTTGTCGATTCACATACAGTACACCATAGTAAACGTATTTCTATTATGTAATTTTACAGATTCTGTTGAAGTTTTAATATGACCTCAATCATACAGTCTAATGTGGTAACTCGTAAACTGAAGTCTGGCTAATAAGGCAACCAATTGATATGATTAAAGGCGTGAAGCTTCCATCACACGGAGATGAATTACGCCGTGTATATCTCATTAGAAATCAAAAATTAACGGTGAAGGATGCTCAAAGATAGTTGTTAAAGAAATCATGAAATTCTGGCATATTGCTCGCATACCTACCATGGCTGAATACATATTTCCAAAAGTTGAAAGGAGTATGACAACTGGCGTGCTCTTCAGAAAGGTAGTTCTAAGCGATCAAGGCCAAATTCACAAAGAAAAGATTATGGAAGAGAAACTAAATGATTTGTTTGATATTGCACATGCTAATGCCTTAGAAATTCTAACTATTGACGAAGACAAAGAATTTCTTCGGGCTCAGTGACAGAAAAGAAGGAGTATATAGAATTGAAGGAGGCTTGCAAACAGAAGAAAGAAGCATTTGAATATCTGCAATAAAATCATAAATAACAGAGTCACTTCCTGTCTGTTAAGGTTGAAATGACCTCTTCCAGCAGTAACAGTAGCAGTTACAATACCAGTGCAGACGAAGAGTATGAAACAACTGCATCCCCATCTAGTTCTAAAAATAGGAAGCGCGCTAGGAATTACATTGTCAGGCAAAATGTACTTGGCCGAACGCAGATCAGCGACCGAAAAGCCGTGTATGTCCTAATATCAGCCACAGCAAGTCTTGGGCATGACATACTAGAATTTGCCATCAACCGTAGCACAGTACGTAGAACACGAATTGACACAAGGGAGCGCATTGCTCCTGAAATCAAAAAATCTCTTAATTCTCAGATTCCACAGTCCATTGGAATGGTAAGCTTTTGTCCGAGTTGTCTGGAAGCGATAAAGTTGATCAATTATCAGTAATTGTTTCGAGAGGTGGAACAATAAAACCCCTCCATGTGCCTATACTCAGATCAGGAACAGGTGAAGCTATGGCCAAAGCTGTGGTAGACTGTTTGCAAGATTGAAATATCAAATACCGGGTTCAGGCAATGGCATTCGACACAACTAGGAATCTTGCTGCTTGCGTCCACATCGAGTCAAAGATCGGAAGAAACCTGCTGTATCTTGAAAAGGCTTTTGTTTCATGGACCTGAAATTCTCTTGTTTAAGCGTTTCCAGCAACAATGGAAATTTGTAGACAAGAAACCTTTTGAAGCTATTGGTGACTACATTGCAGACAAGAAAAATTTAATTATGTTCGGCAAACAGCAACTGGCAACCACTCAAGAACGCGATGACTGGTGCACTCCATCGAGCTAGATGGATGGCTCGCGTCATCTATACGATCAAAATAACTCTCTTCCATGGTCATTTTATTATGAATAAATGATAGCAGAATGGTATGAAGAGATTTGCTGTCGTTGCAGTTAACATTTATGTTCACTATTGGTTTCTAGCTCTGTTTGCAGCTAAAGCTTCTTTCAATGACTTGGCATTCTTCAGCAAACTTCTCAGTTTTGAAGACAAAGCTGTTTCAAAGGTAACAATTACTACTTTTGCGAGACACCTGTGGTACTTGAATTCAACTCTAATATCGCTTTCCTATCGCTATCCCAAAGTTTATGTTAATGTCAAGCAAGAGATGGTAAAAGTTTTGTAAACAGATGGTTCAAATCAACTTAATTTTTACTCTTCAAATGAAAATGTATTAACAAAAACATCATCATTGCAAAATGTTTTTAAAATTACGCCATTGTCGACTTTGATGGAGTTTTGTGAACATAATTTAACCGAATTAAGGTATCCTATCTACCAGTCAAATTATGAGGTGTTCAGGGGTGCATTGGATATGGCTTCTCGAGCTTGTTCTATCAAATCCTCGATTTCAGTGCAAGAATTAAAGTCATTTAATGCCTACGAAAAGTAAAGCTGGAAAATTAAATAAGTCCCAAAGCAGAAATCGTAGTTCAAGAGCTGGTCTTTATTTTCCGGTTGGTACAATTCAAAGGAAGTTGCGAAAGGGAACTTTTGCTGAATATGTTGGAGCTGGAGCAACAGTTTATTTAGCAGCAGTTTTGGAATACTTAGCTGCTGATTTACTTGAATTGGCTGGTGATGTTGCAATAGATAACAAGAGAGGTCGTATTATTACTCGAAATTGGTAATCTGCTATCGGTAATGATGAAAAACTGAATAAATTAATGGATCCTGATTCGGACCAGACTGCGACCCGATCAAACAACATCATTTCTTAGAAGTATTTGGTGTAACATGCCAGCTAATCGGACTCTGAGATTTAACATTTGTATAGTTTTTGCAGCTTACTGAATATTACTGACATTATTTATAATTCTGTGGATAAATATTTAACTGAATGCACTGTATTAATAGTATACGTCATGATGCATAATTGTTAACGAGTTTTCTTGATTCGAAACGAGTAACATTAACATAGTTCAACAATTAGTTAGAACTTGGTGTTTGCGGCACTTTTTAAAAAATGCAAACAATCTGAAAATTTTTTCATTTTATTTTCTAGGCATCTATAACAACATAAGGAGGTAAGACATCAAAGTTTTAAATTTTCAATTTTTTGGACCAAAATAAATACCCTTTGCTGTGTGTTCCCGTCTATAATAAGATTTCTTTGATAAGCCAAAATATTTATTACCAGGTGTTAGTGTCCTAATTAAATTAACAAGATCCAATACTGAAAGAAGTTTAACAAGTACAAAATTTATTCTAAAAATAGTATTATTAGATGCGAAATTAATGGTTAAAATAATTCATGTAGAGCCGTAAAATTAAGCCTGTTATAAGAAATGCGATCTATCCATTGAAAAATAAGGAAGTTGTTCAATTTTCGTTATCAATGGGGTCTTCGTTTCATAAGAAACAAATATTTGGAGATAGACGACTACCAAATTTTATTCTTTTTGCTTCTCAGTGTAATAAAATAGATACAGAATCGTTCTCAATGTTTATTAAATATTTATTAAATGTTAATACTGTCATTTCAAAAATCCATTTTAATAAAATGTGGGTTCAAAACTTCATTTTTAAAAATGCGTATAGTTCGTAGTTTTATTTTCCTTGAGGAACGAGTATATAAGAAGTACTTTGTTGTAAACTTTTTTAAATAAAGAAATAAATGCACGGTTTTTAATTGGTATTTATGAAATATTTCCTTTATTTTTTGGTTCAGGTATTCAATTACTATGATTCCCAAAAAGTGAACAAGAGAATCCTCATTCACTCATTTAAGCAACCTCATTGGAAGTGGCAGGCATTTACTGCTTGGAACAAGAACAGTTGATGTAAAAGAAGCATTCACTTCAAAACTAGACAAACTTTTTGACATTCTCAATTGCAACTACAACATCCTTCTTTGCTACGAATTCAACTGTCTTGGCTTCAAGAGTGAAGCTCACATAAATTGTTTGTGTTCTAACGAGAAGAAGATCCTTGTAAATGAACTGGCTTTTATTAAAGGACAGAGAGATAAGGTTCCTTTGGTCCACAACAAATTAGCTCACCGGATCTACTAGAATACAATAAACTGGTCAAAAAGCAGTTACGATAAGAAGATCAAAGAAAGAAGATTGTAGCGAAACTACAAACAAGGGAACGGGCTTAGAAAATATAGCGGGGAAAGAAAACCCTGTTGAGCTTGACTCTAGTCTGACTTTGTAGGAGAACTTTAGAGGTCTTTCATAAGTGGGAGACTTCGGTCGACAGTGAAATACCACTACCCTGATGGTTTTTCTACTTACTCAATGATGCAGTAAAGTAAAATATCATTTGACACTGATGAAAACTAAGAAAAAAATAGTTGAAAAAGAAAATGGAATTTTCTATGAATTTCTAAAGGAGAAACAAAATTGGCCTTCAACTTCTAGTCAAAAGAAAAAATATACCACTTTTGAAATTTAAAAAAATCCCATGTAAAGCATTAGATAAGGTGTTGGCCTGCTAGCTACAGCTGCCATCGCTACTTCTGGTTTTATTGATGCTCGATTGATTACAAATGAAGACCATTCACTTATTATTGATCATAATAAGAGAGCTCAAGAAAAAATAATTCTATCCTTGGATCAAGAATTCGACGAGTTTTGCAAGAAGGGTGGAGTTAAATGTATCTTCTTTGATGGACGAGAAGATCTGACAAAAGTTATGTCTAAAGTTGATAATTCAAATCAGCAGTTCCCATGTATCGTCAAAGAATCGCATTACTCTGTTTGCAGTGAACTAGGTGGGAAATATCTCTATCACTTCACTCTAGTAAAAAGCGGATGGAGAGAAAAGCCAGTTGAAATCCTTGCTGAAGAACTTATAGCTTTCATGAAGAAGAAAGAAACTGATAAGAGTCTGCGGCCAATTAAGGGTAATCAACAAATATGAACACTTGTTTGGATAGAGGTCAAGCGTCATCGTAAGCTGAACTGGTTGGTTTGTAATAATTGAAATAAATAATTGAAACCAATAACTTAAATAGATTAATAATAAAATAATATTAAATTTATTAAAATTGATAAAATAAAAAAATAAATAAAATATTTAAATAAAAATAAAACAAAAAATTCAAATAACTCATTAAATATTAAATAATTGAAACTATCAAATTAAATAAAGTAATTAAAATAAACAATAAATTTAGTAATTAAAATAAAAATAAATAATTTAATAAAGTAATGAAAATGAAATAATTAATTAAAAAATAATTAAAATTAAAAAAATAATTAATTAATAATTTAAATATTTAAAAGTAAAACAAACATTCCAAATAGCTCATATTTAATGACTTTGACATTGATGTTTTTTTAGGTCAAAGTGCGCTGGAGTCCTTACTTCTTGCTATTTATAGTGTGCATATTAACACAGGAAATACGAATAAATGACTTTTTATATTTTTGTTATAAAAGTGTACCATATATAACATTTGACCTATGGAGGTAGTTTACTGTAATTTTAAAGAAATAAATCTACCAATGGAGTATCTGATCCACCAACAAAACTAATTCCCATATCAGAATTTGTGGAACGATCGATAACAATAATCTGTAAACAATCATTGCATATATTGTGTTCTTCACTTGCCGAATCTAAAATCCGCTCTTATTAAAATTATTGATTTTCAAATTTTAACTAACAATTTTTTTTTCTAGAATGAGGTACAGCATCAAACCTCACTGTGTTCTTATGATGATTATTATTTATATTGCTAAGAATTCTATTGGCATTAGTTTTAACATTTACTTCTTGAGGTGAGCTAGAAGCTGATATTGGCTCTTCGCAGGTATTGACAGCAGTTGAAGAACCAGAAGGATCATTTATTGGTCCAGAATTGGTTGAACTTATAGTTACATTAGTACTAGTTGTATTTGGAGACTTTTCGAAACCACAATCCCATTTCATATTCCCAGAAGAACTTTTTGAAACTAAAAACATAGGTCCAGCATTCAAGTTATTATTCGATTGAGGTATAGCTCGACACCAATATAACAGATGTGCTTCTAATTCAGAGCGAGCCATTACTTCATCACAGCCATCATTATTTGGACAATTTATTAGCAATTTATCTAATAATCTAAAATGCAATATAAATTTATTTTTAAATCAAAATTCTACAATAATATCTTCTATAAAAATAAAAATATTATAAATTTCACTGAATTTTCATTTTCAGTTATTCTTTTTGTTATTAATTTGGATTTACATGTCAACTTGTATCTCATTCAGTTGAAACAGTTGTATTAACATTACGTGTTTATTAATAAAAATTTAATTAATAAAATAAAAGCATTTTAAATTTAAAACATTTCTGATTAAAAATTATACTAGATTTTTGGTTTTTATTTCAAATTTTTTATTGTAATTCTGAAAACTCGATTATGGAATAAGGATTGGTGGATTAGACATAATAATCATACGTTTGGTATTTCATAAAAATAATGTTATTGATTTACATTACTTTAAAATGTGCTCAGTTTTGCGATGCGTATAATGTAATCAATGTGTTATTCTCTGAATTTGATGTTTAATAAAGTCCATAAATATTCTATTGGTAAAAAATTGGTAAGTTTTTAAGGTTTTACCGTAAGACAATTTATAATAATTCTTATCAAGATTATTATTTGATTCGAGATTATTATACTTCTTGAAAATAGTAGTTTGTTTAAATTTATAATCTCTATGAATATGCACTGCTCTTACACCTAATAAAAACATTTGAAGTAATTGCCAATGAACTACATAATTCTTGTTTGGATAGTGTGTCAATATTGATTTTATCTACATTTTTTGCACCTCAATATATTATTCAAAGCCTAGTTAGTGAATTGACTTTTGACTTAAAGCCCAGCCATTTAGTTTACTAATGTTAAAGTATAATAATCCTGTACTTATTATTATACCTATTAGCATAGTACTTATTGACAAATTTCACACCCTTACAAATTCTTCTTTTATAGAAATTAAACATTTTCATGTATTAGTTACAATATCGAAATAAATTTAATTTTGAGATCAATATTGTTGCCGGATATACTGATTCCTTCTTTTTGGAATGTAAAAATATCAGATTGAATACGTTATTACAAGCAATGGTTATTGTCAATCTTTTATTATTTACATCAAATTATCCTACAGATCATTCACTTTTCAAGAAAATTGGATTCGATTATCGGTAAATTCAATGATGAAAGTAAAGGAAATTTATACGAATGAATTTTTTACGACCTATTTATTTAATAACAAATAATCGATGAAGACTAAAGGAATAACAATGATAGGGCACTGACATAAAATATCAGTCATACCTAGATAATGATCATAAAATTTTTACAGTACCCCAATTTCAAATTGGTACTAAAACCCATCAGTTATCTAGTTCCTAGCAATCTAAAGTTTCATTGACAATCACAAATGATAAGAGAAACTGGATAAATAAAAGTTATGCATATTGGCACTATTACAATAACAAAATAGAAATAATCTATGAAGCAGTGGTGTAGCTAGGATTTGTAAGCCCTTATGCAAAAATGATTAATGGGCACTCCCAGCCCACAATCTGAACGAACTAGGCTAGTGAGACTTCTACCCCAAACCTGAAGAACTTTTAACCTTTAAAGTAGGTTTAAAATTTAACTAATCTGAGGTTTATCAAATGCCTAGAAAAGTCAATTAATAGGAAGGCGAATATTATAACATTAATTTGTATATTGTTACTGTGAGCCTTTGAGGTCTTTTAAAAATTATTCTTGATAATATATACATAATAAGGATAATGATTTATTTAAACTATATATATTGTATACTTATTTTTTATTTATATATTATTGGTCAAAAGGTTCCTGTAGTTTTCTGAGTCCTTATACATTGCTTATGCTTGCTATGTAGTAGCTACAGCACTGTAAAGATGATAATTTATGATAATGTTTTGTTTAATAAATCTTTGTTATTTTTCCATGTGTGTGTTGCGGCTAAAGTACAAAATGTCATAATGTATACATTTTCCGGTAAATGTGTACATTAACCACAAGATTAGACAAATGTAAGTTTACCATCTCGTAAATGTTAATAATGCATTAATTTACCAGTAAATGTATACATTATGTCTACGTCCTTGGAAATGTATAAATAATTGACAATTGTGCATATTTACCGGGAATAGTAAATACCATCATAAACAAATATTAAACCTAACCTTAAAAAATGTATTTAGAATTTATTTTTTGTTAGATAGAGTTGTATTTTCGGAAAATCCCAGGCATTGCATTAGTGATTTATTGATCTTACCTACTCCAACTCAATCTGTTTGGAATTTCGGAATCTAACTTCAAAATTTTCTAATCAGTTGTACTTTGCACTTTACCATTACCTCTAGGTTAAAGTAAATATGATAACAAAATAATTGGTAAATGTATATTAATATCTATATTTGCGTAATCTTGTAGTTAATGTACACATTTACCGGTAAATATAATAATTTCATGGATTGACACTGCTGATTTGTATATACAAATAATTATTATTAAATATTGCGTCAAGGTCTATTTAAATAAAATTTAAAATCCTGGCAAGCCAATCTTTTCATAGATCTCCGCGAACGAAAGTGGTAAATAAATTGATCAGCAAAATATTTTTCTTAATAATTGAAGGCGAGGCATGGGCTAGATATTGAAGTTCCTACTACTCTAAGGACTTGGTTCTCAAACATTTTTAAGTTTGGGAACACCAAACTCTGATATATTTTTTGACGGAACATCTACAATACAACATAAACTTTATTACGGAGGGCGCCGGTTGCTAACCTTTATGAAACAAAAAAGCAATAAAAAACAGAATAATGTTCGCAAAAACTCTCTTATTATAGAGGAAAAAGAAACGGAATCGTGTCGCAGCGTGTCGCTGCTTCCAAGTGCTACTTTTAAAAAATAATATGTATATAAATAAAATATGCATCGATATTGATTGATGCAAATATATTTATTGAAAACACAATTAAAATTTCAATACTTTTAAAAATATCTCGAACTTAATTAAACATGGAATTGATCTTTATTTTCAAATAATTTTTAATTGAATTGTACATTTGATTTTTTCGCGGAACACTTGAAAGTGCATCGCGGAACATACTTTGAGAACCAAGGCTCTAAGGTGCGTGGTCTGCTCTTGAGCTAAAGATATAAAGAAACTGTTCAATTGTATGGCTTTTGTTTGCCAAGAAAATGTTAAAAGATTTAAAATGTTCATAATGTGAATAAATTTGGTTTATAAATTATATAAAATGACTTTTTGTGTGTGTGTCGTGCAAAATGCACTCCATAAACTAAATGTGTAAATTTTTTAAAAACCCATAGGATAGTTAAATAGCCTATTAAATAAATATATCAAAATATTAGTATTTGTTATTATGTTGACTACTAAATTATTCTTAAATTCAAACTCCGGAATAATTTAATGTTTTAATCTACAAGATAAAAATATTGTACAGTTTTATATTGTGCCGTTGCTGCAATAGAGAGAACTGATCTCATGAGCAAACTGACTTTACGAGCTTGTGCATACTGTGAGCCTTTGAGGTCTTTTAAAAATTATTCTTGTTAATATATGCATAATGAGGATAATAATCAATACGAATAACAGCTTAAAATAATTGGAAAGATACATGACCCAAATTATATTTAAAAACTAGAAAAAAATTGAACGAAATTTTGAGGAATCTGAACCTTTAAAAAATGAGAATGTAGATAAATATTTAAATACTTGTAACAAATAGATCATTTATTATGAATTATCCAAATTATGAAAATAATGCTTCGTCAAAAAATTATAGTTTTATTTTAAAAACTATTTATGATTGATTTTAAGAATGTTTTGTTATTTCAAACAAACTGAATGGAATATCTTTTGACGAATAAACTTTTATATGTAAATCATCCAATATTGATGTTTATTAAACTGAATGTATATTATATTTCTGACAAAATCCTATAAAAAATTAAAATAATATCACCTTTTAACAATAATTGAGGCAGGACAACATTCTAAATAATTAATTATCTGTTTGTCTTCTGGACATAATGCTTGCACAGCCAGGTGAGACTTTAGACATGATGTACAAAAAGTATGTCCACATTTAGTTTCTAAAGGATCCACAAGAGGTTGGTGACATAGCTTAAAAATTAATAATTCGACAAAATATTATTAAATAATTTCAATAAATTCAAAATAACCAATTCTTTTGTATTATTTATCAAGGTAATTTATTTTATACTTTTTTTAATTACTTATATATAAGGCCAAAAATGTATAGCTGTCTGTTACATCATATTTATATTATTACATAAATAAGTACTATATATTAATAAGTTTGCTTTTCTTTGACACCTGGGATGGCGCGAGTGCTAGCTCGATTCGGAGGGTACGGAAAATCATGCACCAAATTGGCCGATTCTGGTTGCTTTCAAACTTAGTGGACACTACCTGATAGCATTTTTCAAATGAATTAAAATTAACAGCGACTTGCGGCTAATATAGCGACCGCGATTGCAAGTCATCAGAATCATATGGTGTGGATGCAGATGTGAAAGATTTGTATTTTGAAAAAAAAACGATTTGTCGAAATGACAAAAATTGCAGATGTTTACATAATATGTAATACTATGCAAATTCCACAAAGATTTTCTTTTAATCGTGTTACCAGGAAATATGATTCAACAAATGAGAATCTTCATTATACAGAAAGATTAAGAAATGCATTTACTAAAAATAAGTCTTATTGTGGATCTTAATGAGGCACTCAATAATCACCAATGGAATTATGCAACTGAAGAATTTTGTTCAAAAATCAAGAAGCTTGTGAAAAATATTTTAAAACATAAATTGAAGAATTAAAGAAATTGATTATAACATAGACATAACAATGGCACTGATTTAATATTCGGAAACGCCGTTGAAACATAACTTATACACCAATATATTTCAACAGATTCACTGTCATCATCAGGTAAAATTGAAATTCAAACTGTTGAAATATATTTTTGCATAAGTTATGTTCAAGCGGCGTTTCCTAAATATTATTGAAATCTTTAATGTTTTATTTGCTTGAAAATAAAGAAATAAAATGATTTATAAACTTTGAACTCGCTCAATACACGTGCTAACTTCGATTGTGTTCAAAGTTTGAAAATTTTCAATTCGAACTTGAGTAAATCTTGAACGCTGGACCTTCGAGCAATAGTGGTAAAATCTTGTCCATTGTTTTTACACCCTGTAATTCACATACCGTTTCATTTTTTGTGGGTCATTCATTAACATAAAATTATTCATAATCAGATAGCTTTTAATGAATAATATTTGAATTCCCAAAATCTCTTATTTGATGTTTGACAGTATTTAAACAACAAATTAAATTTCATTATAATAATGAAGCTTAAGTTATCTATCAAGTTTTGTGAATTTTATTTTTATTTTCGTTGAAATATTTTGTATTCACGTTTTTCTAATTACAATTATCTTTTGTCTTGAAAATCAATAGTGCATTATTTTTTATTGTACTGAATTGAAAGAATTGTTTATTTGTGTTTTTTAAAGGATTTCGGAATTGGAATTTTGTGGGAAATGAGAATCCTTAATACATACACATTGTATTGTACTGAATTAAATAATTGTTTATTTGTGCTTGTTAAAGAATTCTGGAATTGGAATTTTGTGGGAAATGTGAATCCAGCTGTCATAATACAAATTCTACCAAAGACTCGACATGGTTCAATAATTTTTTATATCCAGCAAAGATATTTAAACTAAAGAATTTTCATTTATTTTCATTCAAACAAACGATAAGAAATTAATTCTATGCAACATAATTTTTGGCTTTGCTTTTATCAACAGTTATTTACTATTGAATAACACATAGTAAATGCAAAATTGAAAATTTGCCTTGCATAGAATTAATTTTTAATCTTTTGACAGAATGAAACTATATGAATTATCATCAAAAAAAGAATGAGGTCATAGTTAAATAAAAAGTTTACTGATAATTAATCTTTAACTGAATATAATGTTAACTATAGAAATTTTAAATAAAGTCAAAACTTTAATATCTTCTAGCCACTTTAGTGAACATGATTCATTAGAGTTCGAGGGATTTTGTCCCACTTTTGTGAAATTAATATTCAACATCGCAACAAGTCTGATGAAATAGAAAATTACATCATGTCTATAACGGAAAGTTGTCAATGGTTTATTGTGGCACTGTGGAATATGGATTTTTGTTTTCAAATTCAAAAATATTTTCTTATGTTATAAATGGTTTTTTTAAAAACTAAAACAGGTGGATACAGATCAGAGTTGATCAAACCGTACAAATCTTGAATTGCAAAACATCATTTTAATATTTAGATTAAGAAAGGCCGTAATTAATTATTGAATTCGAGAATTTAGTGAAAAAAACTTAAATCTTCTGTTTCAAAGAAATCATTTAGTGGAAATTTTAAAATGTGTATTCAATCCATTTATCAAATTAGAGCCTATCTTCTTAATTCGTGATTACTATATGAAGAAAATAATGAATTAACCTTTTCGCGACGTGCTATTTTCCTATTAAATATGCCTATAATACAATATGGACAGTTTTGTTGAAATCACAAATACTAATTTAATAAAAGATAACGCCAATAAAAAATTTTCGTATGATGTATTTCGATAGCATAGCTATCATCTTCAGGTACTCAAAACCAACTAAAAATATTATGAATTAACATTTAATTTAAACAAATTATTTTTTATTAATTTAATTTTTTAATAAATAAATATTTATAAAATATATTCAATTCACTTTTAATTAATTTAAAATTTTAAAATTTTCACTTATATTCTAATTTTTAAAAAATTAATGTAATTTAAAATTTTCAATTATTTTAATAATATTAAAAAAACAAACATGATTTAACATACGTAAACTATTTAAAAACATTCAAAACATTCGTAGTCACAGCACTTTGCACATTAATCTTTGGATCCAATGACCTTATTAGCAATGCTTCACATATCATGCGTTCCCAATAATTATTAAAACTTCTCAACAAAATTCTAAAATCAGACATTCCTATTTCACTTTTACAGCCTCTATTGTGTTCACTAATATTGGTCAAACCCTTCAATCGGCAATGCTCTAGAACTCGAGTACAGAGATGACGGGAAGTCTCTCCAATGTATGCTGTGCGTTGTGGAATGAAAATGATTCGGAACATCACATTTTGGATAGAAGGGCATTTCGTAAACTTCTTGAATTTGCTACTTCAAATGTCAATTTTCTTTTCAATAATGAATGGTATCAACAAATAGATGGAGTCGCTATGGGTTCTCCTTTAGCACCAACGATGGCATCAATATTTTTGGCTAGTTTGGAAAAGAAAATTGCTTCTTTCCAATTTGAAAAACCTTTTGTTTATAAAAGGTATGTGGATGATATTTTTTTTGTATTTGAAAACCAGAAACATGTAGAACCGTTTTTGCATTTTATGAACAGTTTACATAAAAACATTGTATTCACATGTGAAACGGAGAGAAAGTCATCAATTGCGTTTTTGGATTTGTTAATTCAACGCAAAGATAAACAGTATGAGACAGAGATTTATAGAAAACCAACTGATACTGGTCTTTATACTTCTCCAGAAAGCTTTTGTGAATTTAAGTATAAGAGAAATATGGTGAAAGGATTGATTTATCGTTCATGGTCTTTATCTTCTACTTTTGCTAATTCGGTAAGAAGTGTTGATAAATTGGTTGAGTTGTTGATAAAGAATGGATATTCTAAATCATTTTTATTGTTGATGATAAAAGAGACTGTTGATAAATTGATTAAAAATCCTAAGGATCCATGTTTTGGAAAGTCTGAATGTAATTTGTCGGATGGGTGTGAATTGAGTGTTGGTCTGGGTGATGGTAAAAATGGATTTAAAAAAATTGAGCCTAAATATGTGTTAGTATTGCCGTACTCTGAAGGCTTTACAAATTATAAAAGGAAGTTAAGTAAACAGATGGGAAATTTAAAGTATAAGATCGTCTCTAATTCGCGTAAGGTACGCAATATGTTTATTAATAAATCAAAAACTCCGGTTGGATTGTGTTCTAATCTCGTTTATCAATTTAAATGTAATGGGTGTAATGCCACATACATTGGAGAGACTTCCCGTCATCTCTGTACTCGAGTTCTAGAGCATTGCCGATTGAAGGGTTTGACCAATATTAGTGAACACAATAGAGGCTGTAAAAGTGAAATAGGAATGTCTGATTTTAGAATTTTGTTGAGAAGTTTTAATAATTATTGGGAACGCGTGATATGTGAAGCATTGCTAATAAGGTCATTGGATCCAAAGATTAATGTGCAAAGTGCTGTGACTACGAATGTTTTGAATGTTTTTAAATAGTTTACGTATGTTAAATCATGTTTGTTTTTTTAATTTTATTAAAATAATTGAAAATTTTAAATTATATTAATTTTTTAAAAATTAGAATATAAGTGAAAATTTTAAAATTTTAAATTAATAAAAAATAATTTGTTTAAATTAAATGTTAATTCATAATATTTTTAGTTGGTTTTGAGTACCTGAAGATGATAGCTGTGCTATCGAAATATATCGTACGAAAAGTTTTTTATTGGCGTTATCTTTTAATTAAATCTTTGCCAAATTTATTTAATTATTTATTTACTAATTTAATAAATCATTAAACTTCGATAGTTATCAAGTATGCAAACATTCGTGCATGGCAAATAAAATAACATACAAGTTTAAACTTGCCTAAAAATACAAATAAACATCTAACACATAAAACGGAAGTGTCCGGCATTCGTCGCTTAAATATAATGACATCGGATAAATACAGTCTTCGATTATTTGTCACAATTTTTTAACGGGAATTTACGGTCTTCGTCGCGATAAGATTAACTAATTATTCTTTCATGATGAAATAAAATGAATTTTCAATTTGAGTAAATGAGCAAAGAACTAATATAGGTCTCAAATTTTCAGACAATCTTAATTACTAATTATGAACCTTGTTATAAAGACTTTTATTGTTTTTCAGCTCTGATTTCTTTATAAGTGACATTATTTTCTACAACATTTGACTATGAATCAGAAATCACTTGAAAAGGGCTGTGCCGAAAATTCGTGAATACCTTAAATAAATCTGATTCATAATCAAATTTTGTAGAAAATATTTTGTTATGAACCTTGTATCACAAAAAATACTGAAAAATTACTTGTTTTGTTTGTCTAAACTATGTTAATTACGATACGTAACAAATTAAGTCGAAAGAAGTACAAATATTCTTGAAGACGTTTAAAACAGTTATCATTGTATATTAATATAAGAAAATTAATATAATATTGATATTTAACACATTGAAACAGTTAAAAGCTAAAGCATTAAAGAATGACGGCTAATGAGATCTCGACCGTCAACTTATTAATAAAGCAAAATAAATTAATTAATTTTAAAGACGAAACAACACTGAAAAAATTCAATTAATTTTTATTTTACTATTAATTATTTTTCAAATTAATTGAATATTTCAATAAATTTTATGTTACTTGGCATAATAAATCCATGTCCACTAATTCTTTGTATGAATAGATATGATTTGAAGATATCTCATGAGTTTGACCGCAAACAGTACAAAAAGTTAAATCTCTACTACTCGCACTGCTGAGTCCACTTATTTCACTACTACCACTATTAACACTTGATTCTGTATTACAATTATTATTCAATGAACTTGGATGTTTATTGTTCATTAAATGAAGAGGAGGTAACGATTTGGGTTTCAGAATGGAAACGACGTTAATCGTAGAATTTTCACTTGAGTGAGTTAACTGTTTAGTAGCAGTGATAAATGATGACACTCTCGGAGGTACAGCAATTGGAGGAGATAATTTAGGAAGTTTGGTAAGATTGACATTCGTTGTCGAGTTAGAGGTAACAGATATAGTTTGAACAATTGACGCAGTTGAATTTGATGATGTTGTTGAGTGAATAGTGGTACAAAATGCAACTAAGTTTGATTTGATTTTTGGAGTTGAGACTATTGGAGATTGTCGAGGAGGAGGGTTAATAATGGGCATAGGAGGAGGCACAATTGAATCATTAATGGTTTCTGTTAAGTCTGATTTTGATTGATTAGAAAAAGTTGATAAGAATGGAGGTGGAGGCATCAAATAAGGACTGTCAGTTCTAGATACAGACTCACATTGACTTGTTAATGCCAGAATGTGAGGTGGAGGTGGAGGCAATGGTAAATCACAATTTGAATTGTATAATCTTGAGTCCTACAATATAGAATAAATCAATTTACATAAGTTGCATTTTTACATCAGCTGTTGGATTGTTCATACTGCAAAAGTTTTCATGTAATCGAAATGATTGTTTCATAAATAGAATAGTTTTAGAAAAAAATCTAAAATATAATAAAAGTCAAGAATCAATAAATCAGTAAAGCATTTTTTATCAAAATTTAATAAACAACAAATTAGTTATTTAATTAAAATATTAAAAAATTAATAATTTGTTTACTAAAAAACTATAAAGTAGATTGAAATTAATAATTTAAACAACTTATTAGTAATAATCTTAGATATTTTATTATATTTTTGATTGAAGCAAAATAATTCATAATTCATTAAACATTTTATTATAATAGCGATCCTTAATTAATGTTAGAGACTGATTCGGTTTCAAAAGATTCTGTCATCTTTTGGAGATGACCGAGCAGACACGGTCTTTAATTTTCACTTTCTAGCTTGCTGGTTCTTGACGGTTGTGGTTTGGATATAGATGCTCGACAATTCAGAGTAAACTCCAAGAGATTGTTTTTTTTTGTATTTTCTTCTGCTGGGATCATACACATGTTGAGTCAAAATGAAATGATCTGAAATTTGTTAAATCGGATAAACACAGCATGCAAATGCACGACGCAAAGATTTAAAATAAACATCAAAAAATCTAAAGAAAGAGATAAAAAATAAAAATAAAATCTAAATAATCACAGAACTTACCAAGAACAGCGCCAAACTTACACAAAAACAATACGAAAACTTGAAAAATTGACCGAAAGTTCAGCTAATTTAAGAAAATAAAGTTTAATAAGAATTTTAAGTTAAAATAAAATGAAATATAATAGAAAGAATTTTAATTTAACAGTAAAACAAAATATTAACTGAATCAAATAAAATCATATTAGAATACTACAAGGTCAAATTTGGTTTAGTCGCAGTAATTAATATACATCGAGACACACTACCTAGCAGAGGTATAAATACAAATCCTAAATTCAGGTTATCAATCACTTTTTCCTTGTGAAAATATTGTTAGTGAGTCTGAGTCATTTTCAGCAGTGCAACTTAGAGTCTAGTAATAATTGCGAAGAGAATTTTAACAACGTTCCAAGCATACTTACGAAGTAAGATTTCTACTTCGACATGTGTTATAATTTTCATTATGATTAGATTCCACGATTAAAATAATTTATGCGAGTAATTATATGAGTAGCAATCGACTTACAGGATTTTTAATAGTGTCGAAGCTTTTTCGGTCTTCAACTGAATTAGCACACAATATAGTAAAATCAACACATGGTAATGGACCGTATAAGCGCAGTTTATTTGCAATGACTCTGTAACCGCGAAGACCTGTTCGTGAAAACGACAGGTTTGAACGTATAATCATCACGATAAATAGCAGTAAAGAGTATATCGTGTGCTGGTTTTTAGACTCGTCATACTTTCTCCACGCAGTGGAAAAATCGGCTTAAACTTAAATGATACATCGGATTAAAATCATTTACTTTGGATAGCTCGTTGAGCATTCATTAACTATAACAATAAAACATCAAGTTTCTAAGATTAATTTGTAGGGGGTGAGTAATGGAATAAAAATTGCTTTTTAAATAATAGAAATCTAAATAAAATAAGAGTTAGAAAGTCGATTTAATTTCGAGTCAAATGAACCTAAATAGAAAAAGACGTACTGAGAAAAACGATTGCAACCAATACATAGCGAATTGAGGGAAATGATACAACGAATGCCTATGAATACGCAGAAATATCAATTAATGTAATGAAAATCAAAGAAGAAACTCATGAACAAAAACAAAAGAATATCAAGAAATACAACAAGCAGAATTGCAGAGAAGATGAGCTTGAATCCGAAACAAATAATATAGAAATAAACACGCTTAGTGAAAATGAGACAGAGACAATAAGAGTAATCATCGAAATATTAAAACAGGTAGGCCGAAATAAAATGCTTATCGATCTTAGAGATACCTCAACCTATAGTAGAAAAATGAAAGGATATTAGCAGGGAAACGGTACACTTACCGTCCCATTGAGAGACATAATAAAAGGATACTAAGAAAGCTTGAAAGAAGAAGGAAAAATCATCACGACATAAGGTAAAAATACAAATGAAATATTCCAATTGGTAGTAGTGAAACTAGGTGCAATTTATAAAAACCGAACACTATATCATAAAGGAAGAAAGATAAAAATGAATATCTATCTAGCTGATGCAATAATCTTGCCAAAAAATAAATTTAGTAACATTAGATAACGTTGAAATCGAGGATTCGTCAGTGGAAATATGTTGAAAAGTAAAAACAATATTCAACCATTAAATATGACTTGGAATGAAAAAAGGAAAACAATGAATACTACGGAAAAATCAAATAAAAATGACAAAAAAAGCAATATATCAATAAAATACATCTATAGGCTGACCATGACGAGTCCAATGTCAATGAAGAAGTTCGTAGAAGACGTAAGCGATATTGACATAATGAGATATGATAATTAGAGAACGGTGGAACTGATAGCCATGTACGGCTAGCATCAGAGAGAGGTGAGAGGAGACGAACCAGTAAAAATAAAAAAATCAGACTATCTAATGATGAAAACACAGAAATAAGGTAGAGCCCGACTATCAAATTCACAATGTAAACCTGTGAATCAAACAAGACATTATTCAACAACTAATAGAAAACAATGATGATGGATTGGTAGATAACGTGAAAGGCCCTAGTGAAGCTTGGTACGGGTCAGCTAGTATCTAGTATTGATACGTGTACGTGGCAAAACCGACATTCGAAGCAACACTTCCGCCCTTTCACATTCCCCTACACCAGTTATCAGAAAAAGAAAGGCCATTTTTTTACATGATATAATTTGAGCCTATTATTTATAAAAAAAATTTTAACGCCCATGACAAAAAGTATGATTATCGATAAAAATTTTGTTGTTGTTTTTTTGGGAAGTTAAAGCGTAACGAGAAGGAGGAAAGATTTTTCTGGTTTGGAGTCTGAGAATTATGGCAACCCTATATTATTATCATGTTAATAATTCATGACATTATCCAGATATTAAATATAAATAAATATTATATATATATATATATATATATATATATATATATATTATATCAAACCTAAATTACAGGATGTTGTTGGTTGGGTAAAAGCAGCATGGAGTAAAATCACAAATGAATGCGTTTTTAACTCTTTACGTGCCGCTTATTTGGACAGATTCTTTTCATTCGACACTTCAGCAATTCTAGAACATGAACTTTTTGGTCCGTTGACTTTAAGGGAGTTAGAATAGTAAAAAAGACCTACTGATTTTCAATTTTAATGATCAAGACAATGTTTTAGAAGAAGGTGATATTGTTGTACTATAATAAAAACATTTTAATTGATTAAATTTTTATTTTGAATATTTGTATAATTTTTAAAAGTTTATTTTTATTCCAAAAAATAGAAAACCTCCCGAAATTAAGCCCTAAGTGTATTTTTGCCAAAATGTTTTTGAAAAAATATATTTAAGCCCGGGGCTTTATTTTGGAGAAACACTATATATATATATATATATATATATATATATATATATATATATTATATTTTCTACAAAATATGATTCATAGTCAAATTTTGTAAAAAATATAATGTCATTTATAAATGAAAAAAAGAAATCAGAGGTGAAAATCAAAAAAGTACTTATAATATATATATATATATAAATATATGATATTCAGATAATCTATACTATTATGGTCATTAAAATCAATATTATAAAAATTCGGTATAATTATTTAAAATTATTTATAAACCATTGACTCATCTTTCTTGAAAATATCAGCTCTAACCCGTAAATGTAAATATCAGTTATAACATATCAGTTATAACCCGACATTATTGTGTGAAATCAAGAAATATGTAACCATGAGGAATTTTTGAAGCATCTTGAAATGTATTTATTAAAAATTTACTATTAATTTGGATAAGTTTTTCTTGTCAGAAAATTAATAACCGTTGCATCTCCAGGAAGTTTTGAAAACAGTCAAATCTTGAACATTTAAATTACGAGTTCAATGTGCACCTTCTTGATGAAACAAATTTTTAATTTTAAAAATAACAGTAACACCAACATGTCTACTAATGTTTGTGAATAAATTATTAAAATTCTTTTCTTTATTAGCTTCTTGATACAAATAATTTATAATGATGACATCATTTTTTTTAATCTAATTGACCAATTTTTATCAACACCCTTGATTATTTTCATATGTTTCAACTTACAAAAATTATTCTGTCTCATTCAATGTCCTTCATCGGCACCTCGGTGCCAATAAATTTTGTTAAATTTTGATTTGAACAAAGACGCCTTTAGTAAATGGCAAACAAGTAATGTTTTTCCACTACCACTTGGCCCAACTATTTGATATTCAGCATCATTTATTAGTTCCATTTTAATATACTTGTATATTTGGATATTATTGTTTATATTGTAAAGTATATCTTGTTTTTATTATTCTTTTTATAATTCATCCATCATCTATCCCACTACCCATAAACTTCTTTTTATTTTCAAATTTAAGCTGAACAACCTTTTTATAATAATAAAAATGGTTTTAAGTGAAACAGGTGGTGATGGTGATGATTTACAATCAAAAATAAAATATATTGTTGATTCCAATAAATCTAAATCTATTATATTTAAATTGAAAAAAGTCTATGTTTCAAAAAAAAAGTAAATAAGGAATCTAGAATCCAAACAAGGAGGAATTCTTCCACTAGCCGCTTTATTACCTTTGGTTTTTGGAGGCTTAACCGCAGCCACAGGAACTGCCGCGCGAATTGCAAGTACGGTCTAAGACGCCAAAGAATCTAAAAGAGCAGATACGGAAGCAGAGAGGGCAATAGCAGAAACTGATATCATCAAGACACAAAGCGGCACGGGTATTATTTTATATAAAAACCAATCGAAAGCCGTCACAAAATATTTACGAGGAATTTTAGGAGAAAATAAAAATTTGAAAAAGTTGGAAAAAACTTTAAAGTTGAAAAACATAACCTTGAAAGATAAGTACTGGGAAAGGAATATTCCTATGTCCCTGCGATATAAAATGAATGACATTCTCCCAGTTTGAAATAACAATCTAAAGAAATTCAATCATAATTTCATGCTCCCTAATTCATTTAGGATGTTGATTGTTGAAGCCTCAGGGTGCAGCAATGACGAATGTAGTGTCAACCAATAATGTTACAATCAATGCGGACCCACGAGTTACTCAAGCAAATCCGTTCTTGAGAAACAAGAGGGGTCGACCGTCTAGTCGTGAGCTCGATCCACCGCCAACAGAAGCAATAAATCCTGCCACACTTAATCGGACATGATTAACCAGTTTTACAAGTATTGCAGACGCATTGGAGTCATCCAGCACGGATGAAACTCCCACGTTCAAAAAGCTTATGCAAGTTCTGAGAATACTTGCACCGACTAAACAGATCCCGTCAGAAAAAACATGGAATCCTGACAAAAAGGTGGATTGAATCAAACGGTATATGGAGAAGGTACCCGATGAGTTGATATGCCAGGCAAATGTAAATGAAGTGGTGTCAAAAATGAAACAGTCAGGACTAACGACTAGTCGTGTGAACATAACAGTAAGCTATTTGTTAAAGCATAGCCACAAGTGGATAAAAATTATGGATGAGTTAATAACTTGCATAAAGAGCGTATCGAAAGTAATTGATGCTCATTTGGTCGAATGGATGAGTGAAAATGATTTCTGGGACGAAGATTAAGATAAGGAGCCAAACCTCTTACATTCGCTATTAAACCACTTACCTCAAGAAATAAATCGATTGAGAACAAGAAGAAATACCAAATTTCAGTCCTATCTACTGCTATTGTTAATGGGATTTGAGTTCATTAGGCAAATGAATGCCTTAGTCGCATATGACTCCGCAGCACCAAAACTAGCAAAAATATCTTCATTGGTAGACGCAGTAGAGTGTCCAGAAGCCTATCCAAACAAAGTAGCAGTGGCGGAACCCAAGTCATTTTATGTATATCAAGAGGCAGAATTTTACCGAACCAAAGTTAGAGAGTGTCGGGTGAAAATGGACAAGTTCGAATATTACTGTGGTGTACACAGTTACGCAGCGGTATTGTCAGTCAAGTTAATACCTCGAGATATCAACACATTGCCTGAAAATTGCGAAAATGCTTTCAGAACAAAACAATTCCGAATCAACAAGGATGTACAACTACACGCCGAAGTAGGCCAAGTGTTAACCGAAACCGTCACGAGAGGAGGTGAAATTGGTCTAGATGGAGCATGTTTTGGGTGAGCAAAGACACGACAAGGGAATATAGCAAAATGGTAGTCGATATCGAGGATTATATAACTGAACTCAGAGAGTATGAAGGTACGTTTGACGTCAAAACGGATGAATAAAAGAGTATCCAGCATGTCACTCGAAATTCAATACTTTTCGTACTGGCGAAGCAACACTCATCTACGCAGCAAGAGGAGAGTTCTGTGAATTGACCATGTTAAAAAAATGTATCCTTCACTAAATTGAACGTAACCAGATTAAAGGTGAGTAGTGCCAAAGATGAGAGTCGGATAAAGACTAAAGCGCTACGAAGTCTCCATAAATTACAGAGGAAAATTATCGATGAGAAAAATACACCAGCAGTGTATATCTCCACAGATCCAAAGGAGACAATCCGATTCGTGCAAAACAGAGTCAGCACAGATGCAGCGAATTAGTTTACCAAACAAACTATCAAGGTTTGTTTCTATCAAACCAATTGATAAAAGGAGCAAAATGGCTACAATCTAGCAACATCAAATTGACTAATTACATCAATAACAAAATGGATAACCTGTATCACTATCTCCAAAAGCAAATGCAAGATATGTACCAGGAGGTCATATAAAATGACTGTAAGCTGAATCGAGAAATGGTCCCAAACCAATTATTCGTATCAGTAGTCACCCGGACTTCATAAAACTCATAATTCTAGAAGAAGGTGTATTTGGCAGAGTCATGGGAGAGGCAATATACAGATACCAACCTAACCTAAAAGTAGCAATAACAAATCATCCGAAATGTACAAGGATAAATTACGATTTATGACACCAGTGTAACAAGTGTTGCTGAATGAGAGGAAGGAACCTCAGGAAACCACGTGTAATACGGCAATCTCGCCGTTGTACAACATAAATGGACCTCAACCAGTACATGTACTGCAAAAGAGAAAGTATTTATTGTATCAAATCCGCCCTATTTGATGTACATTCGTGCACATTTATTTTGTTGTTTTTAATAACTATATTCTTTACCACATAATTTATCCAATTATATCTCTCCATTTAAATATAATTAACCGATGAAATCTACTCAATTTTTAATAATTTTAAATTTAATGTGTTAGTAATTCATCCGCTCTTACAATTAATTCTCAGTGAATATTTCTTAATCATAATTTGAATAATTCCAATGTATCATTAATTGATATTTCCCCTCTTCATTAAGAACTCTACCCATTCTTATTTGTTAAAATCAATTCTTGATGCAATTAATATTTGTTATCTTCAATTCATATTTTCCACTTTTCAATGGATGTATTCTATCTTCAATGATTGTCTCCCCTATTCAATGAATATCTTCCCCCTCAATGAATATTTTCGCCATTCAAATTGAATGTCTTAGTAATTCATCCGCTCTTACAACTCATTCTCAGTGAATATTTCTTAATCATAATTTGAATAATTCCAATGTTTCATTAATTGATATTTCATCTATTTAGTCGATATCTTTAGCTTTCCCACTTTTTTCAGTATTTTCAACGATTTTAGTCACTTAATGTACTCTGACACTTATATTACAACTTCTTCACCGACAATTTGCTTCGTAGAATACACTACTAATTAAGATGTCCCCTTTTTAAATTCTATTGAAAGATATCAAATAAATGTAAAGATTGACTTGTTATTTTCAATCAAAATTTCATTAATTTTACATAAATTAAATTACAACTTTAGTAGTATGATAGGGCACCGCTAACTCAGACCCCCTGGGAAATACTTAGGTCGAATTCAAATTTTATGTAGGTCACGAAAATATATATATTTAAAATTTTTAACACACATTATTTTTACTATAGAACCAATCAAACTTTAGTAGGTCAAAAAATATTTTCAAAATTTTTCTAACTTTTTGAAAAAATTATGTAAATCAAAAAAAATTTCCAAAATTTTGTCAAAGTACTTTTTAAAATAGAAAAATTTATGTAGGTCAACTCAAATTTTTCTAAGTTTTTAAAAACATAGCCAATTCCGAATATTTACAAGACTATAAATTATATATTCGAAGAATACGAGATTATTTTGATACTATATTTGTTTGATGATATTAGGTCATCAACAAATTAACTTTGATTTATACATTGAGTGTTATCATTCAACAATTTTTATATGGGAAACATATCTCAACCACAATTACCCCAAAATTTAAAACCCCTAAAAATATTTTCCATCTCAAAAATATTCCAAAATTTATAATACATAATATCTAACTTCCCAACTCCATATATATCCCACATTTTTCCAAGTGTAAAAGTTGTAAATTTTTATAAAAATTATTCACAAGTCTTGAACATTATTTGATTCTACAATGACAAATACTATGTACATTTATTAAGATTCTAGAAACTTATAGTTTTAATATTTCAATTTATAATGATCAATAATGAGATTTATCAAGTGGAAATTAATTCCTTCTCCGCCAGCCCGCCCATCCAAAATTTAAATTTTATTTTTACAAGTTTTTAAATACTTAGAAATATTTTGTCAAATATATATATAGATATAATACACACATTTAAAAATGCATAAATCTTTGTATACAAATATTCTATACATGGAAAATGTTATATTTTTATTATTATTGCGTGTATTTTAAAGAGAATTATTGATGAATATAGAAAATTTTGATACAGGTTAATGTCAATATTCACTGAATTCTTTAATCAACAACAACTAAACATCGAGGATATACAAGGATAATATCATGATACAACTTTTTATAGGAAAAATATTCAAAACCCGAAATCCCTAGAAAAGGTTTCCCAAAACTTAAATTTTCTAGAAAAACTTTACAAAATTAAAATTTCTTTAATTGAAATGATTAGAAAAATGTTTTATATACTATACAGCAACATTTTTGTTATAAGACATTTTAATAATTTATACATTTAATAGATTTATATACTAACATTATAAAAGTTTTATAGGACAGCAATGATACTTAATAAATTTTTATATACAATGTGAATTATACACACACACGACCATGAAATATGTTGAATTTTAATTATTATAACTTTTGGATTAGAATTTTTCAACAAATAAATTTTAGATTTATACATTTGGATATTATCATGCTTCAAATTTCCCATGTGAAAAATATCCTCATTTATTGAGGATTATAAGTAGTAGGATGTGAGCCCGTCAGATACAACCCCTTGGCTTACGTTATTATTACATAATGTTTGACCTCTGTCAACGCTGTTGCTGCCTGGAGATTGACCTCTATCCGCTAGTTGCTACCTAGTAATTGACCTTTGGTCAATGACCTCATGATTATGTCACGTGCCCACTAGTCAGTAACTACCCGGAGACACACTTATTATGTCACTGGTCAGTCACACACTTATTACCTAAATCTTATTACATGACCACTGGTCACTACCCGGTGACACATTTATTACCTAACTGTTATTATGTCACGTAGTTGTGAACCAACACAGCTACCTTCTAGATCCTTCCACACACCTACCTTACTGTTATTATGTCATGCAGTTGTGGACCAACACACCTACCTTCTAGAACCTTCCGTTCTTAAACATTTCACACACACACACACCAACCAACGATCACCGATCCGCACCCATCCGCACCGATCAGCACCCATCATCGCTCATCAGTGCATAACATTGCCCATCATCGCCAACCATCGCCTAACACACCTACGAATAAGTCGTAGACTTAACAAAATCACTCATTAGTACTATTCATATTATTATTATACTGTTTACTTCATATGAACGTAAGAGTTTCGTTTACCTCATTGATTTATGTTACTTGCATGTGATATATTTAAAAATTATATTTACATGAAATTTTCAATTGTTAATTATATTATTACATAAAACTCGTCTTAAAAATAAATGTTCAATCTTAAATTATTTAGGTTACTGACTATTTTGTTAGTATTATATTACATAACAATTTTATCAAAATAATCATAAAACTTTAATAATTTTCATGAAAATTTAAGTTTAAAACCATTATAGTATATTGATAGTTTAATTAATTAAAAAATAAGTCACTCAAAACTAAAATTTTGTTGGGCCAGAACGTAAACGGCCTTGAGGAATGTTTTAATGGATCAGTAACACACATGCAAACATAACATGCAGATTTAAATAAACCTGTTAAACACCAATTAAACCTATCAAATATGAGAAAAAAAGAGAATTAAAAATAAATTAATAAACATAAAAATAAATTAAAATAATAACAAAACGCACCAAGATCCGCACGATACCAACACAAACATAACAAGAAAACACAACAAATTCGACAGAATTGAAAAAATTAATAAAAGTTCATGAAAATGAAATTTAAATCAAAAGATTTGAATTAGTAATAATTCAATAAAAATCCTAAATGAAAAATTATAAAAATAAATCAAAAAATAATAAAAGTAAAGAATAGAATTTACTAGAAAATAACAAGGTCGAATTTTGTTTTACTGCATCAAATTTAACATGCGAGAAAAATAGGTATATATACTGATCCATTTTCACATTAAAACTAACCATTTTAAAAACATTTTTGAAATCATTTTGATTTAGAATTCTGTTTAAAAATTTACCTTCAGAATCTTATTTTTTAGGTGAGAAATATTTATGTTGGAGCCCTCTCTCCACGTCACATCCTCGCAACCTCGGTAGAGCTCTGCTTGGATGTCGGCGTGGGGGGAGAGGTATTTTTATTCATTTTATGCAATATTATGCCGTTTTTATGTTTTTTATGGATTGACACCAGGATGGTAATTATGTTCATTTTTGTTTATAATTAATAAATATTATTAATATTAATACATTGTGTTTACATATTTAAATAAACTAAAATAAATTTTTGTCGAAGTTTTTCCGGCCCACAGCCAACACATAACGCAAGAAAGCAAAATCTACATAGTACAGATTTGTGTAAGAGCGTGGAAAATCGCCAATGATATGTACCCGTGAAGACTCAGCGTGCGGAACGCAGGGGTCGTAACGTCAATATTATCTCTATAGCTGAAACGAGAAATAAGGAAGAAGTCTCCGACTGCTTCCTCGTTTCTCATTTCTGTAAAATCGACCTAAATTTATATCACACACGGCTCAAAATCATCACACCGAGTAGTCCAGTGGGCACTCAGTAAATATAATATAAACACAATGTGCGCCTAAGGTCTATTAAAGGGAAAGGGTACGGGGATAAATTAAATTGAAATCGTTGATATAGCTAATTCCGTGTTAATACTTTTAAATAAATTGGATAACACTTATTGCTAAAAGTAAATTAAATTCATGTTTTAAATGAAACTTATTACTAGAAGTACATTAAATTCATGTTCTAAATAAATCAGATAAAAATAAATTAAGTTCATGTTCTAAATAAATTAGATGCAACATACTGCTAAAGTAAATTAAACTCATGTCGTAAACAAAATTAGATAAAACTCATTGTAAAAATTGAGTTAGTGGACGTTAATAAATTCATTAATTCAAGGGTTAATTACAGAACTAAAGTAACAATTGATTGTAAGTAACGAAAAGTAAAATGTTTCATGGTTAAAACTTAAAGTAATTATTGGATAAAAGTAAATCATGACTTAAGTGATCGTATCTTAGTGATAAAAATTCGAATAATTATAAAAATTTCATTAATTAAATTATTATACTTCGTTTCGATAAGATTAAAACAATCGTCCAGCAAGAGCAAGTAAGGTATTGCGTTAATCAAAACTAATCATTGATAAAATTGAAGTAATTGCCGAATTGAATTCATCAACTTCAAATCACGTATCAATTATAAGTGCAGTAATCCACGGGCTTCAAGGCACAGCAACCCGTTAACCAGAAGCAAAATAATTCCTAGATGGAAAGTAAGGGGTTAAAAGTGAGCGATGTATCAAATTAACTAATTGATTAAAGGAAGAGAATTCGAAAAGGAAAATAAGTACGAATATACTAACAATTCACTAAAATAGACAGGTAATAAAATCATCGTGACAGGAACTAAGCCAATTAATATCGTTAGAAAGAATCGGAATTATCATGACATTGCCGATTATTTTGCCAAAACGAAGTGAAAATGACGAGATGAATTCAATTCGACAATAACCTCTAAATTAAAAATCCATCAAAACTTCAAAGCCAAATGTTAACTTAATGTAAAATGAACAAAAACTCAAATAACCATTAAAAATTTAAGCCATTGGAATAGTAGTTGAAAGTTTATTTTTACATTGCGTAAAGTTCAATTACAAAACATTTTTTAATGACAAAACACTGAAAAAACTCACCGCCGACATCAAGTTTGATAATAACCATAAAATAATCATAAACATCCCGACGAAACGATGAATGAAAAACTCCACATGAGGAAGATAATAAAATTCAAATACATGAGGTGACACAGTATTGAGAAGGAGTTCCCGAAAGCTACGGCGGATTGCAAAAGTCTTTCCCATAAGTATACCGATCAGAACATCCAAATGAACGACAACATTAAAACTCCGAAATTGATTAAATCGACTAAACCGGATACGTCAGTCGAAATCACTATAACGTTAAGTTGATTTAAGTAGAATAAACAAAATATGACCTACCACGACGAAATTGTCGATTCCAAATTTGACCAAACCACCGGATATCCTGTCGATCGTCGACATATCGGTTAAGACGAACCAGTCATTTAACGGAAACGCACCGTTATGATGATAAACCAAAAATCGATTTTTTCATCGCCGTACACGAGAAGTGATAAAAATCATTAAATTCATCGATTCAACATACCATTTTATATTCGATCCCCGGCATCGAGATAAATAAGGATCTCGCATAATTTAAAATTTTTTTTTGTAACTAATTCTCAAACAATTAGTCCATCATCACCCACAAGGATATCATAACTCGCAAATCCGATAACGACGCTTCGAAACACTAAGTCAAGTTGCTAAATCATTCCTACCTTTTGATAGTTGTCCTTTAAAGATCCAACGAATTCATTAGACACAATACAAATTTGACATTTTAATCATGATGGGCCTTGTTAATCTATGATCAAAAATTCTGACCTGAGACACCACGTAAAATCTAGTGTGATGATCATCGCAAAGAAAACTTTCAATATTGCTTGACGCGGAACGTAGTTCACTATTAATAACAATTATGCCAGTCCTTTCAAACTCTAAGTAGGTAGACGCCCTTACGACCAATGTGAATAAATTCTTCTATACTTCGTAGCTAATGGTTTATTCATAATATCGCTTCAGATCATGCCAGCTGATTGGACTACCACACCAGCAATTAACGGAAAGCACCTGAGGAAGGCACCAAAAGCCCTAGACCCCATAGACAAACTTCGACCACAATGGCCATACCCAACCACTTGGAGACTATTGGGCCTCGAAACTGACCCGTGCGGACTCGCTGGTCAACAATATCCCGGCGAAGAGATATACGAGCATGCTCGGAACCTCCTCACCCATTGGGAAAGGGTGCAGGAGCAAGTGGACCTCAATGTCATAAAAGCCCGGATGTACCTCGCGAACGTGGAGGAGGACATCCGCGTCGGGCGTATCGCGGAGGCATATCCACCTCGCCCAGTCCGCGATACCCGATGGCCATACGGTGGCGGCTCTGAAGAAAAGCCTGAAAAGACAATTTCCCGAGGAATAACTATAATAATGATGATGTGCATGTCGCAATTGATTTGAGAATTAAAAATTAAAAGAATGAATGTCGTTCGTGTTATTTCTCCTCATAGATAAATTCGTTCTACAATCTTGTTTAACTGAATAAATTGTGATCTAATTAAGTCAATGAGAAATTAAAATGTTCTCTTTTGTTATAGTAATGTCTTCCCTACAAATCCTACAGACTGAACTGGATCACGCGAGGCAGTCAAACGCGGATCTGCTCGCCCAGATTATCCAGATAACCCGCGAAATACAGCAGATGAAAGCAACATGGTCAGATCCAACAAAAATGAAAGCGGTCTACCACCGACTCACGGCGGCACAGAAAGGCTGGGCGGAAGAGCGGCAGCTCAATCAGAGCCTGCGCACGCAAATTCGAGGACTAGACGTCGCCCTAGCAGTCTGCCGGGAAGTGGAAGCGGTAACATATCCGCTCGTCTTCGCCCCAACCCAGATGCCGCAGAAAAACGCCCAATCAGTGGAGCACTCTATCCCTCCAACTAATTATCGTCGGCCGGGACGCAAGGAACGAGCCCGACGTCGAGCAAGCCAGCTTCAAAACCATTAACTCGTAAATGTTGCGCGTGTTGTTGATTCAAATAGAGTAGTCGTATTCTTAATCAATTTGTTCCTTTGATATATTTGTATGCCAGCGCTAGCATAAATATTCACATCACGTCACCGAACATTCGTTTCATCTTTCCACGGGCAAATAAGAACCTAATCTTGAATAGCTACGAGGGACAGAGCAAAGCGAACATAGGTCTTCTATCGACAGCTCGTGAACCCGAGGGTTGTCCGAGCAACTACAGTACTAGCGATAATACTCAATTTTTGCGGACAATCCACCACTTGAACACATTACCAACGTTGCCTAGCAACGGGTGCCAAGTGGCGGTTAGAATCATTTTGTTTGGCGTTACTGGGGCAACCACAGGTGAATTCAAACAAATAATGAAACCCTGTAACCCACCAATTTGAACACTGGATTAACAAAATTCAATATTTCAAGAAAATAATTCAACAAGTTTAAAATTTCAACTTAACTAAATGTAAAAAATTAAATTATGCAAGATTTACTTTACCAATTTCTATAAAACTTTAAATTTACAGCAAATAAAATATACAGATTTATATTCTATTAAAAAATTTAATTTTTAAAATAAAAAATAATTCGCCCACGATAGGAGTATTACTGACTCAACGGTTACAAGTCTCATTTTATTACCCAAATTTCTAATAATAATAATATTAATAATAATAATAATAATAATTACGAAACAATATAATAAAAAGACAAACACATTATAAGATAACATTTATTTAAATAAAAGCTTCGACATCAGTGGTATTGATACGCAAATAATGTCCGAATGCAAAACTTTTGTTTTTACCTACCCATTGACGTTCATCATCGTTGTTACTTAAAGCAATTTTATAATTTTTAAAAGTAAACAACTGATGATTTCTCGTCTCTATTCTCGTTTGAGGAACAGAAAAAATTGTATCGTTTCTATAACAATCAAATTATTTTCTAAATATTATTGGTACCACATTGATTGGAAATCATACTATTCAATCGAACATAATTTCATTAATCTTTTTAAATAAATCAACAAAAGTCATTTAAAATTATTATGATGTTGAACTTGTTGCTAATCACCGACTTATTTTATTTAAAACTTATCCGGATCTAATTACATGCATTGTAAAACGCTACAATTACCATAATTCATTACTCTAAAGTTTCCTTATAAAGAATACTTCAATAATGTTTCCAAATCTATAAAAGTTGTAATTATAACGATTCAAGCAAATAGATCGAATAGAAAATTTTCATGTACAACAAATATTGGTTAAATTGACTATCAAATATCGTAATTTATGGTTACCTTACAATAAGATATCGCCTCTATAAAAATATACTAATTATCCCTTTTAAAAGTTTAACAATTTATTGAACTACACATACTTTTCTTCAATGAAAATTAATTTAAAGTATATTAATTTTTATCAATATGCTAACAAATATTGTTTTTCTTATTCTGTTAGTGTCCAAATGGATATCCAACCACCTTAAAATCTTCGAGAAAATTTTAATGAATTTCTATCATAGTAGCAATAAACACCACAAATCATCGACAAAAAAGGATAAATCTACTCAATCCTTGAATTCATCTTCGATTCACCTAAAAACTATCATGTTACCAGTAAAGATTGGATTAATAAGCTACAATTTACTGACAATAATTCCACATAGAAAGCTAAATTATTGATTTCTCTACTTTACATTGGATTTAACCCCTAAAGTGACTGTAATTTAATGAATTACCACATTGAAATTTGTTTACATAAATCCTACAATAGCTAGATTTATTAAAATGCAGTAAAAATCTTTAATGAATTTCTCTTACATGCAATAGTAATACCCTAATATCCCAACAAATAAGACTCCTCAATCGTAACCAATAATTAAACTTTTCACCTTTATTTGGTAAATTACCGATCATTTCAAGTAAAACTCTACATTTATCTGTGCATACTTGATATTTAACCATAATACCCTCCTTAAAATTGATATATTATTGATCATTTTGTGTAAAACTCTACATTTATCTGTACACACTCAATATTTAGCCATAATTTATCCCTTAAAATTGATATTATTTACTATCATTTTCATTAAAAACCCTATATTTATCTGTACAAACTCAACATTTAGCGAAAATATCTACTTTAAATCGATATATTACTGATCATTAAAAACCCTATATTTATCTGCACATACTCAATATTTAGCCATAATTTATCCCTTAAAATTGATATATTACTGATAATTTCCATGTAAAATCTAACATTAAATGATTATTTCTACTCAATATTTACCTTTGATTAATTTCTTTTAACACTGTATAATATGATATCCAAATTATTATTACGTCATAATTAATCGATTAAATTTCTCACTCAATATTTCTCCTATTAATTTACTACATCTAAACTCGATATTCCCACTTGTAAAGCATACTAGAATTGATCAAAATCACAATCCATAGTGATAAATCTAACCTTTCCATTATATCTAACATTCTGAAATATTCATACGTTGGAATACTCTCTCTAAAATTGATACAGTTCTCTTAAAACTTGACATCAAATTCTCAATAAATTCTTTTGTAATATCAATTGACATTCGATTAGATATAAAATTCTTGAAAACTATATAGAGAATCCTAAATTTAAACTAAAATTTTTAACAGGCTCTATATTATACTATACATGATAAATTAATATACTAGCTATTATTCAATACCTTATTACAAGTTTTAGTCTAATTAAACACAATTTTTATATTGATAAAAAAAACAAAAACAAATAAATAGAACCATTTAACGATGTATGCGATAAAAAATATTTAATCGAATATTAAAAGTTGATAACTAACTCTTAAATAACCAGACGTAGTATTTTCAAATTGAATACTAAAATTAATTCTGAAATATAATTTCTTAATAGTTTTAATGTCCAAAACTTTGGTTCATTTAATTTTCTTAATCAAATTTTCCCTCTAAATAATTACACAAATTTCTAAATAAGTATCATTTGCGTATATGTACCCATAAAATTATTTAAAATCTGTACAATTATTGTTATCAACCTAGATCAATAACATTTCTTATTATATAAGAAGTTTAAATGAAGTTGGGATTAATTTTAAGTCAGTTGGTTTAGTATATCTAATCTTCACTCTAATCTTTAAAAATAATAGACGTGACTTCGTATGCTAAAGCTTGAAACATAAGGAAAGTGTTAGATTTTAATGTTTTTTAAATTGAATACTAGTATTATCGATTTTTATCAATTTTAATGATCAATTGATCATTCAGGTAATTTTTAGTATTCTTGTAATCTGTGCTAATAAATATATGTTAATATTCTTAATATAATTTGTGTAGTTTATTAAAATTTCAAGTAATTTATGTAAATAATTTATTGTGAAGGGTTAATTAGGTAGAAAAAAATTCTACTTAAAAATAGAGACGACTTTCAGATATCAATGAAATGTCGGAAAAACTGTAGTAAGGAAATGAGCTTGATTATTTTTGATCTCATTGAATCTCTTGAAAATTTGATAACTTATGAAGAACATGTTAACTCTGTTGAACTCACCGATAAAATTGATAACTTTAATAAAAGAAGTAGTTGTAACGTAACAAATATCGAAAAAAAAGTAGTTTTACCTGTTGATATTGACGAGGAAGCTGTATCTTCTTTGGAATTAAAAATTACAGAAAATAAGAAATGATGACTAGACAAAATCTAAAAGTGTCAAAGGCAATGTCCAAGTGAAGGTACGTGCCAGCATCAGTCTTAGAATCTGCCACAATCTCTGAAGAGACTGATGCAGAATGCACTAAATTAAAAAATACTAAACTTCGTGATCCAAAAGTGTGGTTTACCGACTATGACATTGACCAATTCCTTGAACGGCATATCAGTAATCCTACATTTGCACATCGTAGGCGATTCAAGCCAATTTTATTTTAGGCTTTTTTATCGAGAGTCAAAAATACCCCTTGTCTATAGTGCGACCGAAAAAAATTTGTGGATGAAAAAAAATTTATTCAAAAAAATATTTCAAACAATTTTATTCAAAAAATTCGCCAAATTTTGAATTAAAAAAAATGCACCAAAAAAATTAGAAAAATAATTTCAAAAAAAGCTTTAAAACTTAAAGATTTTTAATATACAATTTAAAATGTAATAATTCCTAAAAATATTTCAAGTTAAAAATATAAAAATTGTTTACAAAAAGTAATCTATCCTTATGATTATATTGACTAACTTGAAAATTATGAGTCAAGTAATATTCTTGAAAAAGATAATTTTGATTAAATTTTAAATGATTGTGGTATTGGTGATGAAGAATATTCAAGATATTTAGAAATGTATAAATTATTTAAATGTAAAAATTTAGGAGAATATACAGATTTATGTTTAAGACTTGATACTTTTATTTTAACTGATTGTTTAGAAAATTTTATAAAGAAATTTGTGTTGAATCCTTGTAATTATATTTCAACACCTTCATTATCTTGGGATTTAATGTTGAAAAGAAGTGGTGTTGTTTTAGATTTATTTATTATAAAAAATAATATTCGTGATGGAGTGAGTTTTGTGATGGGAAATAGATTAATTTTTTCTTGGAATGAAAAATATCTTTAAGATAAATATCCTGAACCTTTAACAGAAATTAAAGTGATGGTGAATATCAACAAGTTATGAAATGTTTGAATGATAAATCTGATTTGATTTATATTGATGCAACTGCTTTGTATTCATTAATCATGACACAATACTTATTATTTGGTAATTTTAAGTGGATAGATGTTAATAATATACTTCCGGTCAACCAGTACTGGATGAAATTTTGTCAACACCAAAAGATTCAAAGATTGGGTATTTTTTAGAAGTAGATTTGAAATATCCTAAAGAAATTCATGACAAGACAATTTATTTTTCATTGGCACCAGTAAAAACAATAATACAATATGAAGAATTATCACCTTGGCAAAAATTGAGAAATGTAGAAAAGAAAAAATCATCGACTAAATTATTATGTAATTAATATGTGTCATTATAGAAATTTACAATTTTATTTGAGACATGGAATGAAATTGAAACAAGTTTATAACATTATAAGTTTTAAACAGAAACCATCCATGGAAAGTTTTATTGAAGATAATATAAAAAATAGAAAAGAAGCAACATCGAACAAGGATGAATTTGGTAAAATGTTGTATAAATAATTCAGTCTTTGGTAAAACTATGGAAAATATTGATAAATATATAAACATAAATTTTTAACAAATAGTCTTAAAGATTTAATAAAATATTCTAAAATGCTTTCAAGACCAACATTTAAAAATTGTGAAAGATTTTCAAATAAATTAGTTGCTGTTGAGATTGGAAATTATGTAAAAGCTTATAAACCAATGTATGTCGGATTCAGTATATTAGAATTATCAAAATTACAAATGTATTATGATGTATTAAAACCATATTTTAAAGATAGAATTTCTTTATATTTAATGGATACGGATTCAATGTTTTTAGAAATTAAAAGAAATGAATCGTTTGATGATCCTTGGTCTGTTTCCTCTGAAAATTTATTTGATGAAATTAAAAATAATTAAAAATTAAATGGTTTAATAAATGAATCTGGTGAATTATTTACTTATAAAGATGAAAAACCTGGGAATCCAATATTAAGTGTAGTTGCAATTTGATCAAAACAATATGTATTAAAAATGGTTAAGGGTCAAGAAAATAAAAATAAAGGAATTAAAAATCTGTAAGTATAAAAATAAAATTTAATGATTTTAAAAATTGTGTTGAAAACAAATCTGATAAACAAGTTGAAATAATTCATAATATTAGATCAAGAAATCATGAAATTTATCTTGAAAAATCTTTAAAACAACATTGGATAATTATGATGATAAAAGATGGATTCAAGCTGATGGAATTTCAACTTTACCATTTGGATATTATGGAATTAAAAAACTTGTGAATGAAATTTAGAATTTTACAATATTACAATATTACAATTTTATAAATATTAGGAAATCCTAGGTTGCAGAATTATCAATTTTTTATTTTATCAATTTTTATTTTTTTATTTTATCAATGGTTAAATTTTTTTTTTTGTCGATGTTTAAATTTTTTTATCGATATTTATTTTATCGATTAATTTTTTTTATCGATTTCGTTTATCAAAATTCAAGTAGTGTGTAAATGAACACTTTCGGCGAAACTATCCAAATAGAAAAATAGAATTTTTTAAATTGAAAATTTGTAATTTGGAAAATTTATAATTTGAAGATTCGGGTGTTCAATGATTTCCTAGTGGAAAAATATAGTTATCCAAAATGCGATTTTTTTATACGAAATTTGGGGTTGTCGGGTAGTCTTTAGCCAAAAGTGCTCATTTACACACTACTAATATTTTTTAGGTTTTCTATATTCTTTGTGTAACTCTGTTGCAAAAGTTTCTCTCTGGTGTAACTCATTTGCTAATATTTCATTTTCTATTTCACCTTTGGTAGTCACCAACCCTCCAGAAGAAGTCAGGTTTTGCCCTCCACCTATGGTAGTCGCTAGCGTTTACCTAACAGTATTTTTGTTTTCATTCCCATTTTAACAATTACTCTGTCAATTTTTTCTCTAAAACTTGGATTTTTTATTTCATTAACATCTTGAATTAAATCAATATCTGCTTTTGTTTTGAACGAATATCTTCTTGTCGATAAGCAATATCATGTTTTAAAGCTGCAAGATGGACTCTTTTTATTGGTTCTTCTCCAGTTTTTGGTTTGTCATTTTCATCAAGTTGAATATCTAATCTGGTATCAGGACATGTATATGAGTGACATGTGTTAGCTCATGGACCCAAAGGTTTTTTATGGTATTAGTAGTCATGGAAATATGACTCACCTTATACAACGTCATTTTTGACGGCTTGGCCTCGGATTTCCCGAGCCGGGTTGCGGCCGGGCTCCCGCTTTATTGCTATGAAGGGGAGTTCGACCTCTCCTGAATCTCTTTGATGGCCTGGTCTGATTTCTCGTACGGGAGATATTGAAAATCCCGCATCCCACATCGCTTACCTGCACCTGGCAGCCGAGTGTTCGGGGGACCGTGTGATAATCCGGGACGCGTCGATCCACGAATTGTCTAAAAGGGATCATAGTGATTAAATTGTTTATCGGGAACATTCATCGTTATTATACTACATGATAGTGATGCAAAACTAATGACTTTAACTTCGTCGAGTTTTTTTTATTGTTGGTTTCAACTTTAAATCTATCCAAGCTAAAGGGCATTTGCAATATTAGCTGAATGTAGAAGTTCGTTGTCGATATTATAATTCTCTCAGCTGTTGTAATTAAAGTTAATCTATTTATGCACCAAGATGATTTTATCAATACTGCCAATGAACTTAAATACTGAATTATTGAACTGATCTTAACTAACATGCTATATTCACGACAATCTCAGCAGCATGGTGTTATCGCCGTTTCTGCATCCTGTCTCTTGGCGATGGTAAGCTAATTTTTTTGTTATATCTTTTCGGTTTAAATAACGAGAAAAATTTATTTAGTTGATGATATATTTGTAGTCGAACATTTGGGAGGAAGTTGACTCGGTTGCGGGCAGATGAAGGCATTTCATGTGAGATTCATCTCCTCAGAAAAATTCTAATGATGGGTGAAGGATTATTTGGAAGGTCTCCGTTATAGTCTGCGCCTAGTTTTGATTTTTACCTTTAGCACGGGAATTGATTTGCATCGAAGGTTGTTTCGGTTTTATGCATCGGGGTGTCGTATGGTCAACACGAGAGGCTAGCAGGGTTGGTTATTTTCCAGCTCATAATGTATTTCAATTCACTGATCAACTCCATGATCGTTTTGGGTTCGTACACGTGTGGGCATGAACTGGTTGCGGTTGAGGTTGGCTGCGGATGGGGAACTTTAACTTTCCACACTGATCAAGGTAGTCGGAGCCCCCTGATAGTCGTCTAGGCTCGTTCTAATCCGTCTCGAATGTGGGATTTGATTATCAGTATCTTTACCTTCACGCCTGGGTTGCGATTGGCTCCTAAAGCCGCCCATTTGGCTCGTTTGGGGAATCACTGAACGCCAAAAATATATTCGCCGGCTAAGAGTTGCTTGTATTTAGCGAGGACTATTGCGGATTTGTTGGCATAGTTTGGCATTTTATTTGTTGTAGTCAACGTTTGGGAATTTAATTTTGGCAGATTTCTTTAACGGTTCGGGTGATCATATTTTTTCCCGCGAGGAGAATATTCAGGTATCATCTTCTATTAGAGAAAATTGAACAATTTAACACCTGAATTTAATTTCATTTATTCGATACTTATGACATAATAATGGTGGTTGGTCTGGTTAGTTTTTGACAGATCCTCCTTGATGGGATAGTACCGATTTGTAATAAAATCTGGTCCATGGTTTGGGTAACAATCTAGGGCTAGGGCGAGTGAAATATAATGAATATAATCGCTAAGCTTACCGTTTCTTAATTTTCCCTTGTCTTCCATGCTCATTTCGTCCGTCTGATTCCTATGTGGAGTGTCGTTAGAATTTCTCGACATTTCAATAGTACAACGAAAATATGAAATTTTCTCCGTGGACATACTACTTATATCCATGCGGTGTGTAAGTTCTCGTCAGGTAGTAGTGCCAGTCGTGGCTGCACACTGTTGCTGTTAAAGGTCACATGTCGTTCGCTGCCGTAAGTGGGTAGAATTTACTTACTAGTTACTACCTGATTCTTTATCGATTAGAAATTTTCAATAAATGTCAGTTTGATTTCCTTTCAGTCAAATCATGCATGCCCGTAATTTATTTCCAAATATTCCTGGTTAATTTAGTATTGGTGAAAATTCTATTAAACTTCTATCTGGGTAATTTTGGTGGATTTTCTTTCTATGTCAACTGATTAATTAGATTGCTAGAATGACACTGCTCCTGGAACAGGAATCTATTTGTGGACTATCAATGGGATTCCGATAAACTCATTTCGCTGAATATTTGGTAGATTCTAATGGTTATTATTGTTATCCGGAAAGTTATCGGTTTTTAGGCCCGTTTTAGTCGTATTGCTTATTCCACATCTGGTTTGGATGGATCGCCGCCCTACTTCGTGAAATCTCTACTGTCGTGGCCCCTATGCATGGTCGACATTTAATACAAAGAGAATTTGTGGAACTGTTATTTATGGTGGCATTTGCCGATGCAGGATTCTTATATTATATTCGTTGTGGTATTCATTTGGAGTATTCAATTTATTTGATTTTCTTTTGTTATCGTTTATGACTGGATGGTCTTTTTCAAGTAATTTAATTTAATTATTAATCTGGGACTTGGTCGTTCTGATTTCTCCTTCTGTTTTACGCTTAACGATTATAAATATCCCTTTTAATTTATTTTAATATTTTTTGTTCTAATATCTCCTTAATGTACGTAATAAACCTCATGACCACTTGTGGCCGTCGTATCGATTCTCTATCTTTTATGAAAATTTTATTTGTCGTGACGTACAAATTTCATGATTAGTTAATAATAGGGTCGGGACGGATGTTTAAATTTTTCTTTTAGTCATTAGTCAGATAGTGATGGCAATTCCGGAATTTACCGCTGATTTACTGCTACGGGTATGGCGCGGTGTTATTTTTATGATGAAAACCGTTAGCAAATTTAAATGGGTTTATTGAACTCAGTTTTAGAATCACTTATTTTATCCTTTTAATGTTATGGAATCAGGTTATTTTTACGATGAAATTCATTAACAAATTGAAATTGAGTTTCGCTAAGCTTCACTTACAATCTTTACATTTTGAATTTTCAAAAGTCATAGCAACGATTTCTCGATATTAAATTCCCCATCACCTTCCCTTAATTGATCCTAGGTTAAACTATGTCGATGTTACGAGTTTAAAACTTTTATTTTGAATTGGTATATACATATTTGGCATAATACATTGTTGGATCATGATATAGCATTCTCGAAATCTCATTACAAACCTTTCCCAACGCCGACGCCCAGACAGAGCTCATATGAGGTTGTCTGAATGTGACATGGAGAAGTTTTCGAACATTCCTCCACTCACATTAAAAATCGTATAAATTGTTCTGATTCAAACTGGTTCAAGACTGTTTCAACTGGTTACAATCGATTGAGACTGGTTAAGATGGGTTAAAATTCTGTGAAAATAAATCGGTATATATACCTATTGTACGATCCTAACCTTGCGTGTTAAATTTGATGCGGTAAAACAAAATTTGACCTTGTGATTTTCTGGTATATTCTAATCTTAATATTATTATTTTCGTGATTTAACTTGACAATTTTATTTTTTGGCTTTTAATTGAATTGTTTTCAATTCAAATTATTTAATTTTAGTTCCAACTTTCGTGAACTCTTTCTTTTTTAGTTAATTGTCAAATTCCAGTCAAGTGTTTATGTTCTCTTGTTATTTCTATGTTTATTTCGATCGGGTCTTGTTGTACTTTGTTATTATTTTAATTTCCTTTGTGTTTTTCGATTTTATATTTTTATTGTTTCTTTCTCGTATTTTAGCATGGTTAGTTGATGTTTTATGGGTCTGATTTTAAATCTGCGTGTTGTATTTGCGTGCTGTTACCGATTCATTAAAACAAAATCGTGTCTTGGCCCTACATTTTTTACCCAGCACGTGCCCAGTACGTCTTTATTAAATTTTTGTGTTTTATTTTAAATATTCTTGTTGTATGTCTGTATTTATATTGATCCAATTAAACAAATCACAGAGTAACTTCGTTTGGGCCCAACAGTAGGCAATTAGGAAAATTATCAAAAAATATTTAATGAAAATTGTTGGGCCAGAACACAAACGACCTTGAAAATTGTTTGAAATGCATCAGTAATACAGCACAAAAACCCAGCACCAAGATAACTTAAAATACAATATACAACATCAACTAAACACTTTAAAATCCGAGAGAATATAAATAAATAAAAAATCAAAAAACATAAAAGTAAAATAAAATAAATACAAAATGCATCAAGAACCGCACGAAATTTACATAAAAAATAACACAATAACATGAAAATTTGACCGTAAAATGACAATTTATATAAAAGAAAAAGTTAATAAATTAAATGAATGAAAATGAAATATTTTTGGCTGAATAAATTTAATTAAAAATGTTAAAAATAAATTACCAATTTAAATTAAGAAATTAATAAAAATTTAATTTAGATAACACAAATAATTTCAAGGTCAAATTTTTTTAATCGCAATAAAAATAACACGCAAGGCTAAGGTCAAATTATAGGTATATATACTGATATGTTTTGACAGATTTTAATCATCTTATTTTTCAGTATTGATTTAAAAGCTTAATTTTCAGTTTTCAGTTTTATTTTTTGCTGTACATTGCCGTATGAAGCGAGATGGATGAATGATTAATGAATTGTGTGACCAATTATGAAGCCATACGCATGCCTGTTTATGAATCTATTGATATATGAATGAACGGTTCATGAGTTTATTGATTAAATGTATGGTGATCAAGCGATGAACAATGCCACGAACTTCTGATTTCTATGTGAGATGTGTCATGCCAAATAAATATTTAAAGCCAATAATCTTTATTGCATCGAAGCTTTTACCCGATTGGTACATTAACATTTATTTCTTTTTCGGCCCACAGCCAAAACACAAAGCAAGGAAGTAAAATTACACATAATTACCAAGCTGTGTAAGTGCGGTTTCTCCGCCTATAGCTTGTGCCCGTGAGGGTTCCGTCGTGCGCAACGACGGGCTCAAATCATTGAACCTAAATAGCGAAAGAGAGTAGCTTGAGAGTGGGTCTTTTAACTCAACTTTCTTGCACTCAATTTCGATAAAATCGACATAAAGTTTTATACAACAATCGGCTCAAAATCACTAACACCGAGTAGTCCAGTGGACACTCATTAACTATAATATGAACATAAATAGATCATAAGGACAAAGAGAGGGAAATGGTAGCGTGGAAAATAGCTAAATCGTTGCAACAGTTAAAATGAATAGCCATAGGAAAAAGATTAATCCGAACGACCAAAATTATGGAAAATAATGTTTTAAATAATATATAAGAATTAAATAAATTATGTTGAATTGAGACGGAAAATATGGGCAGAACGCTGCGCAAATTTTCAGAAATAATTAAAACATTTATCGTAAAACTGTAAAATAAAGGTGGAATGCTACTCAAATTTTCCGAATTAGTTAAAATACTTATAGAAAATAGTAAAGTAAAAATAAAATTTTGTTCGATTGTTAGTATAATATTCTCTTGAAACCACAAAATAAAGGCGGATCGCTGCTCAAATTTTCCGAATCAATAAAAATACTCTGTCGGAAACTGTAGAATAAGGCTGGAGTGAGGCTAAATTTTTATATAAGTAAAATATTTTTATAAAGCTGAGGAATAAGGACGGATCCCTACTAAAGACTTGATAATAATAAGGATAATGGTAATTATAATAATAATAATAATTATAATATAATAATAATAATAATAATAATAATAATAATAGTAATAATAAAAATAATAATAATAATAATTATTGTTGGGCTCAGAGCCAAAATTAAAACAAAATTACAAAACAAATTTAAACAAAAAGGTGAAAATTGTATAAATTAAAACAAAGTAATTAATGTTGTTTGGAAATTGTCAATATGGCTGCTGTAACATAAGCACGCACCGCAAGAAGAGACCAAAAATAAAATAAAACATATTAACTAAAACAAATTAAAAATATAACAAAATTAAATAAAAACAAATAATTAATTAAAATCCTTGAAAAAGCCTACAGCTGCAGACAGAAACATACGAGAAAAGAAATAAACTGCCAAAACCTTGCAAAATAAGGTTTAGAAAAAACACAGGCTGAAGAAGCGACCAGAAAACAAAATATTGGGGTTAAAAAAATAATATTGTAAGAAAATACTAATAAAAATAAAATCCAACAATAAAATATTAATATATCAAAAAATAAAGAAAAATATATAAAAAATTACAAAAATATTTCGAAATAAATAAAATAATTAAAAATCTCTAAAAATGGCGAAAAATCGCCAATTGGTCGCACACAGGAACAAAAACACTATAAATACGGCAGTCATTTTCATAATTTCTAACAGACTTACAGAATTTTAGACTACAGACTTTTAGACAGTCAGTCAGTCAGACAAAATTTTTTTAACCAAATTCTTAGAGACGATTGTGTAGAAAATTTTTATGCCAATTTATGTCAATTTTTCAAATCTGGTTGCATGACTGTGGATTGTAAGTACTGTTATTTTGTATAAATATATATTTCGGAGTTAAAGTTCTGGATGGTCGTGGAATCTTTTGGTGCCACTGACAAGTCCCCCTAAAATCTTATTTATATATATGTATTGAAATAGCTATCGATTAGGCAGATCCCGGTCCGGCTGGTGGATAAAGTTCCCTAGTTGCGATTGTGGGTCGCGCCTTTTCGAAACCTCGGTCTGTCCGCGACGGGGCCTGGAAAAATGGCACAGGACCCTCCCCACAGGGCATCGTTGAACGACTCACAACGGCTGATGGAAACGTCAGTCGAGGTGAGCAGGTAAATTTAAACTCGTGGGAAGTGCGACTTTAGTTAAGGGGGAATAAAGTTTTGTAGTGAAAATTTAAAACATTGTCGGAAAATTAATTAAAAATCAAGTAGGAAAGGATAAGATAGTGTAGGAATGTAAAGTTGAAAGTATTTTTTTCCAACAGTTGAACGATATAATCTGACAGAAGAGAGAAATGTTTATTGAAGTGACCGCAGAGGGTTGTAACTACTTAAAATCATGGGAAATGTACCGGGAGTTAAGGAATTGTTAATCAAATTTTAATATAGGTAGAAATAAAGGGTAAACTAGGACAAAATGTAGTCAATACAGTGATTAAACAAGTGAAATAGGAAATTTACCAAAAATAAGGGGAGGAACGCTGCCCAAATCTTTGAAGGATACCTTTATAAATAATGAGTAAAGATGATAAATAAGTATGAGAATAGTAGGAATAGACGAGTAAGGACCAGGATATAGAAAGAGAAAGACGTAAGACCTTCCATCGGCAGTCCAGAACCCGAAAGTTAAAATATCATGAGGAGTAGTTCTAGAAATGGAGCTCACCTGCTCATGAATTTTCAACCCTTATGTACATTACCAACATGGCAATCACCATGGGTACATAGGAGAAATAGAATAATAATCTTGATGGCATTTAGGGGGTAGATACACAAAAACCCTAGAAAAAATAAATAAAAATCCACCCCATTCGCCAACATTATGGTAATAGTAATAATGATAATGATAGTAATAATAATAAATATAATAGGAATGGTAATAATAAGGATAATAATAGTAATAGCAGTAATAATGGATTAGAATAATATATATGATGGTAGCGATAATAATACTAGTAATAATAATATGGAACACAGTAGTTATAATAGGGATATGAGTAAGAGAGATACTGTGAGGATATTTAATATAACAAAAAGTGTACAGGCCATGGTAAAAGTCGATAATACGAACAACGATAAGAAGGACCAGGCGAACGAACACAAAGATAAATGATAGGAGAATATGGGTTAACATTTGAAGGAGAAAGGAGAACAATGGGACCTAAAAATCGAAATTGAGCACAGGCCTTCTATCGGCAGCTCGTTGGACCCATGGGTCGTTCGGTTAATTACAGCATTAGCAATAGCGCTCACTTTTTGCGGACGATCCACCCACTCGAACACATTTCCAACTTTGCTTAGCAACGGGTGCCGAGTGGTAAGCGAAAGATATTTCTATGGGGTTGTCTGGGTAACAACCATATAGTTTCAAAATAACAACACCCAGAAACCTACCAAAATGAACACTGAAAATGAAAAATAAGTCAATAAATGGATAATTAGTTTTAACTTGTTTAATGATAAATAGAGGAATATAAAATAAAATGAGCATGAATACCTTCAATAGTAGCTCTTGAACCCAAAGGTTTGCCAATGTATTAGCAGTCATGACAATATGTCTCATCTTTCACTGGTACTACCCATTGGAATACATTTCCAACTTCAATTTAAAGGTTATCTATTGATTATATCTCTTATGTGAGTTTCTGATGGGATTCCCTAGAAAATGGCTTCGAATTATTTTTATCCGTTGGGTGCACTGCACTTGTGTTTTTCTTTTTTTATGTCAGACCCTTAAATTTTAAATACATTAAATCATCACAATTATGATTTTTTCGATTGAAAAGTTGAGTTAGACATAAAATATGATTTAATGACACGATTTTTTTATTACGTTTATCTAATTCCAATAGTGATAAATCGAAGACCATAAGAAGAATTTTTATACTTCAGCGATAAAGCAGCCAATAATGCACACATTAAATAATTTAGTAGTATGATTTTTAATTGGATCAATAATAATTGAGGTTGATAAATATTTAATATTTTTATTTCAAATAAAAACGTTAAATTAACTTATTTTTATAAATGAATTGTTTTAATATTCACAATTATTAACAATAAATCATGGCTAAAGGATTACGTAGTAAATCAAAAAGGAAAGTTAAGGCAATTAGAAGAATTGAAAATGCTCCTATTATTCGACAAACTTTATTAAAAACACTTTCAGTAGATTCATCAAAATCGAAGTATCCTTTTATTACATCAAAATCTTTTGAGGAATCAAAGTCTAATGAAGATGTACAAGAAAAGAATTGTGAAGGTAAAATCATTTAACAATTTAACTGAATTTACATAATTTGCAGTACCAATAGAAGTTGTACCAGAATTAATTGAAGGTAAATTATTAAAAAACAAATTTATTCTATATTTAATACCAAATATAGAAACTAATACCAAAATTGTTAAAAATCTTAAAAATGAACATGGAAACTACCCAATTTGGATGAACAAAAGAGCAATAAGGAAGCTTAAAAATAAAAAGAAAATTTTTTATTAAATAAAGTGTTAACCCATTTATTTAGTTAATAGTAGTTTTGAATTAAATAAACCAAAGCTAGTTTGTAATGAAAATATTAATTTTATAATGTTCAATGTAGCGTTTATTTTAAACAATTAAATTTTGTTAGATTTTCTTCATTTTTTGTGCTGTGCTTTACAAGACTTTGGAATAACAGGAAATCGTTATATATTTGACGTTATTTCAAAATCTTCTAAAAAGAGTTTTGTTTATTTATCATAAACCTTTTCACTTTTAATGTCTTATTTAGAGTACCTACTTCGTAATTTTTTCAGTTAAATCTTTTATATCAAAAAGTCAGCTGGAAATATAAATAATGGGCCGTCCGTAAATTATGTCACTATTAAGTTTATAAAGTTTAACTTAAAAGAGCTATCAAAATATTAAAATGACTCAGCAGACAATTTGAACAGTTAAAATTATTCATTAAAACAGTAATTCGATCATTCTAGATTGAATATGAAACAAAAGAACATACAAAAATTAGACTAGACAATAAATAAATAAATGTCATTTATCTGTTGCTGTTTTATAAAAGTTGTAAAGCATGCATTACAGAAAGAATACTGGTGGCAAAATAAAAGACCTTTAAAACCGATGACAGTTTCAACCTCACATAATGAAATGACAGCAGTTGATACTGAGGAAATGATTAATGGGAATAAATGTATAATAGTATTTTGTAATTATCTCAAAGTAACTCGAAGCTTATGCCACACCAAATCAAAAGGCCGATGCAATTGGTAAAATATTTGTTGAAGATATTATCTTTAGGTATGACGCTCCTAAAAAGCTGCTTACAGATCAGAGTAAAAATTTTCAAAGTGAACTGTTCAAATCAATAAATAAGTTATTCGGAATGTGGAAGCTAAGTACTTCTCTATCATACACAAACTGATGGATTGATCGAAAGATTTAATGGGATATTAATAAATATAATCTCTTATGTAAATCGTAGACAAAAGGATCTGGACGAGTTCTAAAACCTTGCTATTTGATTATCGAAATCCTTTCAATGTAAGTATCTTTGGAGAAACAACATTCCTATCGAATTCCAAGCACCGGTGTCTCAATATATAGGTATACCAGACTATAAATCAATAATTACAGCATTCGGTATGGACCAAAAACCGGGCTATTGATAACCACAATCAAGAAAAATACAAAGAAGCCTATGAAAAAAAGGCACATACCAATTATAGGTAATTGTAAGGCTCCTATTTATTCGCTATGCATTTTTTACTAAACACTATGTATTTTATTAGTGCCTTTATGTATTTTTTTCTAAGTAAATATTTATAAAATGCTAAGTATTATATTAATTATATAAGTAAAAAAATAGAATTCATTAGGTATTTAATTATTTTATTATAGGTAATATTTTTAATTTTTATAAATAAAAATACAAAAACTAAGTAAAACAATGAAAAATTCATAAGAATAAACAAAAAGTGACACAATAAAAAAATCCATAAAAATACAAAGACTATTTCACAAAGACTATTATAAAAATATTTGAAATTATTGTTTTAATAAGGCTTTTTTAGCTTTAGTTGGTCTTCCTCTTGGTAGTTTACTTCCAATAGAAGTATTTTTAGCTACTGCCGGTACTCTGCAATATTTAAGTCTGATTGAAATGCCGACAACATGCTTGCAAAGACATTTTTTTTATATGCTGGACAATTGCACTGACCGTCTGCCCAATTGGCTTTATCGTTTGGTAAATTAATGCGCCAGACAGTAAAAGCTCGCTTCGTAAATTGATCGAATGTTGTCCAGCGCATCTTTTCAACTTTGTCAATGTCTTCTTGAGTTATAGTTGCGTCACTAGCTGAAACATAGTAGTTTGTCGACTGTTCTTGGGGCACCGAAAGAATTGCTTTGCTTTCTTTAGCCCATTGATAAGACTGTGTACATAATGCTGTGTCGATTGATTGTTTTGTAATAAACTCCTTCAGACTTCGAGGATATGCTAGTGACCACTTTTTAGCAATATCTAAAGCTTGTTTGCTAAATCTAGATAATGGCGTGCGCTCTCTAATAGTTTCTTCGTCTTTAAGAACTCAATTATTTGACTCTAGATTATTGTTAGTACTTGGCATGAAGGGCATGTATCCTTTATACCAAGTATTGTGTGTCGTAAGTCACATATTCATATAGTCTAAAGATTCAGTCGCTTTTTTTGTCTCCATTTTATAACAAATAGAGAACTTGAAGTTGATCTACATCTTCAATTAATTCGTTTTGATGTTCTTTAGCTACTAAAGACTCGATTTTTTTGACACAATTTCTACGCATATGTGCCCAACACATCACAATTTCATTTTTATTAAAAACTTGTGAATAAGCTTTACGTATAGCGTTAGAAGCATCAGAAATCAATACACGAGGATTGAATAATGATGCATTTATTTTTTTCAAGCCAATATTGAAAAAATAAAATTAAAATCAGCAGTTTTTTCATTGGTACATATACCTAGGTCAAACGAATGAAAATGCCTATCTAAATCGGTTGTACCAATAATTAAAATTGGATAGCCCTGCCAAACCAGATTATAAGTTGCATCAGCATTTAAAATTGTTCATGCTGTGGCTAGCTTAAGTAATCTTATTGTATTTATAAAAAATCTAAATTTAGAGCCGTGGTTTTCTTCATCTTCATCGCTTTCTTCATTACTCTCTTCACACTCATATTCATCGGCATAAGTTATTTTATAATTGACTACAAAGGCTTCATCTTCTTACTCTGGTATAGAAGATGATGATTGAAGCCAATTTTCAAGCTCACCTAAACTTATTACTGGTGGCCCGTAAACTTCATTTCTAATCTTGTTTAATTGATTTCTTAATTGCATAGTAGTAGGAACAGGCTTTATACCTCGTTCATGAAAGATTTCTAACATTCTCTTAGGTTTTATTTTAAGCTTAAACAACTCTTTAATTAGTTCTTTAGCTTCGTTAGATATTGCAGATTTAGACATGTTTTCTTCATGCTTATGCTCAGCTTCTGCCCTAAAAAGAATAACTTCGTCTCATCTTGAGTCGTAAAGTAAATGTAATGCAGAAACACATTGCTTGCCTTTAAATTTAACTTGATTGCATCGATAGTAAACTTTTTTACTTTCTTCAGTTTTGTTGGAATAAGAGTAACTCTATATCTTCTCTTCTTTAATTGCAATTTTTGCTTTTTTAGCACTTTTAAATACTTTTTCATGAGTCCAAACTTTGTACACTTTTTTGGCTCGTGATTTCTTTAAACTTGTAACTTCAACATCAAACTCAAGATCAGACTGATAATCTTCAACTTCTGCAAAATTATTAGCCATTATAAGTTCAGTATTTGTTTTAATTTTGTTTATAATAAATAAAGACTTTACTTAGAAAAACATACCGCTTTATTGAAAGTTTGTAATAATTGTCGAAAAAAAATAAGATCTAAGAACATCTTAGAAAAAATTAAGATTTATTGATGGATTTTATTAATTGACATATCGTTTTTTTATTTTACTTATAACTTGTTTTCTTGACTTGGCATTTATTTATTTTACATAGTTTTTAATTAATTACTTAGCGAATGTATTAAATATCTAGAATTAATTAATTAACATAGAAGTGTTTTACTCTACTGATACTGTGTATTTATCTACATAGAAAGTGTTTATAAAATACATAGCGTTTAGTAAAAAATACATAGCGAATAAATAGTTCTCTAATTGTAATGGGCATTACACCTTCTACCAATTTAAAAAAATTTATTCACCTTCTACTCAAATTAAAAAATTGTAACAAACTTTCATGTGTTAAATCGAGTAGTGATATGTTTCTTATTCAGGGTAAATACACTGTGAATTTAGGGAATAGAGCCTGTAGTTGTAAACAATTTTCAGATGTAAGAGTTCCCTGCATTGATTTTAGCTGGGCTACTAATGAAGTAAATGCCAAATTAATCAACTATGCTTCAAACTATTCCACAATGTATTCCAATAAAGATTGTTATAATACGAGAATAAACCTTGTTTCGTCAAAAAACTTGGTTAGATCAGCAATAATAGCACCTTTTGAAAGAAGCCAATGAAAAATAAATTTATCGATTAAATTTTATCAATTTGACATTGTTTTTTTATTTTTTGAATTATATGATACATTTATAATTCAAATGATATATGAACATTTGTTTGTCATTTGGTAAATAAAACTTAAACTTTTTGGTGAAATAAAGGTGAATAAAAATTTTTATTTGGTTAGAAAGTGAATAATTTTTTTTATTTGGGTAGAAGGTTTAAAAATAATTTTAAAATGTTTGTTTAGTGAATATTCCCTAACTGTAAACAATAGATATTCTAAATTATATAATATGCGTGTATGTGTGTAAGTTGAAGTTGCATGAATGAAGATAATGTAATGTATGTCTTAATGTCAAAGATGCGATTTATGTATGGATGTGTGTATCTTGCTCAAGATATTTACAATATAATAATTTCCTCCTGGGAGTTACTCACTTGTTTTAGATAATAAATATTGTGTATCTAAATTCTTCTAACATGGAGATCACGCCAGGACTCATGAAAAATAATCAATTGAATGTTTTTATTCCAACACCAAAAATGTTTACCATTGGAGACAATCTGGAATTTTTTAGAAGAAATAAGAAGATTTTATGATATAACTCAAACTCCAGTCCAATTGCAAAAGACGTTCATAAGAGCATTCATGTCAACCGAAGAAGCTAAATTTTACAAAGAAGTTATAATTAATTATAATCTAATTTAAAATTAATAACTAAAACGAATTTGAACTAAATGTTACTTGTACAATTGTGGTTAGTATATCTTTCTCTGGGCTAATAAATATAATATTACTAATGATAAGTAAAATTAATTGTAATCAAAAATCATATTTTCTTAATTTAATTATGATATTACTTTCTAATTATATTTCGCATGGCTTGTCATTTATGAAAGTTGTTTAAATAGATTAGAACTTTGTTTTATAAAGAAAACAATATTTTAAAAAGTCCTAATCCAATCAAAATGGGATTATTAAATTTGACATTGAAAAATATTTGGCTATTTTAATGATAGCGAATCTAATACTTACAAATTAAGAATTGTAATGTTTTTTCTAATTAGCAATTAATTATATTATCATCGGATTTGAAGTTCATACAAATATCTAAGGATTTTCGAATAAAGCGGGTGTTAAACCTTCGTTTTCGTTGTTTCGTAATAATAAATAGTGATACAATACAGTCATGCTTCAGTAATTATGTGTACATTATTGTACATACTCAAATAGGTACGAGTTCCTTGAAATGTGATTTTCTGAATTATTTAATTATGACTATCATAACGCATTAATTGGAAAATCCGTTATTTAATCTAGTTATTCCTGTGTAACTCGCGTATCATTCTTGATATAAACCTTCTAGATGGGCGAAATTTATAATATTGAACACAGACACGTCAGTATGCATGATGAATCAACTCCTTAATTTGAAGTAGCTAAATGAATAACGTCTAAAGTATGAACATTAACCTGATAGTGGTATTTGATTTACTAAACTAAACTATTTTGTTTTAATTGCCTACATGAACGGGACCTATACTTTTAATACTACCTAAATAAATGAGAGATAGAATATTTATATTAACTCGACCATGATCTTTAATTTATTAAACCATTTTATTCGAAATTAGGTACAGATATATCCTTTAATATTACTTAAATACATGAGAAATAAAATATTTATATTAACTTGACAATGATATTGGGATTATTAAACCACTTTATTTGAAATTATTTATAGATCTACTCTTTATTATTATCCAACTAACTGAGAATTAAATAAAATATTTACTTATATGAATTCGAAAAGGATATTTGATTTACCAAAACATGTTATATGAACTTATTTATAGAATAGGATCTGAAGCACGTTATAGCCATCTGTCATTAACGCATAACTTAGGAGCGAATTAAAAATCAAAACAAAATTTTCTATCTGGCAAATGATATTTACGAGAATAAATCGAATTATTTTAACATATTTTAGTTATTAAATCTAGCGATAACCTGGAATTTGGGGAAATACATCAAAAACAACGGAATATTTCATCATTTGAAATTGATTGGGTTTCGTCATTCCAATTAATTATCTCCGTGGGGAAAAATGTTTAAATCGTTCTAACACTCGGATCGTCTCTCCATTGCTAACGAGTCACGCAAAGTCGGAAATCCTTGTGTAATTTTAGGAGTACCGGTTGTGGTAGTTGTAAACGGGTTTGATATCGTGTATTCTCTCGACTGGCTCAAATGTGCATGATCTCTACTGGTTGGGGGTTTAGTACAACCAAAATAATCAAGAGAAAACACCGGTCTTTCAAGGATCAAATTTTATATTTTTTACATCATTATTGTTATCTTGCATTCTTAGCTCAGAAGTTAGCATTGGAATTGAAGAAAGATGCTGAAAAGTCTTCGAAAAACTTTCGAATTTAGGAAGAGATTTAAATGAAGCTATTAGATACAAAAAAGAAATGAGTTGATTCAAGATTTCTTTAGAAAAATTGATCGATTGGCAGAAACTCTCTTAAGACACAAATTATCGAAAGAGAAATAAACTGCCTTTTTATTGCAAAATACAATAGAAGATAAAGATATAAAAAGAGAAATAAAAATGAGAAATATTTCCAATGTCAAAGAGGTTTAAGAGATTATTACGAAAATAGAAGAAATTAATAAAGAGATGAAAAACTAAGATTTTGCTGCTATGAAATCAATGTGGAAATATGCAGATGTGGTCCAAAATCAAAATCAATATTTACCTCAACAATATCGACAACAAATTCAAAGATTTCGAGAAAAAAACCTACAACGCAGAGAATAATAACAGAAAATGATAACAGATTTGTAGGTCAAAGGAGTTTACCTTGTCGATCTTCTATTCTACCAACACAAAACCGATCGGATTTTTCAAATCCTTATGAGCGGTGAAATAGATGATGCGAATAATTGCGATCAAGACAATGCTGGGATGAAAAAAGTAGGACATATAAGAGCCCGATGTCCGAACATAAAATGTTTTCATTGCAAGAAGGCAGGCCATTTTAAATTCCAATGCTTCGATCTAGGAGTAACTCAGAGCTACAGATATCAACAGAGTATGGTAGCAATTTCAGGTCAAGAAGATGATGAGAACATGATGTCTGACATTGAATACCAAAATGACAAACTTCCAACACAGGAGAAAGTGATTGAAGTGATAAACTAAATGTTAGTAAGATCTTTAATAATGATTGTATGTATGATAATTTTTGTAGTTGTTTGCATGAAATTGAATTTTTTTGATAATATTTGGTATGCTTGATGTTATATGTATAAATAGTGTAGATAAAATAGATAAAGTGATGGACAATAGCCACTATAAATAATTGTTATGATAGTGTAATAAAATATGATAAAATGGAGGGTAGGCCAAGCATTAATATCTTGATCAATAATAAAAAATTTAATTTACTTTTAGATTTGGCGCTAAATTAAGTTTCATCAGTAGAGAAATAATAGACGCGTTCGAAAATCTAAAAGTAGAAAATACTTATTTATTGGTAAAATGTGCAAATGAGAGCTCCTTAGAAATATTAGGTAAATTTGGTTAACAATAAAAATTATAAATCAAGAAAATAATGTTGATTTCTTAATTGCCAATGAAATTTCACCAAGTCTAATAGGAGGAATTAATGTTAGATAAATTTAATATTAAACTTGTATTGAACCCATGAAAAGAAAATATTTTAATGTTGGATGAAGCAAAACCAAACAATTTTAAAAAAATGATCAAATTAATCGAGATGTAACTTTGAATAAAATGATAAAAGACTATGAAAACATATTTATGAAACATAAATGGGATGTACGCAAAACCAATTTAGTAAAACATGAGATATTAACAAAAAATGAACATATTGTTATTAATCCTAGGCGTCAGCTATTTCATTTAATTGAGAAAATTGAAAAAATATTAAAAATATATATGAAAACGGAAAAGAACTCACCTTTAGTTTGAGTAAAAAAAAGATAAAGATGAGATCAGGATTTATTTAGATTATAGAGTATTAAATGGGGTGATAGAAAGACCAATATTTCTCATTCAAATACTTAAGAAATTTTAGATATTTTGTACTCGCAAAATATTTCATCACCCTTGATTTAGGAAATGCTTATTGCCAAGTTGAGTTACAGGATGAACCTAGATTAAAAACAGAATTTTCCACAAATAATACTCAATATTGTTTTAACCATATGCCATTTTGGATTGTGCCTGCACCTACAACAATATAAAAGCTCAAGAATAAAGTATAGAATTTAGTCAAAAGGTTTGCACTAACACTGCTTAATTGCATTTCTTTCACTCTCCACAAGCCACTGTATATCCATATTCAAGTTTTAAAATGCCGATACTACACAATCTTTATTTCTTAAGAACTTCTCGATCATACTTGGCATAGTGTTCCACCTGGTTTGACAATCTAATATTAACTGTAGTTCGAATTTTTCTACCTTTTTAACATAATCTTGCAAAATTCCATTTTTAACAAGTGATAGTTTAAATATCAAAATTATTTTTCTTACCTTTTCAATTGCTTGCCGGTAATTAACTTTAATAATTCAAAGAGGAACTTCCAGTTCTCGATGAAATTTTCTCTTCGGAGATGAACATGGATCTGGAAGTGAATGAGGACAACATTCAAGAGCTGGTGGAAGAACATGACCAAGAGCTGACCACCAATGAGCTATTGGATTTGCATTGTGAGCAACAGCGAAAGTTTGTGGAGGAGATCTCGTGTGAGAAAGACGAGAAAAAGGAGGAGGAATCACTTACTTTAAATGAGATTAAGGACATTTGTAAAATGTGGCAAACAGTTCAAAATGTTGTAGAAAAACACCACCGAAATAAGGCTGTGGCAGTGCGAGCAGTCAATCTTTTTAATGACAATGTAATGTCACATTTTTGGGAAATTATAAAAAGAAGGCAGAAGCAAATGTCCATTGATAGTTTCGTCGTTAGAGTTACACAAAAAGAAAAATGATTCCAGTGTTCCAAACTCAAATTAATTGTGTGTATTATTTTTATGTACCTATATGTATTCTTTTTATTTTGTATTAAACATTTTATTTGAATAAAACTTTTGTTGTGGAACGAATTATTTGGGTTTCCATTATTTGTTATGTGTTATTCACTTTGATATACTAGTGCTTCGGATTACAAGTAAGTTTCCGGAACGAATTAAGCTCGGTAACTGATGTACCACTGTATTATATTATCGTTTTTTCGTAAAAAACTGCTAAAATCGCCAAGTGTAAGGCGTGATTATAAGATTGCTGTAAAACAAAAGAGCCAATCTACCAATTTTTTTCATTTAGCTTGTACCATCTGTTGTCGCGGAATTAATATCTTCTTGAATTTCAACATTAAATTCTTTTAATTTAATATCAAAAAGTGAAAATATATTTTCTACTGGATAAGATCCGAATATTCTTATCGATCCTAAATTAATATCCTTAACTACAGAACAATATAAGTGAACATTTAAAATATCTTCGGTTTCGAAAACTTGTCCATTTGTCTAGAAAAATACTAAATTTCTTATTTTCAGTTTTTAACAGGGATTTTTTATTTTAAATCTCAGTACAAATCTCATAGTAAAAATTATGTATCAACATCATAATGTCAGTACGTTACTGTGGTAATACAAACCCCATCATTTTTATCTTATTGCGTATAATATTTTTATTGACAATAAAGATTAAATAAAAAAGATTAATTTTTATTTCAAATCAAAAATATCCGAGTAATATGCTTTACGCATTTCGGCCAACGATATGTGGATTGTTTGGTAATGTTTGAAATCGTGGCAACATGGACATCCATTTGAACATGTTACTCTCATAATATCTTTACAAACAATGCAATTTTCAACACATCGGTCACTAGATCCCTGAACGTTGTTATAGTGAATCTCAAGAAGTTCTTCAATGTGGTGGGTTATTGGGTGTCGACGTTTGTCTAACTACTCTTATGGTTACCCCAGTAACGCCATACAAATATTTTCTAACAACCACTCGGCACCCGTTGTTAGGCAACGTTGGAAATGTGTTCGAGTGGGTAGATTGTCCACAAAAAGTGAGCGCTATCACTAGTGCTATAATTGCTCGGATAATCCCTGGGTCCAACGAGCTGTCGTTAGAAGACCTATGGTTGCTTTAAATTGCTGGGTCCCCGTATAGATTCTAGTTTATTAGTACGTATGAGCCCCCCTATTTGAACTCATCAAGAAGGAGAAAAAAAAATATAATAAACAAGTATCTACGCATATATTTGATTTACATCGTAAACATATTTTATGATTTCGTCAAGTCTTTATTCAATAGTCGAGCGGCTCGGCGTTTCGCGCGCTCTTTCCGTCCGGGTCGGTAGTTACTCGATGGTAAAGGGGTCATTGGGGTTGCTATGGGAATTGCTGGTGGTGTTGTGATCGCCTCGCGACAGGCCAACTGAGTAGGGGCGAAGACGAGTGGATAGGTTACCGCTGCCCCCTCTTGACAGGCGGACAGCGCAACTTCCAGCCCCTTTATTTGGATTCTCAAGCTTTGGGCCAGTTGTTTTTCTTCGGCCCATCCCTTTTGTGCCGCGGTAAGCCTTTGGTATAGCGATTTCGCCTTCTTTGGGTCTATCCAGGTGGCCTTAGTTTGTTGGACTTCCCGAGATAGTTGGATGATTTGTTCGTGAAGATTTCTATTGGCTTGCCTCGCGTGGATCAATTCAGCTTGTAGTACTTGTAAGGGTTCCATTACTACAATAATCAACATTAAATCTTTCTAATAACTCCGATAATTAGCTGTACAATTAAGATTAAACAAGATTTGCAAAGTTTAGCTGATAGAATAATAAAGAAAAATGAAAATCGAATAACAGTTATTTATTTGGGAAATTGCGAAGAATTTTTGTAGTCAGTGATCACGATCAGTGAGGTCGTGAATCCTCAAAAAATTTCTTGATTCCTTCCTCCGGGGAGTAGTCTGAAATCACAAACACGGGCCGCTTTGTATTACGGGCCGGTCTCGGGGGGGTGGATAGACGTCCGCGAGTCGTCCGGCTGCGAGATCGTCCTCCACATTGACCAGGTAGTCACTGGCCGTTCCACTAAGGCGTTGACTCGGCGCTGGTGCACCTTGAGATGGGCCAGAAGCGCCTGAGCCCGCAGATGGATATCTTGGGCCGGACTTGGGCACTGGATTGTCCTTCCTTTTTGAATTGGTTCATTGTGAGCTCCACCAGGAGCCTGTCTTCCTGACAATTTTCTCCGGGCTGAGGTATGTTGGGGTACCTATCCTGGCTGATCCGTCTCCAGGCTCGACGCCACTGGTCCGCGATGGATGTAGGGACCCACTTGAATGGTCCAGAGCTTTCTGAACAAAATCAGGATCAAGTAAGGTTTGTCATTGAGATTCAATAGTTGTCGCCGAAATTGGAGTTTTTATTATAATTTAAAAGAAAAAAACTCATTTAAAACAAAGATGATATTGGGCTCCTGGTCCTCCTCCCTAAGTTTAATTGTTACTGGCCTTGAAACCCTGGTATCGTCAACTCCGTTGGTCCTAGTATCTCAACGAGAACTCTATCATCTAGCTGAATGGGTTATGAATGCGTCAGTGGGGAACAACCTTGCGTTACTCTATTTCCCTTACCGTCCTACTACTATTTGATAATTACCCTTTCAGCTGATATCGAAATTTAAAATAATAAATAAAAGGACGCATTGGAGTAGATTTAGCGTTCATTTTGGATATTCTAGCCGTGCATTCATATCTATACCAAAACATTCGTTCTCGTCAACATTAGTTGTCCGAATTTATCAATTTTTATAAATCAAAAAATATTAAAGTTAAACTGGTGATGATTTTGGGTTCCTTATCCATTTATCGAAAAAACAGTGAAATTAGGTTTTTGCTGGTTTGCTCCCTGATGTGCCTATTCAAGAGATCGCTAATCTTAAATTGTTAATATTTGAATTCTCCTACATTTATTCAAGGAATAAAAAAACAAATTAGGAATAACATTAGATCATTATATCTTTACTCAAGAAAATTTAAATTAACCGTTAATAGCTTTACTTTCTCATGTAATTACCCAAGAAATTTTAAATAAATTGTTAATATCTTTATTTTCCTATATATTTATCCAAGAAGATTTACAATAATTGTTAATAGCTTTAATTTATTATATATTTATCCAAGAAAATTTAAAATAATTGTTATTAACTTTCCTTTATTTTTTTTTTTTTTTATTTACTTTATTATATATTTATCTAAGAAGATTTAAAATAATTGTTAGTAACTTTACTTTATTATATATTTATCTAAGAAGATTTAGAATAATTGTTAGTAACTTTACTTTATTATATATTTATCTAAGAAGATTTAGAATAATTGTTAGTAACCTTAAATCCTTATAGTTTATTCAAGATTCATTTTCGGAAATTTAGAGTGAGAATTCGTAATCAAAATTTACCTCCCATCTGTGGGCTTGAACCCCACATTTCTTCCCCATTAGATATTCTGGTTGAGACGTCTTCGTCGGTACATTCATGAGGTGAATTCATTTTAGAAAATTGTCGAAAAAACAAACTTTAAACTGAACGGAAACCTGGACTTTCGCCTATATAATTGAGCGGTTGGTGAGTGTGTTCGGTGAGTGTGCGTGATATGTTCATTCGCGCCTGTTTTTCTTACCCGATACGTGACTTGTCGGACTTTCTACAAGTCGCTGTCTCTGCTAGGTTTGGTGAGGTAATAAACTAGCAGGCCGACCGTATTTGTGTACCGATGCGTGCATGTATACTCTGCTGGGGTGTCTAGACAGCGAGAAAATTATTTTGTCTACGACACTCAGATGCATTGATCTAGTAGTGATGTTGATAAATTCGATACTCTTGATGAGCATTCGCAAATTTTTTACTGGTCTTGGTACTATAATTTGAAATGATTCTATTGTAGATGTCATTTTATTTATATGGTGATCGATAAATTTGTTGCGAGGCTTCCTCTGTTCGAGTGGGTTAATTTGAGGCTGTGGTTTCCGGGTTCGTTGATCCCTATACAAGGTTGACAATCTCTAATGGAAGATTTAATTCTCTATGAAGACGGTATTTAGCATGATTGGTTTTGGAGTGCAGGTTGGTGGTCAAATCGTTGCTATGATGAGTTAATATGAGTATATTATTATAGTCGCGGTGGTTGCGTGAAGCTGTCGCGGAAGCCGATGGTGTTGACTCGCTCAGTTGCTCCTTGGCAACGGACTCAGATCCAACTTGTCTTTGTCCGGTGGTCATGAATTTGATCTCTACATTTGACCATGTCATCATGGTTTATATTGATTATTATTAAATTTGTTTGCTGTCAATCGGAAGATTTTAGACTTTGGCTTATTCATGGAAATTTTATTTATTTTTCATCTTATCACGGTAATTTGTAATGATTCGTATTACCTTTCCATGCTCCTCGTGAATACTTGTGGAAATATTTTTATTTATCATTTTTCGAGTGCTTGTAGAATCTCAATGTAATGATGGTATCATCTACGGTTTAATCGGCTTTTAATTTATCTCGATTTAATTTACTGCGGAGATTTTAAATGCAAGCTAATGTATCATGATTAACTTTGCTCGTCAATGAATATTCTTATGGATTTAGACCTTGTTTAGACTAGTGATGATATTAATTCATTGGTTTTCTTGGCAACTACGGTAGGATATGGGATTTCGGGTTAGTGTATTTACGTTATCAAAATCTTTCGGTCATATTTGTGGATCTCAGTTTTTCAGTGGTACTCTGTAAGATCGTGGTGGGTAAAGCTTCCTCGGTTCTCCTCTCTTAATAGTTTTATTTGTAGCTAACTATTACTGTATTCATTGTTGGAAATTTTACCGGTGGTGAATGTGCAGTGTCTGGGATTTAGATTCATTGAATTATTTTATCATTTATTTTAGAGGGTTAATTTATCAGGTTACTTTAGGGTTAGTATTAGTCTTTCCTCAATTTAATTTCGGTGCTCTATTTTATCTCAGGGTGGGTAACCAATTATTTTATCGCTTTGATATGAAAACGATGTCCAAAAATCTATGATTTAAAGCCTATTCATCTCCTATTAGAGTAGATATGTCAAAAATTCGTAATAGCGCCCAGATTTCTTAAACTTTCTAGGTCGATATAGATGGTTGAGGGGTTATAGTCATAGTTTATCCCTTTAGATATTTACAAACGTCTAACAATTTTGGTTGATAATTATTTTAGATTCACAACAACGATTCCATTTTTTATCACCCCGTTACCTTCCCTTTGGTTGATCCAAGGTGCGTTGTGTTTATATTATAATTAGTGAGTGCCCACTGGACTACTCGGTGTGATGATTTTGAGCCGTGTGTAAAATAATTTAGGTCGAATTTAAACAACCGGAGAGACGAGGAAGTAGCCAAAACCACTGCCTTATCCCTCCATCTTCTTTACGGGTTAATATTGACATTCCGATCACTGCGTTCCGCACGCCGGGTCTTCACGGTCACAGATCATCGGCGATATTCCACGCACTTACACAAATCTGAATAATGTGTATGATTTTACTGACTTGTGATGTGTTTTGGGCTGTGGGCCGGAAAAATTTCGACATTCATTAAAGGTAGATATTGAAAAAACAATTTTAGATATAAATAATTTATTAATATTAAACAACATAATAATTACTTGTCCCAACAAAAAATCATAATAATACTACTCTCCCCACGCCGACATCTAAGCAGAGCTCTGTCGAGATTGCGAAGACGCGACGTGGAAAGAGAGTTTCACAATAAAACTCACACTTACAGAAAATAGATTTTTAAAACTAGTTGAAAATTTCAAAAAAGATGTTTTATTCTTATTTCATGTGAAAATGCATCGGTATATATACCTATTTTTTGTCTCTAACCTTGCGTGTTCTTTTTGATTTAGTAAAACAAATTTTGACCTTGGGTTTTTCTAGTGTATTCTAATCTTAATTTTTATTATTTTGAAATTTTATTTGACAATTTTTTCTTTAGATTTTTAATTGAATTATTTCTAATTCAAATTATTTGATTTTTATTTCATTTTCATGAAATTTGGTATTTTTTAATAAATTGTCAAATTTTGGTCAAAATCATTGGGTTTTCGTGTTATGTTTATATTTAATTCGTGCAGATCTTGGTGCATTTTGTTATTATTTTAATTTTATTTTTATGTTTATTATTTTATATTTTATTATCTTTTTTCTCATATTTGATAGGGTTTAGTTGATGTTTTAATAGGTTTGAATTTAAATTTGCATGCATGTGTGTTACCGTTCATTTAAACATTTACAAGGCCGTTTGTGTTCTGGCCCAACAAATGTTAATCCCTGTGAAAGGGTAAATATTTTTTGTGAGAAACTCTGGTGCGCAATAATCCAACGTATTTTTAATTCTTGGATAAAGTTCCTGAATTTTTTTTTAAATTACTTCAAAGATATAAACTAAATAATAAAATAAAATACATATTTAAATATACATGATTTACCTTTTGACATTTTTTAATACTTAATAAAAAATAATAATAACTTAAAAACATAAAAGTTTTAAACATTAACAAAAATATACAAAAACAAAGAATATTTTCAAATAATTTATTCATTCAAAGTTCTTCATAATCATCATATTCTTCATTAACTTCCAAACATTCTTCTAGACTGTTACCTAAAACCACATCACCTCCCCTATAATGACCAGATGCTCTACTTATATTTTCCCCCACCCAAACCCTTTTATCATCCTTATTTTTTAATGCAGTTTTACTGTTTTTATTGTAAATAATTGATGTTTTTTATTAGTAATACGAGTTTGTGGTACAGAAAAAATTAAGTTTTTGTTATAACAATCTAGGTATGACTTATGTTTTAAGTCAGTACCCTTCAATGTTATACCCTTAGCTTTGATACTTTCAACTTCAGATAAGAGGCTATAACATTTTGGACGAAGGAACACCCACTCCTTATATTTAAGTCCTTTATTCTTGTCTTTGAATTTTCCAATGACAGAATCAAGATTCTTACTATACAAGGGATGTTTTGGGTCATAATTAGAAGTTTCGAGGAGATTATCACGAACCATAGCAGATAAAAGAATGTCTTACTTACAATTCTTAATTTCCAGAAAAAACGAATCGGTGTCCCAGCAACTATATTAATTTCACAAGTGAATTCGTTTCGATACTTTTATAACTCTATGTATTGTAATTGATACATCCTAAGTTTAGATAAATCGAGTACAGTTTGTCCAATGTAACTCAGTCGATCTAAACACACCGATTCCTTATTAAATAACACAGAGACCAAATCATTGTCGATTTTAAATGATTTCCTAAAAGTTGTTTTTGAGCAATAATTAATTAATTTGTTTGCAGAATTACATAATCTTAAATTAATTCATTTTTTAAATTTCCTACGGTTTTCCGTAGAGGCTATTATTTAAAAGTTTATAATAGTTTTTATCTAAGTCATTTGTTGATTCCGCTCTAAGCTGTGCGCTAGTGACTATATCCTTTTGTTGGGTTATTATTATTGAAAGTCGGTTCCCTCTGACTCCTCCTGTCCTTTTCGAATTAAATAAGCAAACCCAACACAGAATAATTTTATTTGCACTTTACCACAGTTAAAACTCAATCCGATTTATTTGAACGTTTTGTAATTACAATTTCATTGATTTATTTGCACCCTTCAACCACCGAATAAATTTGATTATCTTAAGGTAGGTTATCCAATGGATAATCACCCTTTCTGATAGATAATGTTTGACTTTACTTGGGTTTAGATTCTTTTACTGACCTGACTAGACTACTTGTTTGCTTCAACCACTGGCCATTTCGTGTTTTTCCCATTCCCTTTTATACTCCTGCTCAGACTGTTTTCAGACAATTGTCAACAACATTTGCTACATTATTAAATTATTAAAAATAATTACTTCCCACAGACTACCTTAGCCGACATTTGTCAACAACGTTTGCTACATTACTAAATTACCAATTGGGAAATAATTACCTCTCCATAAATCAGTGGCACCCATTTAACATTATTTAAGCCAATTTACCCCTTTATATTATTCCGTCAACACGACGGGTTTTCCTCATCTCTCGGGTTTTCCTCATCTCTCGGGTTTTCCTTATCTCTCGGGTTTTCCTCATCTCTCGGGTTTCACATTGCCTCGGACTACCTATTAGTAATTAATTTTTTTAATTAATTTCTTTTTTTGTCTTATATTATTTTCTAGGAACCCCTCACTAAATTTCTATTATTATTTCTGGACTCGTCTCTCAATTTGGCGTTCAACCATATCGATTTCCCCCGATCAATACTACTTTCAAATTTTGTAAATTTTTAGTTAATGTTGCACTTTTATCATTTTGGTGTTTTACTGATTTTACTGTGCTTCTTTCGTAATACCCCAACACTTTTTAAATATTGAATTTTGATTATATTTAATGGCTCTATGTATATGTGTAATTTTAATTTGCAAAGAAACAAAAAGCTGCAAAAGTTTCCAATGAAGAACATAATTCTTCTTTGGATAATGCGTTAGCATTAACTTCTCAACCTTAGAACCCGGAGCGCACATTTTTTCAGCAGCTACTCGAAAATCATTAAGTTTATCATGAATAAATGTTGGGATTTCTAAATCTACTTCAAGTGTGACAGCAAATGACAGTGATTCAAGATCCTTTTCAAAAAACTAATTAAATTATTTAACCCGCAAACGATGGAAATAAAAATCAACGATTTTGTTCATTTTGGAAAAAAATGTCCAAGTACACAAAAATGACAGAATACCAAGAAATAAATCTATAATTTATGAGCAATTCTTACAAATGATGTGTAAATGTTCTTTGCATATAAATCTGTTACATTTAACACATGTGACAGTGCACCGTTTTCGATCAATACACATGTAGCAGTCACCACATGGAATCGATAAGACAGCTGTTCTTTGTCATTACTTTTGATTTCATGTACATCGTCAGCTTCCAGCACAACTTCATTATCACTACTGCTACTAGAACTTTCTCCTAGGATAGCACGTAGAGCAAATGCTTTTGCTGCTCGTGGATGAGAACTCATGTCAATTGTGATATGTTTATGTAGTAGCAAACCCTCTACCCGACTAGTATAAATGCTGTATTCTAACATGACACTCACACACTTATAATGAGAGCATGACAAAGTGCAGACAAACGCATGAACAAATCCAGGTGAGAAAGATCGTGAGAGAATATTATTATGTGAGACATTCATTGGTTCCAATATCAATTGTCAATTGTAAGTGTCACGTGCATTATTACTTGATACCTGAAATGAGGTATTCTAAGTGCGTCTGTTTGTGGGGGATGAGTAGAGAGAGACAGACAGAGTACCAATGTCATGAGTGTAAAATGGTATAGTCTGCTACTTCACAAAATAGACGAGAGCGAATAAGCTAACTAATATGAATGCAGAACTGTTTTGAAGATGTTGGTGAGACGGATACTACATTAAATTTCTCTTGTGTGTAGGCTAAAGCAACTTATGGTCAAAGAGTGGTTAATGGAAGACCATTCCTGCCAAATCAGAGATAGAGAGATATGAAATCAATGAACTCTATTGTAAGAACTCCATCCGCCATCATGTGATAAGCATATCATAGTGTCAACCAGTCACAATAATTGTTTAAAAAGTCTGATCAGCTTCATTTTAACGCCAGTATTTGTTGAAATGAGTTAACGCCTATGCCAGAAAATATGACATGAATTTTCAACTGAAAAAGCTAAAAACTAATACACAATGAATTTTGGACAAAAATGTCCATTTTTTCTCAAAACAGAATAACTTGTCATAACTTTTTTTTATTTTAGTAGTTATGAATGTCTGCTAGTTTTACTTGAATAAAGCATAAAAAAATTGACAAAGTCATAGATTGACAAAGCAGGGTGTTTTTAAGTTTCCAAGAAAACGTCACTAAAAAAATGGACATTTTTGTACAAAAAATCGTTTGCGGGTTAATTGATTAGTATCAGTAACCCATTCAAAATCTCCATATGGTAATGTTTGACTTAAAGACCAACCGTAGAGATTATTGATATCAATGTAAAGGAGTTCGGTGTTGTCATCAGATACTACGTGATGTGTATTAACAAATGTTAATCCACCACGGATTCCCCCTTCGAAAACATTATACATCTCCATGTCAGTGAGAAGTTCAATTGGTTCTTCAAGAGTTATAAGAGCCGATGCCCAAGACATACCGGGAATTCCATAAAAGTTAAGTGAGTCCAATCCGTTATGAGCTAAGGACTTTGAACGAAATTGCTGGAAAAAGTCACCCAAAAGAAAAACATCAAGTTTGAGGTAAACCATCATATAATCTAGTAAAGAGTTAAAATTGGTTTCTTCCCAAATAGATTGAGCCTTACTGTATTCGGCTTCAGTTACATCTTCCCATATCAGTGGAAGTTCATATGTAGTTTCTAAAACTTCTTGAGAAGTTGCAAAGTTATAAAGGAAATTACCTTTAGTATTGATAATGCTACCTACAAATTCCGAACGAGTTAAAGGAAGAGTGGTCAATGTTTTAACTGCGTTACTTAATGAACTATTAATAAATTAACAAGAATCAGTGAATTTTACAGTTAATCCACTGATTCTTTCCGACAAAGAAAGAAAATTTTCACTTGTTACAGGAATGCAACTTATTTTCCACGTGTTAAAATCACTCATACCATACTTGAGGATATGGTGAAGATCATACCCTCTCAAACTATGAAAAAAACTGGAAATTTAAACCTTATTTATCGAGATATATTACATTTGGAACAAGCTGCTCCCAAACATTTTCAATATAGTAATCATGGTCCTTAACAGGTACTGATAAAATCTTATTACACAAATAACAACAAGTTGCCGAAGAAAACGAAAGAGTCTGTTAATAATATTTTCTTTTTATAATTATTTTAATAAAAGGGTAAAACAGTATTAATTGAAATATTATTTATTTCTTGTAGAAAACTAACTACACAATCATCACCCAAGAAAGTCTTATATGATTTTTTACCTGTAAAATTGTTAATTAAAAGTAAAACGGCCGAAATCGGTATATGTATTTGAAAATGTCTGAAATCTGAAGGTAAGATAGCCTCAAAATCGGCGTAAAGGACGAAAGGATGAGTTACAGTTTTAGCCCAATTCTTAAATTCCAAGTTTTTATTTAAAGGTAATGAATAAAAAGTTGTGCCTAATTGATCTTTATCACACAAACCTTTATGTTTATTTAATGAAATTATATTGCGAAAACCATTTAGACATCGATGACACCATATACTTTGAACTCTAGTATCAGTAAAAGAATAATTCCTATAATTTAAAAGCCTATTTAATTTATTAACAGAAATATAATGATAAGAATCAAGGCTTTCTAATAAAATTAAATTAATACGTTGTCCCCCAACAACATTAGAACGATGAATTATTTCGACATAAGGGTGTTTGAAAACTTCAGGGTTTGAAAATTTATTAATTAAATTATTTTCATCATACGTAAGGACATTAATTGAAAGATTTGGATTTTTAGCTTCAAATTTTGGAATGTCACAAAGTTTCATGGGTAAATCCGAAAGTGAAAAGTAAAGTTCAGATGTGTTGTAGCTAAAGGTTTCATTTCTATGACGGTTACTTATATTTTCATGATTTTAAATAACTAAAATACTGTAAATGAAGCATATATTATCGGAATCAGTAACATTTACAGTACGATGTTTATTTAATAAGGATAATGTGTTGGAATAAATCCATGACCACTTAATCGATTTATATGTGAAAACTTGGTAATAACAAAATGAATTTCTTTTATTTTATTTATAACCCAGTTACTACCTTTGTCATTAATTAATGTTATTTTTTCCTCAAGAAGAGTAGCGCCTTCATCTAAAAATTAATCACTCATTATTTTGGCAGAGTTTGAAATGATGAAAGATTGAAATTATCCATCTTTTTCAAACTCTACATCAATACAAAATTGAATCTTAACAGATCCCATTTGATTGATAACATTATTTAATTTATTAATTAACTGTCTGGGTACAGCAATTACCTTTAAATTTAAATTCGAAACATCCATTCTAACAATGTCATGTGATGGGTTTAAATCGAAATTAACAATAAGTGCTAATCGAGCCACCATATTGATTAACAACAATAGAAGGAATATCAACAGGAAAAACATCAGAAACACCATTTGAATCAGAAATGATTATTACATCATCAACCATGTTTGAATCGTCAGGGTCAGAAAGTATAATAGTATCTATAATTTTAGGAACTTTCGAAGAGTGTGGATTATTATTATTATTATTATTATTATCACTCAATGGTAATTTAAAAATATATTTTCTCTAACAGTTAAACTGTGTTAAATGTTCCTTATGGTTTGAATAAAAGTCTGTATAATTCATTTTATGCGTGGTTTTACATGTGGGACAAATAAAATAGGTGATGTGGTTATAGGTATGAGAACAATAATTCTCCATAATCGTATCACAATTTCCATCATGTTGTGGAGAATTGCAAAAATTGGGTTAAAGATTACCTATTATAATAAAAGAAAAATTTAAATATATAATAGTATGGTATGTGTCACCTCCACCACATGTTACTTCTAAGTCTAAAAGTACAATTTTTTTCTGAAACAAAGACCACGACTCATTCAAGGTCATTGAAACAAATACAATGAGTCATCAAAAAGTTTCAAGGCCATGTAAACAAAGACCATGACTAATTTAAGGCATTGGATATATAATCGTAATAATTTCTCCAGGTCATTCAAAATTTTCTCAAGGTAATTGAATGACTCATAATATTTTCAAGGCCATTTAAACAAAGACCATGACTCATTTAAGGTAATTGGATAAGTCATAATAATTTCTCAAGCTCATTCAAAATTTCTCAAGGTCAATTTATTTTTAAATTTAAAGTTACTACTTATTTTTATAAGTAGTGTTTTAATAATATTAATATTTTTTTTATTCTATTACTTATAAGTAGTGTTTTAACTATTAATATTTATTATTATTATTATTATTATTATTAAAAGTTTTATTATTATTTTTATTATTATACTATAATTAATATATAATAAAAATAAAGTCCTTAACAACAAAATACTTTTATTAAAAAGAAATAATTCGACTATAGTAATATTGTCTAAGGCCTTTATTCAAAGCCCATTCCACATACTTCCGATATCAGGGCAGCGCAACAATGACATCCATCACCACAAGAATATTTGGGTTCCATATATTTTAACATTTTGTTTTGTTCGATGTCCCATAGGAAGTCATCGATTACGGAAAATATCCATATAGATGTATAATTAAAGACCAAGTCTGGAATTATTGATGTTGGCTTATCCTTCAATATTTCATGTATATCTGGATAATAGAAGTCCAGACATTCTTTGATAACTTTAAAATAATCATCTACAAAACAAGTAATAAATAAAAATAATAATAATAAATTACCATGATATTTAATTTCGTTCATTGATTGAACTGCGTTCGGTACAATAACATCCATTATAATGATAAAAAATTGCAATAACAATTATTTTTATACTAATTTGAACCAATGAGAAGTTAAACACACAAACCTTTAGCAATAAACAATAAATATTAATTTATCTAGATTTGAAAATGATTAAAGAAATTTTAATAATAATATTAGTTTTTAGTGTTTTTAATATTGCTAACTCAATTGTTGTAACCGTTCAAGGTAAAAATTCAACAAGATGTGTATGTTCTGATACTGCTGTGTTGATGGATATTTTGTATATGATAGATAGGCCTAGATATTGAAAACTCCGGTCAAAAGATTATCTGAAAGAATGAGTAATTTAGAAGTCCGATTTGAACTCGAATATGAAACTTTAAAAAGAGTTCGGAACGCAATATATGATGATATTCTATATCTAAATCGGACCATAGGTATTATCAAAAATGAATTAAGAAAATCAATATTTGAATTAAATTTAAATCGTACACTTAATGAAAGAATGATAAATCAAGTTCAATATAGTGTAAAATTTTATTCTAATAAATCAACTGATCAGTTCAATCGTATAATGAAAGAAGTTCAACAGCCAATGCAACCGGTTAACAGTGGCAACAAATCATCATTGTCATTTCCATTATATATTTTTACTTATTTTCTTAAATAAAGACATTGCAACTTAAATGCAATGTCCATGCATGATTCTGATTGGTCGAATATAGTATAAATAAGCTTACACTTCCAAATATTTTATAAAAGGCCAGAAACTAAATTTTTTATAACTTTGTTGAATGAGCTGGTTGCTAACAATGGAGATGATGATGATATCATTAAAAACATAAAATTCATGGTCAATCGTACCGTGAAAATTGTAGAAGACATCCCATTTGAGCTCATTCTCAATTTGCCAACATTGAAGAGAAAGAAAAATTCATTCCAATCAATATTTAGTGATATGTTTGATGAAAATAATAAATGGATGCGAATGTATATGAAATATATGATATTAAAACCCGGTTTCGACTATGAAAATTATTTCCAATGGCCTATAGAGGTATATTAATTTATATTATTATTTTATTTTATCATTATTTAAGTAATAGAAACAAAAATTGATCCATGGGTAGAAGCAAACGGTGGATGGGTAACAATTATTCAAGTTGCCGCAGAAGCCAAACGTTCAGATATTTATATTTCAAATTGCAAATTTTTATTAAAACTATTAACTGGAGCATCGGTCATATATATCTGTAATAAAGTTTACCATAAATTTGAATAAATATTTCATTGTTATTTACTGAATTATTAATAAAAACTGCATTTTTAAAATTTTATTGATTATTACATGTACATGCTTCATCACCACAAGATTCTATCATTATATTTTCTATGACATGGTCAACACAAGTCTTAAATTTGTTCGGCTCAACTAAAATTGTGTTTCTTCATCGTTAATAATTTCAGTATCTTCATTATTAATAATTTCTTCATCATTAACAATTTCTTCATCATCACTGACATTCTGAATCACAACATGAATCTTCTTTACCCAATGCTTCAACTAGAGTCAACATATCTCTAATTTTTAGACCGGTTATTTCTTCGAGTTTATCAAACAAAAAGTTTATTAAAATTATTCTAAACGAAAATTAATTAATTATTTTATATTTTATATTTTACCTTTTTCAGAAATCATTTTTAAACAATTTTAAAACTAATTATAATTTTGTTTATAGAATATGTTGTAAAGAAAACAAAATCTGTTTACATACATTTATTAACATTAAACACTAAAATATACATTAAAATAATTGTGAAAGTCTAGCAGTAACAATTTTCCAGATTGGAGAAAGCACATCATTTTTATCAGTTTAATATCCTTGGATTGTTATTGTTAAACACCAGTTTTCCTGTTCTTTGAAACCTATTTCTGTAAATGCATCATAATATCTGGTATATTGACTGGTGATGAATGCATTTTCATTGCCTTAAATTCGAATTGATCTTATTGAAAACCGTATCAATATCCTTGATATCTATCATTGAGAGTGTCCCAGCGAGATTGAAATTGAGTTCTATTGAGTTTGACTGGATTTACCAATTGCATATTGATAGGCTACTTTAAAAAATACATTTTATAATTATGGAACATCGGAACTGGTTGGACACTGATTTATAATATTTATGATATTCATAAGGTGGTGACGAGCTTTTATACCCTTGCTAGATACTGATTAACCAATCAGAATCATGCATGAATATTGCACTGTTATTTCATTTTATGTGTGCCTCGATTATTTCTATATATGTTTTAATGTGCCAAATTATTATTACTTATTATTGTAATCATTAATATTATAACTATTTAAAAAATTAATACTATTAAAACCAAACAAATACTAATATTATTACTATTTAAAAGATTTCTACTATTAAAATCAGACTATTAAAAAAATATTACTAACCAAACCAAAACAACCTAATAAAACATTTATTTTCTAAAAAAATTTAAATTTACAAGCATTTTGAACAGATTTGACGAGGCACCATTTCACATATCTTTGGTATCTGAAATCGTAACAGCTGCAATCCAGAATACACGGGTATTAGGGTTCCATATCCTTCATTGTTCGATTTAACTTAACATCCTATAAAGCTTGATCGATTATATTGAATATCCAGATATTTGTCTCAGTGTATACGAGATCTGGAATCATTGATGCTGGTTGTTCTTTCAGAATTGATTGCATTTGAAGGTAAAAGAAGAGCAAACGCTCTAAAATTACTTCTTGATATTTATCTGTAAACAATGATAATAATAATAAATTTACAATAATTTTCAATTTCGTTCTTTGATTTTACTGAATTTGTCATCGTCGTAGTATTTTCCATTTTAAAAATGAAATCAAATAAATAAGTAAATTGTTTTAATCAATCATTAACCAATCAGATATCGACCAATCCCATGATTTTCATTGTGTATGTCTGTAACAATATTTTTGTACTCTAGATTTCGCAACCCTAAAATTACTATTTTCCTACTGGCAAACACGTTAACACACATTGAGTTGTATATTAAAAGCCTCAGTGCAGGAAATAATTCTGGTTCGAACATACAAAGACATTTTGTTGACATGTTGTATAGTTTGATACAATGTCCCATATCCATGGTAACCGTGATTGACTGTATTTTAATATCCTTTATTCTATATTGTAATTTATTGACATCTAAAGGTTTCTTGCATCCCATGATTCTGCATTTGCCAGATTTGAAAAATATTATAGGGTATTTTCCACTCTTATCAACAATTTGCTGGGGTTTACCATTCGGAAACGTCATTTTTGACACGTCGAAAGTTCCAGTGTAATTTATATTTGATAACATAATTAAACAATAATGAAATATTAATCTATATAAGATTTTTAGAAAGAGTTTCTTAAATTGTATAATATAAACAAAAAACTATAATTATACAAATTAATAATGGAATTAAGAAATGATGCGGTATATCAAATTGTCGGCCCGAGTGGTAGTGGTAAAACTATGTTTGTATGTAAATTACTGAAATCTAATTTATTTCAAACAAAATTTAACAAGATTTATTGGCATAGGGGTGCAGATGAAGAACATGGATTAACTCAAGATAATTTCTGTAAATTGAAAAACATGAAAATAGTAAAGGGTTTTGATAAAAACTGGTCAAGTCGATTAAGGAAAGGAGATGTCATCATTATCGATGATTTGTATCAGGAAGCTAATAAAGAAAAGGATTTTAATAATTTATTCACAAACATCAGTCGACATGTTGATGTTACTGTGATCTTTATTAATCAAAATCTATTTCATCACGGTGGCGCATATCGAATAAGGAATTTAAATGTTCAATATTTAGTTATTTTCAAGAATCCTAGAGATGCAACAGTTATTGATTTTCTTGCTCGACAAGCATACCCTAATAATTTTAATTTTCTTATCAGTGCATTTCAAGATGCTACGAAATCACCACATGGATATATATATTTCTTGATTTCACACAACAATGCAATGATGATTTACGGGTACAAACAGATATTTTCAACAAAGGTGCCATGGTTTATAAACAAAGTTGAAAACATTAACATGTAAAAATGTTTATGAAATCCAGGCTTAAAAATGTCCGAAAACTTAGACAAAGTATTAAAAAGAAAATAAAGACTGAAAAAGTTCCACCAAAGACTAGTTATACAAAACTAATAACCGAGAATTTTCCCGCAATGAATCTAATTTCGAAAAACCCTATTAAAAGGAATAATAAAAAGAACAGAGTTAAAATTTAAAAAAAATAATAGGAGTTTCCCATATTTAAATGCTTTGTTAAAGGCTTCGAGTATGAAAAGAATGACTATTTTACAATCATTTCCAAATTTGGTTGTTCATGATTTACTAAAAATTCTATTAAAAGTAGTTAGACGTAAAATTTAAATCAGTAAATCTAAAAAATTAGTATTGAATAAACATCGAGGGCCTTTGTTATCGCTTGTAAATAATAAAAAAGCAAATGAGAAAAATCATATATAAACAACAAGGTGGTTTTATCGGAACAATGTTTCTATTAGCAATATAATTATTGGGTGGTTTATAATAAACGATGGGACAATCATTACCTAATGTTAAATTTAAATTTAAATCATCTTGTTGTAATGGAGAAGATTTGGACGAACCCAGAAGACGAAGCAGGTTTCAGTGGAGTGGTAAAGTTAAAGAAAAGAGTCCCAAATTCGAAAAAAGAAACGCAAAAGTGGATGTCAGATAAGCTTGCGTACAGTTTAAACAAACCAATGCGGAAAAGATTTCCAACGAGAGCTTATAATACATTCGGTATTAATGATTTATGGCAAATGGATTTGATGCAGATGATACCGTATTCGAAGATTACAAGGGTTATAAATATATTTTAACATGTATTGATGTTTTCAGTCGTTTTACCCGCGGTGTACCAACAAAGACAAAATCTGCAGAGGAAATATCTAATATATTTAATAATATATTAATAATATATTTAAAAATGGGCATCCAGACAATTTTCAAACCGATTTAGGTATTATTATTATTATTATTATTATTATTATTATTATTATTATTATTATTATTATTATTATTATTATTATTATTATTATTATTATTATTATTATTATTATTATTATTATTATTATTATTATTTTAGGCAAGAGGTTTTACAATAGTAAAGTTTAGCAAATCCTGGATCGTCTCAAAATAAATCATTATTCTCTACATTCTCAATACAAAGCAGCACATGTTGAAAGATTTAACCGGACATTTAGGGATAGATTGAAGAAATATTTCGTGCATCAATACTTGTTAGATATAATAATTCATCACATCGAGGTCTGAATGGTTTGAAACCCGTAGGTATCAGTTCGAAAACATTAGCTAAATCAGTACGGCCTAAAAAAGTTGTGAAAATTACAAAACCAAAATATAAAGTTGGTGATCACGTTAGAATTAGTAAAATATCTGCTTCACCTTTCATCAAAAATTTCGATGGTAATTGGAGTGATGAGGTATTACAAATTACTAAAATAATACTAAACAGAGTCCTGTAATTTATGTTATTAAAGATAGTGATAACAATGTAATATAAGGGAAATTCTATGAACAGGAATTACAAGTTATTTCCAAACCTACAGTGTTCAGAATTCAGAAAATACTGAAAACTAAAATGGTGAGTAAGGATAAAAAATACAATGTCAAATGGCATGGATATCAAAATCCTCATGGATATCATCAAAAGACCTAGTAAAATGAGTTTCTATACAATTTTACCTAGCAATAGTTGTCCACTAAGCCATCCGGAAAATCAAGCAAGTAAATTTATGGTTGATCTTCAAAATCCCCATTTATTTACATGGAAATTGGGAATCAATTACAAGAAGCGTGCTCCCAAAACATGTAGTGGTATTTTCTCAATCAATAATATTGAACGATATTGTCATATTCCGAATCAAATTTTAGATGAAAATAGTGGCATGTATTTCAAAGATGGATTGAATGTTAGTTGTGATTTTAGTTCATTTACAAAAGTTTTTGAAAGTATTGATGATGCCAAGCAAATGGGTAGTGATAAGCTTAACAATTTTGTTCCTGGAACTGAATACCTAATACGTTTCAAGACTTTTATTGATATCCGCCCTGTGAATGAACACATCAAAATATCTGTATCATAAATTAATGAGTTTGAAGTTACATTTACGTTTATTAATGATTTATATATTGAAACACTTAAAGAGTTACATAAATATATTTCATTCAATTATTTACATATATTTAAAACTATTTGATAGTTATTACATTTGTTACATTTGATGAAAATTTGGGCTATTACATTGGGATTAGATAAGCAAACATATATGGCAAGTGATTTTGGTTTACACAAGGTTAAAATAGGAAAAAATATAGTAAAAACTTCATAGACAAATGTTATATATACTAACATCATCGATCCTATAATTGTTGGTGATTCTTTGGTTCCTTTATTGAAATCTGTTTGGGTTGATAAACATGACTAGGATGAAGTTCTCAATATAAATATCGATAATCTCATGTACTTACCGGTATCAACATCATGTATAAACAATATAGAAATAAATATTCGTGATGATAGCGGTAAATTAATTGAATTTAGTAAAGATACAAAAACTCATTTGACATTACATTTTCGTAAATTAGATGGCCAATAACGATTAGTATGTTTAGTGGTAGACAAAGTGGTGGCGAATTACCATATTTTATTGGTAAACAGTATGAATCAGGATGGTTGAGAACTATTGGTAGATTTGCATTTCCTATTCTTAAACGCCTTGGTAGTTTTGGTATGAAAACCGCTAAAGATGTGATAATGAATGAGCAGAAAATATTACCATCTCTTAAATCAAATGCATTATCCGAGTTACGGAAAGTTCTACCAAGTGTTGCAGGTATGTTTCAAAAACAGGAACCGACTCCAGCACCAGTTTAAAAACGTAAAAGACATCATAAACACCATATAAACAAACGAATGAAAGGACATGGAACTATATTTCAAAAATGATTTGTGGTAAATCTGAATTGTGTTTATTTGATAGACCATCTCCCCAGGCGGTAATTGAAATGGGAGCCTTTGAAGAAGTATTCCCAATGAATTCTATTATGGATAGTAGAACTGATATTGGATTTTATATTAACGGTTCCCAAACTGAATATCTAGATTTGAACGATAAATTGTTAACTGTTCAGATCAATGTTGTAGATAAAGATAGAAAACCGCTGGGTGAACCTTGTGATGTAATACCAAAGAATTTCTTGTTTCATACTCTTTTTAAAGATGAAGTTCTCGGATTTAATAATATCAAGATTGAGGGTGGTAACTGTACATATATTCACAAAGCTCTAATAGAAACTATTATAAATTACAATAGCGATATTAAAAATACATGTTTAACTCCTATGTGATATGGTAGTGATGACGATAGGAAAAAATGGATTAAGAGTTCGAAATTATTTACCATGTGCTCATCATTACAACTCGATTTTATGGATCAACCGAAATATTTATTCCTTGGTGTTAATGTACACATTAGATTGAAAGATCAGAGTCGGAATTATCACTAACAAGTGTCACCACAGCACCAATTCTTCAATTAGTTGATGCAAAATTATTGGTGAGAAGAGGTTTTGTTGAAACTTCTGTATTAGCCGGTCATTAAATGGGGCTTAATTCTAAACATGCAATATATCCATTGAAAACAAAAGAAATTGTTCAATTTGCTATTGCTAAAGATTCAGCTTCTTTCTATAAGGAACAAATATTTGGAGATAGAAGAATGCCCAACTTTATATTGGTAACATTTCAAAGTGAATCTCAATATAATGGATCATATTTAACATCGAGTTCAATTTTCAAAAATTTTGGTGTAACATCGTTAACTTTATCGAAAAATAGTGATTATAGAGAAACATATACTCAAGATTTCGATAATGATTGTGCTACATATATGCAGAGTATAGTGAGAAATATGGGTTATTTGGATAAAACCATTAATTGTGGTATAACTCTTGACGATTTTAAAAGCAAATATCCATTCTTTACATTTGTTTTGGCACCCGATTTCGATTTAAATCAGAGTCAATTACCTCAAAATGGAAATTTACGATTAGATATAAAGTTTGCTAAAGCTAAAACTGAGCCGGTACATGTTGTAATATATGGAGTATTTGAAAATGAGGTTTAAATAACTGCAAACAGAACCGTACTAGTTTGAACAGGGTTCAAACATTGTTGGTTTGAACGAACATTGTTTGTTTAAAAATGTTGGTATAAATGTATGGATAATTTATGATAATTTGTCATGGAGTAAGTTTTTAAATGCATTTTTAATATTATTGATGTAGTTCTGTTCAGGTTTATCGAATTGGAAAACAAATACTAGGACATGAATTTTTAGGAGTTTTTCCTCTTGATAAAATTCTATATTTACGTAATAATCAAGCCATAATCGTCAATACTCAATCGTCTCATCTCGGTGGAGAACATTGGTTAGCAATATATATGAAACCTAGCAAGATATTTGTATTTGATCATATGGGTTTCTATTATTCAGCTTTAAATGTTTCGAAACTGCAAACAATGGGTAAACCTATTATGTATAATAAAACTACGTTTCAAAAACCATGGACCTTAACATGTGGTCAACATTGTTTAGCTTGGTCATTATCCAAGCGATTTGATGTTTAATAAATGTTTTATTATTATTATTATTATTATTATTATTATTATTATGTGTTTAATTAATATTTAATTAATGGTAACAAAGCCAGTGTATGATAAGTGCGTGATTTACAAAGACACTGCATGATCATGACATGATTTACAAAGACAGTGCATGATAAGTACATGATTATTAACATGCATACACACTCAAGACTGTATGTAATTTACAAAGAAATTACATACTTACTTTTGTTTGTATGTGATTTACAAAGACAACATTCCTACACAGTATAGACTTTGTGCATAAAAATCTCTCACCTATATGTATATATTGCTAAAATGTGATTGGCTAAATCCTGAAAATCACAATTACTTCAAAAATCCGCAACATTCAAAAACATTTAATATGGATAATATTTTAAGAAACCTTTTAACGTGTGAAACCGGTAAGGATTTTTTATTTTATTTTTATTTTATTATTTATTATTTTAGATTGGTTTTTAATAATTGAATATCAGAATCAACTAGATGAAGTTATCGAGGATGAATTAGGTAAATTTTAAATTAATTTTTGGTTTATTTAATAATTATTTTAGGAAATGACGTTATTGTTATTTAAGATACCGAAGTTATTACAATCGAAGATAGTGAAGTTAATATTATCAATAATGAAATAGGTAAATTTTAAATTAATTTTTTCTATGTATTTAAAAACTTTTTAGTAGATTTGGATGCAAACGTTTATGGTGATGATACTGTTCCTGATGATGCCCACATTTCTGTGGATTATACTGCTCTAATGATGCCCACATTTCTGTGGATGATACTGTTCCTAATGATGCCCACATTTCTGGGGAAGATATGAATGACCTATCTTTTATAGAGGATGACGATTCTTCGGATTCAGAGGATAAATGTAAGTTTTTTATTTATTCATTTTTATTTATAAAAAAGTAAGTTAATGATATTTGGAGTATTATTAAAATAATACATCAAATATCAATAATTTATAAGAAGTTTTATGATAAATATATTTTTTATGGTAATATAAGCTGATGAAATTTAAAGTATTATTATTATAATAATACTTCAAATATTATTAATTTATAATAGGTTAAAATTATATAGGAATTTTTTATTATAGATTTTACAATAATAGTTATTGAATTATACAGGAATTATTTTAATTTTTATTAGATACTTTATATAGAAATTATTTAATATAATAGTTTGCAGTGAGCATGCATATATTATATATAGGAATTATTTGAGTTATAATATTAATAAAAGTTTTAATATAATAGTTTGCAGTGAGCATACAAATATTATATAGGTTTTGTATATATAATTTATTATTTTTATTAGATATTTAAATAGGTTTGATATGAATTAATAAAAGGAATATTAATAAAAGTTTTAATATAATAGTTTGCATTTTTTGATTTATTATTAGATACTTTATATAGGTTTTGTATATATTATTAGATACTTTATATAGGAATTATTTATTTTAATTTATTATTTTTAATAGGCACCTTTTATCCGAGATATTGCATCGTATCCTTACAAGTGACAGATGTCATAAAGACATGAAAAATATTACCGCCATAGATTTAATGGCAACGACATTTTTATATGCGCCATATGCAAAACTTCCCAGAGCGTTAAATATAAAGAATTTTATAGGGAACATGCGATTCATTTAAATTCTTTTAAGCCAAATAAAATTATACTTTTTAAGAAAATTAATAAAAATAATATAAATATTTTGAATATAATTCAAAATAAACCAAAAACTAAATCAAATAAAACGAATTAAAGGCCTGCTGAAAATATTAAAATTAATATTTCTAAAAAAATGATTAAAAAAGAAGTCATCAAAATCAGTGATGATGATGACTTTAATATTATAAATAATGTAAATAATGTAAATAATGAAAATATTATAAATAATGTAAATATTATACCTGATATAAATAATGAAAATATTATAAGTAATGATATTATACCTATTATAAATAATGATATTATACAATTCGGAGGTTCTGTATTAGAGAATGAGTCGAACATATCAGTAAATTAAAATAACTTTAACTGAGCGAATCAGTAATAAATTAATTTTTAAAATAAATAAAATGGGGAGCGTAAAAAATTCAATTCGCAATATTAAAAAAAAATTTGAAAAAGATGGTGAGATCAGTGGCAATTGTTTTTCGAATAATGCGGAGACATTTTCGGACAACTTTTTAAGCTAAGGGGTTAATAAACCTAACGAAAAAATAAAACAATTCACCCATTTAGGCAGTGGATGGTGTGTTATTGTGGGGTTATAGGTGATCGATATGACCTTGACCCCAATGATAAAATTCTATCTGCCTACCACTGGTTACCCGTTGCTAGGCAACTTTGGTACTGTAACCAATGGGTCTGTGACCGTCAAAGGTGAGATTTGTTTCCAAAACTGCTAAGACCTGGTCTACAGCTGTTCAGCGAGCTACCGATGGAAGGTCTATGATCGTCTTATCTTTTTAGGTTCCTTACTCACTTTACTTTACACTGCATTGTCTTTACCCCTCAGAGAGTTGTACTAACAAATGAATAACAAAGAATATTTTATTTACTCATACATGACACTATCAAGGTCATTTCTGTCCAAATTGCAATTTGTGTTGTTTTTGCCGTTTTTTTTCTGCTCTCCCTAGTCTTGCACGGGATTTCGGTTGGAATGGCTGCTCTACGGGGCTTATCACATCTTTGTAGGCGACTTGGGCTAGGGCGAATACCAAGGGATAGGTAACGGCCTGCCCCTCATGGCCCGCCGCTACGGCTACTTCCAGCCCGCGAATCTGAACCTTCTGGGCTTGGTTCAGAGCCCTCTCTTCCTGCCAGCCTTCTGTGCCGCGTCGATCTTTTGGTAAAGCCGCTTCACTCTAGCCGGCTCGGACCACGTAGCTCTAACCCGCTGCAGCTCACGGCTTAGTTGGAGGTACTGTTGATGTAAGTCAGCGTTTTCTTTACGGAGGCTTTTTAATTCTTTGCCAATTCTCCTCGTAGCATCATCCATTGTTTTACTTTAACAACAAATCATATATAGGGTATATTGCAGAGAATTAATTCGGAAAAGATAAACGAAAATTTCGGTTCCCACCCATTGTTCTCGTTATTTCCGGAAGCATGTTCATGATTTTTTCTACTACAACTAATTTATTAAAAAATACAACACGTAATTCAAAGTTTTGTTAATTTTGACGCGGTTGATTGTCAGATAAGCGCCTCCGCGAATAGGCGTGTTTTTCGACGCCCGGATCCTCCAGAATATCTCGAATATCTGGTTGGAGGAGGCTTTTCGGGACCACTAAGTGTACAGCGCGTCACTCTCCAGCAACGCCGAATCTCGATGATCGAAAGCGATTCCGTATGAGGGCAGGTGCCCGTTCGAACTGGGGAATCCGCCCGCTTGCGATGTCCCTGTTGATCCTGGCGAGGTGTTCCTTCTGCCGCTTCACCAAGAATCGGTACCGCCATTCTAATTGTTCCAATCGGTGCAGTTCATCTTCTGCTTTCTGTCGAATTTCTCGGGCTGGGTTCCGGCCTGGCTCCCTCTTGATGAGAATGCCCGGGAGCTCGACATCCGTCGTCGACCCGTTGCCATTCCTGTTGGGCCACTCGGGGGGTACAATAGGTGGATATGGTGTATCCCCGATCCCATAATGCTTGTCGATATCTCCCGGCAAATCTGTTCGGCACTGTTAGCGTAGTGCGATCCGGGTATTCCCAGTTGTCAAGATGCGTGCCTGTTAATGGTAAATATAATAGGTTATCAGTCCAAATCGATTGCTTTCCTGACGATAATTAATATAAACTTATAATGGAAGTTTTAGAACAATTTTAGGCAAATTCTTAAATCAAACTACCTATACAACAACTAATCGTTTATGCTTAACCACAACATTTATTTAAATTAAATATATTCGTTTTCAAAAATTATACTTAGGTGATAATGATTTGAAATTCTTAATAGGGTCATCATAATGGTAATTTAATATTGATCTTCTAATTATTATAATAGAAAAAATTCACTATTTCTAGTAGTCTATTTGTAGCAAAACGAAATGAAATCAAATAATTCCAATGCATCAAGAGTCGTATTAATAATATTCTGTTGCCTAATGCTAAGGGCTGAACACTCTAATAACAAAGTAAGATTAGATCATATTAAACAATCAAAAATACCTCAAAAGAGGATTTAGGTGCTATATCATTTAAAATCGACAAGATAAATTAATTTAAAATATACAATAGTTACGTGAATATATCTAATTGAAAATTTAAATTTCAGAAAAATTCATGCATATCCGAGGAAATTGTTGGATATTTGGGGATTAAGTCAACGTATTTTCTCCGCATTACTAAGCGGTTCACTCTCTTATTCTAGATTCTTGCGTTGAGCAAAGAGTGACCGTCACGGGATAACGAGGATCACGATAAATTTATCTGGTTGGAGCGACGTGACTAGAGAGAGATTTCTTACAACTCGTTGGTAACTTTAGTTGTTTAGAGATTTGGTGCTTAGCTAATTTCGGTCTAGGAGCACCTTGGATCGTTAGGTCGTAATTTTAATTGCTCTAACACCAAAAAGAACAGTAATATAACGATTGTATTGAGTATCAAAGCGTAGCTGGGATAGTCGTACTTGGCATGTAATTGTCTGCAGGAATGTGGCTTCGACCATGAACAAGAGTTGCATGGGTTCGAAGGTTGCGCGCTTCAGGCATTTGTCGGTTCGAATCCTCGATCAGAGCATTTTCCCTCGCTTTTGTTCGAATAGATTCACTAGATGAAGTTGTTGCCATTGTAAATTTCCAATAAACTATTTGAATGTGTGTAGCTCCATTGACTATATATATACTCATGGCTTCAGTGGGTGTGTACTGCCACGTGGCTTATAATGATTCCGTCGCTTTATAATGATTGATTAAGAATATTTTCGTCTGTTTTAACTCTACTATCGATTGGAGAGGGGACGGAATTTTCAACACACAAACAGGTAATAGTCAGATTTTCCAATCCAAAAATTGATTAATTTCTACCAACTTTCTAGAATGGTCGACGTGTTTCGTTTCTGAGTTGATATATCGTGGGGAATTCTAAAAATTTTATTTTTGCTGGAATCAACAATTGGATCAGTTTTTAGCCTTCAAGAAAACGAATTGCCGTTCGCCTAAGGTGAACTATTTTGATGGAGCCTTTGCTAGACGTTGTCTGAGAGCGAGAATTGAACATTTAGGCGGGATTTTTGTCAAATACTAGCCGTGGCATTTCTCAAGGTAATTATGAATTCTATTTTTCCACCTTAATAGTTTCTAGAAGGTTGAAGGGTTATCTGCCGATCACATTCGGGTTCATCGGATTACTTTCGCAGACGCCGTCATGGGTCGTATTAAATTTACTGAGAATTCTCATGTAGACTAATTATCTTATTTGATGAATATTAATTGGATTATTTAACATTGTTAATTTTTGGTTCTTTTTCTTATTTTTTATATCTAATTGGCGATTTTAGATGAGTGAATTTGATGGGATTATTATTAAGGGCTTTCCTAGCTAACCTGTGGAAGTTGCCTGTGGGAACATTGTCCATCTAAGACTAATTTAACATCCGAAAATTACCGGTCATACTCCTTTCATTTTATTGTAGCAGTAGTCCACCTATGTTTAGTAATCGTGACAGATGCTTTGGGAATAAGGACTATTGGGTATCATTGTGTCCATAACATCTAGCAATTATTACATGAATTAACGAAGTTTGAGTTTACTCTTTTTTATTATAATTGGTGGTATTTTGGGTCAAGGTTTTTTGGGTTTTATGGTCATACTCCATCACTAATAATGTTTTTTTATAGGGATTAATTTAGTTCTGCCATTTTATTTACTCTATTATCGATCCATAATATTTCTTGACTTAAATTTTTGCCTCATTCCCGGAATGGTTTATAGAATTTCGTTCGGTTCTCGTCATATTATTATTTAATTAGTCATACGGGGATTTTGTGTAATTCTCTGAACAAGTGACGATTTTGGGGACCTTTAGTTTAGCTTTAGTTCCAAATTGTTGAATTATCAATAAGTTTATTATTAGTTTATATTCATTTTACCAAATTAATAATGATTGATTATTTTAAGCTTGATGCATCGATTTCCGCAAGCCCCGTTCCCTTTAACCTCAAGTTGATCTTAAGAAATTTTATGTTGATATTAGATTTTTAAAAGTGTCCACTGGACTACTCTGTGTTAATATTTTAGCCGTTGAGGGATGAGATTTTAGGTCGATTTTTCGGGAGTAGGTCGAAAGGTAGGCAACCAAAAGATTACCTCCCGATCTCCCTTCTGCCCCTATGGAAGTGAATGAATTGATCGAGTCCGTAGTTACCCACGGCGAGATCTCTCACGGGCATGAGCTGTTGGTGGACTTACACCGCTCGAATCTTTATGTAATATTTTAATAGCTTGTCGGTGTGTGGCTGTGGGCCGGAAAAATTTCGACATGACAAAGAGGTTCGTTCGTACATATATTTATTTAAATCAGTATTAATATCATTTTTGACATCTCTTTCATCTAATTCACATTCATCAGCAAGTCACTCTTGCTTACTTTAATCAAACAAATTTTGTCTGGTTCAGTAGTTAAATAGTATCGTTGTCGAGTTATCGCAAAATTGCTTTAATAAATGATTCGTCCGTTGAAGGTTGGCTTAACTGATAAACCGAATGATTTTTATTTAGTTTTTAAGGTTAAAATTATGTGAAAATGAATTGGTATATATACCTATTCTGTGACCCTGACCTTGCGTGTTAAATTTGATGTAGTAAAACAAAATTTGACCTTGGGAATTTCGTTGTATTTTCAAACTTTAATTTCTTAATTTTTGATTTATTTTGACAATTTATTCTTTTAACAAATAATTGAATTATTTCTAATTCAAATTATTTAATTTTAGTTCTAACTTGAATGAACTTTTGTTTTTTTAAGTAAATTGTCAACTTTCGGTGAAATTTTTGTGTTTTCGTGTTATTTCTGTGTTTGTTTCGTGCGGATCTTGTTGCGTTCTGTTATTATTTTTATTTATTTTTGTCTTTAATTTTATATTTTAATTATTTCTTTCTCATATTTTAGCATGGTTAATTTGTGTTTTATGGGTCTGATTTTAAATCTACGTACTGTATTTGCGTACTGTTACCGATTCCTTTAAACAAAATTGTGTTTTGGCCCAACATTATTAATATTATGGAAATACACTTTATTTTAACTAAATATGCTCCTATTAATCGTCTGTCCGGACATAAATATATTTAAACCCCTTCTGCATTGAAAAATAAAGGAGCTATAGTAAATATAAAAAATAATGACGACAAATGCTTCCTTTACTGCATTCTTTATTTATTAAAGAAAAATATAATTGGTGAAAATCCCCAAAGAGTTTTTAAATATACATAGTTTTTAGAGGAGTTAGAATATGATGAGGTCACGGATTGTCCCATGAAACTTTGCAACATCCCAAAGTTTGAAAAAAAAGATTCTAATTTAAACCTAGCAATTAATGTGTTTTCGTCTTTGTCTGTTTGATCGTCTTGTATTTGCCTCAACATATTGATGTGTGGTAGTTTTTCTTCCTCAACTGTCTTTGTTGGTCCTTTGGTTTGAAGCCATATTTCTTTTATTTTGTTTTCGATTTGTTCTTCACTCCAATTTGGTTCTTCTTTTCTGATTCTTGCTTCTATTTTTTGTAATAGTATCCTCTGAATTCAATTTTTCATTATTATTGGTTCTGGTACCTTCTTTTCTTCTTTTTCTTTTGACGTTGATGCTTCTTGTTCGTCTCCCTGTAGTTCTAATCTTTGTTCTTTCTCCATTTCTCGTGATAGCGCTTTCTTTGCTAATAATTCTATTTTCTGTTCTAACGCTTGTTCTTGTTCTATTCTCTTTAATTCTTCGTCTAATTTTTGTATTAGTTCTTTCTTTTTTAATTGGTCCTTTTCTTGTTTCAGTTTTTCTTCCTTCTTCCTTAATTGGTCTTTTTCTTGTTCTAGAGCTTCTTGCTCCATTTTTTCGAGTGCGTTATCTAATTTTTGAACTAATGCTTTTCTCGTGAGTGATTTCATTTCATACATTAGTGTTCGTTCATTTTGCTCTTCTGGTGTCACTACTATCACCTGTTTTACTTCTTGACTTTCGATTTCTCAGGTTTCTCAATTGTCACTTCATTTTGGTGCCGACGTCTTTGTTTTTATTCTTCCGCAAATTCTTTGATTGCTTCTATTTTCTCCATTTTGTTCAATTCGTTTGTCTTCTCGTTGATTATCATATCGTCTCCCCTTCGTTCTCAACACACTGCTCCGCAGTGTGGGTTTCTCCTGGGGTTTCCATTCTCATCATATTGATTCTTCGTGGGGTTTGCTTTCTATTTTCCCATCTCTGTTGAATTTCTTGGGCTTCTTCTGTTTGCAATGTTTGCCATTCTGCCTGTTGCTGCTCTTGCTATTCTTTTGTTCGTCGCTCCTGAATCTCTTCATTGCTTCTCATTACGTTAATTCGTTGCTGTTGTATATTGGCGGGCATCTGTTGCATCATTTCTCTTAATTCTGAGGGCATTCGTTGTAATGTCTCTCGTAGCATGTCTATTTCTTGCATTACGTTGATTTGTGGGTTTCCTGTTGGATTGTTGGTTCTTTGTTGATTTGGTCCACTCCTCATATTGCAGTTCTTTGCGATATGCCATCTCCGATTGCAATTATAACAGGCTCTGTTGTCCGATTATCCACATACCTTCTCGGTGTGTCCTCTTCTACCACATTTTTGGCATTCATGATTCCGATAGCAGTCTTCTGCTCGGTGTCCCATTCGTTGGCACGTAGCACATTTTTCGTTTGCGTTTGGGTTATTCCTGAAATTATTATTATAGCTTACCTGGTTATTACCTCCATTTTCTGGATTCCTTGTTGATGGTGGCTTGAACATCTGTTGCGCTCTTGGAATGAATTGGTTCATGGATGGGTTTGCATTGTGGTTTTGGTTGTTGGTGTTTGTACCCGCTATTGGAGTTGTTGGTTCTGTGGCCATTGCTGCCACTTGGTATCCCAATCCTAGATGTGCCTCACATCTGTTTGCAATTGCTACTGCATTGTCTAGTGTTTCAGGTGCCAAGCATCAGAGGTTGGCTCGCATATCCTCTCTTTTAATTCCTCTTATGAAGACGTCTACCATTTTGTCTTCTGGTACGTCTTTATGTCCGAAAGCCTCTCTACATAACTTTTTTAGTTCGCATGCATATACTGCGTTAGATTCGTCACGTCTTTGTTTTCTGTGCAGGAAGTCTAATATCTTCCTATTCCCTTTTTTCTCGATTCCGAATATTTTCACTAAGAATTCTTTTATCTTTGTCCATGTCGTTAATTTTGTTACATCTCTTGCTTCTTCTACAAATACATCTTGTGCGCTACCTTTCAAATATAGGGGCAGTCGTTCCTTTAATTTTTGATCCGACCAATGACAAATGGTTTTGTATACTTCAAATTCTTTTATAAATGTATCTAGCTTGTTGAGGTTACCATCGAAAAACTCCCCTCTGAATTTTTCTCTAAATTCTCCTACGTTATTGTTATTTGGTATTAGATCTTGGTTTGGGTCAGATGTCGGTATTGGGTTGGTTGTCATGTTCGGATTATTATCCTGGTTCTTGACTACTTCTTCTTCACTTTCTGATTCTATTGTTCAACCGCTTCTCTGTATTAATTATTCCGCTTTCTTGGCTGCTATTGAATTCAAATTCCTTTAATGCGCTTTCTGATCCGGTTCCTGTTATTACTACTGTTGATGCTCCGGTATAGATACTTCTATTGTTTATTGCTCTCTTCTTTTCGTCTTCTTCTAGTAGACTTTTTTCTCTTTTCTTTTTGCTTCTGGTATTATCTGCTATATTCTCAATGATTACGGTTATCCGTTTGCTTGACTATGTCGTATCATTATCATCTTTGATTTATTAACTGTCTTCTCTGCTTTGATTGCTCTGAAATTGCTTTGAATTGCTTTGCGATTGTCCCGCGACTGCTTTGACGTTTGCTCTAAAATTAAATGACACTTCCAGTATTTTATACTCTACACAAATTTTCTCCTCCGTTTACTATACTATATACGTTATTATCCCTTGTTCGCATTTTTCGTGGTGATCCTTTTCATTCGACTCACCCCCCGTCATTTTAAGTCTATTTTAAATTATCTATATCTCATATTAATTATCTATCACCTCGTATCAATTTTCTAGATAGTCTTATTAATCATCTATATGGTTGTATCAATTATCTATATCGTATCAAATAAAATCACTACAATCATACCTTCATTCAATCCATTAATTATTTTTCCTATGTCTCCCTGATATATTAAAAATCGTTTACTTAATCCTCCGTCGCTGGTGCTATATGGTCCTTTATCATTTCCATTGGCTCTCTGAGGCCTTCGGCATCTTATTTCAACTGGCACTCTATGGCCTTTAATATCGAATCGGAGTTGAGTTTTCGTCAGTGTCTTTTGGGTGACTTGTTTGGTGGACAAGTTTGAGGCCTCACACTGACGCTCAATCCATGGTCGTCTGTTGGCAGCACATTTGTCCGGTTACGCTTACCTCACCGCCACTCGGATATCCGGTACTCAGTGTAGGATCCGGGTTATTGTACCGAACTCCTCGCTGGGAAAACTAAAAAAACATTCCCACAGTACTCGGTGTGGGATCCGGGTTGTGTACCTCGAAGAATATAAAAAAAAATGGAAATGCCTAGACGTTCAACCAAGTTCCAAAAACGGTTTAATTGATTTCCCGAATAGTGAAATGAAAAGGAAGCGATCTATGGGCGCGGTAATTCTTAATATTTCTGTCAACTACTCGTCCGCTCCCGTCAGATTCCAGCTCTACTTGGCTGCGTAAATTCTGACCTTAGTAGGCCTTTCGAGTATGAACCATTTACCGGTTGGTTCACATCTCACCTACCGCTTGGTGTCCTTGATACTCGTGTGGTATCCGGGTTGTGTATCGAGCGGTTCAGCGCTGCCAGTCCCTTGGCTGATAACATCCTAAACTCGACAGTCCGCTGCTGTCCTCTGGTGCCTCACCACCAGCTAGGGAAAAAATTTTCCTAGGTACCTTTACAAAACTTTTAATTCTTTCACATCGAAATCATACGTATTTTCTCTCGCCTCTCGTTTCGTCCCTTCACTTCCCCCATCAAAATTTGTGGTAATCGCGTCAACAAACCTCCCAAAAGAGGTTATCAATCTCTCGCCGGCTGTTCATTGACATTTGCGACTTGGCCTACCATTTCCTTTCTCAGTAGGGTTGATCAAGGTTTCCCTTGGGTGAGCGTACTATCGTTTTGATAGCTCAGGTTATTGTTTTTCCTCGCCTTAACTCAGTATAATATAGATAAAACAACAAAAATTCTACACTAAGGAGCTCGATTGTCGAAATTTTTCCGTCCAATCATGCGGTCTTTCCGATTTCACCGCTTTGTATCTCTGTGCATGTGGTTTTAATTTTTCCCTGATTCGGCTTTCATATGTTTGATTTACTTTATTTATTTATTTTTGTTTAACACTTGGTCATTTACGAACAATGCATATTTATTTTATGACATTTATAACAATTTCAGTTCATGGATAATATACTGTTATTCTTTCTTTTATTTTCCGTTGGCATAGTATACAGCGCGACGCCTGTGCGAATCCTTGGCAATAGCTCAGGTGACCGCAAGGTATCACCATCACTCGTGCCTCCTCTGTTCGACACGCGTAACATTCTCGATAAGCTTTGGTCTGTTCCTTCATCATCTGCGTCATTTCCTCCTCGATGGTTTTGATCTTTTTCATCATCGTATTCCACTCTTTGCCAAATTCGACTATTTCTAATCTCATGAACAGAATTTCATATATCCTTTCGGTTGTTACTTCCTTGTCAACATCGACCAATTTTATCAATATGCATAGTTCATCAGAGTAAATGTTTGAAATCGTTGTTATGTCTTCTCTAACTCGTTTCATTAATTTTTGTTTGTTTATTAGCGCTTCTAAGTTATCGTTTTCGATATCCAAAATGTTCCTCAATTTTGCTATTATTTGTTTGGCTGGTTCCATCTGTTTATAAAACATTCATTAATTTAATTATTATACTACTTTATAATTATTTATTCCAATTTATCCTATCGTCGTTTGTTTATTCCCCTTAGTTTTATTGGTTTATCCCCGGTTAAATCTTGTTTATTCTCATAGTTTATCTTTACTCCCTCTACTTACCCCGTTTTTATTTATCCCAATATTTACCCTTTAATCATATGTCGTTTATTTATATATTTTCTTTGTGAGTTGTGTTATCGTTTGTGCGTTATCTCTCTGGTGACTTGTTTCTTCCTGGACATATTTTCCTTATTTTGTAGTCAAGTTGTTCGTTTTCCATCGTTTGTTGTTGGGTTCCATTCATTAATTACCATTCTCGATCATTTGTCCTTCGTTTCATCAACATATTTCTCGTTTTGTAGTCGGGTTAGTCGTTTTCCATCAATTTTTCTTGTTTATATGTCACGGCAGAAATGTCGTCCCGACGTTTTCTATTTAATTCTAAGATTCTTACTTCTTGTTTCCTTTGGTCTTTTGTAAAAACAATCATTTTAATCCCGGCTGGGGGTGTACTGACAGAATTCTCTGTAGTTTCTTGAATTGGTTGTTTTGTTTTTTCCAATTAACGAAGCTTTCATCCCAGCTGAGCCCACAAATTTCATGTGGGGTTTTTATGGTGTCAGTGTCCTTGACCTCAAATGAAAATTATTATCTTCCCCCCAATGCTTACCCGTTGCCATGCAACGTTGGTAATGCAACCACTGGTTATGGGATCGCCAAAGGTGAGCGCCCTATAGGAACTGCTAAGGCCCGATCCCATAGCGGGTTCAACGCACCACCGATAGAAGGTATATGTGCGATTTCTATTTCTGCTCCCTTTCACTTTAAGAATTCTTTCATTTGATTAGTTATCTTTCACTCAACCCCCGACTGAATCTTTATTATCTTGCGTGAATACGAAGACAATCAACTAAAATATTTATTTATTATGACATTTCTCATTATATTCGTTCCGCAAGTCTCATCGCCCGTCATTTCGCTCTCTCGATCTTTCCCGGACGGCGTTGAGGTGGTTTCACCGCGGGTTTGGTTGCGTCTGTTGAAGTTCGGTACGCCAACTGTGCAGGTGCAAAGACCAAAGGGTAGGTGACAGCTTGGCCCTCCTGGCATGCTGATAGCGCCACCTCCAGGCCGCGTATTTGCGTCTTCATGGCCTGCCTTAGTCGTTTCTCTTCGGCCCACCCGCGTTTGGCGGCCGTTACTCGCTGGTATAGGACTTTTGCTTTGACTGGTTCTATCCATGTTGACTTTATCTGATGAATTTCCTTTGTCAATTGTAGTAACTGTCTATGAAGATCGGTATTCTCCTTGCGTGCGTTTTTGAGAGCCGTATTTAGTATCGTGCAAGGGTCCATCTCTACAATAAAAATTGGTCATTAATAGCTCATTTCGTCCATTATACAATGAATAACATAATAACTTCAAAGGGTATTACGTCTAAGCTAAGGTCAGGTAATGGTTTACTTTCATGGGGCGAAATATTTCTTACACTAATTATAAATATAAGGAATGAACGATAAAATCAGAAAAATATATATTTCACAAAATTCAGTTGTGACGTGAGTTTGAATAATCTTTCCTTGGGTTTCGTCTTGATGTTCTACGCGTTTTAGGAATGATCCCACTCATGCATCCTATCTCCAGTCTCCGTCCTCATTCCTCTGGGGAGTATTTTCTTCGGCATCGACACGGTCATGGCCTGTGTTGGCTGATTTACTATGGGGTCATCGAGTTCGAATGAGATGCCATAGGAAGAGGCATACCCATCCGAACTCGGAATCAGACCAGCCGCGATGTCTTCATTGATCTGCTCCAATTGACGGCGAGCCTTTTCTACCTGTTTATCGGTCCTTCTTTGATGAGCTTCGAGACGTGCCAAGATATCTTCCCCCCGACCGCGGAGTTCGCGAGCCGGATTCCGTCCTGGCTCACGTTTTATTGCTACGTACGGCAACTCGACATCTTCTGCTCCTCCTTGTTTCCCGAATCTCGACTCTCTCACTCGGGATATCGAATATCCCGCATCCCACATTGCCTGTCTGCCTCTAGCGGCGGAGTGGGATGGGAATCTCATCGTGATTCGAGATTCGTCTACCCATGAATCTATCGAAATGAACATCATTAGCATTTTATATGAGAATCATGAGAACTAAAGGCAATGGATTTGTGTGTAAGCGGATGGCTTACATATATAGGATTTTTATGCATTCTTCGGCGATAAGGTCTCAGTAGAGGGTGATCTAACCTGGCCCTCAAATCTGACGTAATTTTGGGTTCCTGAGCCGTGCACTTTGTGGAAGTTGTTTACTGTGACACTCGGCAGATAGGTCTTAGGGGTCGTGTCTCTACGTTTCATTTGACAATTTAAGATTAATGCAATTTTTACTATCCTTAGGGCCTTTCATCAATACGTTGCGTTAGTTTGGACATGGAGGCATGAGAAATTCATTTACAATTTTTCTTGAAAATTAATTGATCTAAATGGAGAGTGAGGTGTCGTGAAGTCGACAAAGAAAACTCAAACTGTTCGTTATTGACAGAAACTCATAGTTGGAGTTCGACTCATTGTTATACTAACTTAGCATTACTCCCTAAGCAATGTGAATTTGGCATTCAGCTGATTTTTAATTTGTCCTAATGGGTCGCGTGATACCGTTCATAGATTAGTAAATTGTAATTCCAGATTAGCACGTAGTTGGCGAACCTTCGTCTTTTATTCCTGCATGCAGATTCGTAAATGAACGTGAATTTGAATAAAAATGCTAATCTAATATTTATTTATTTAAATTTCATGAAGGTGATCAAGGTCTTCCTCGTTTTTCATCACATTTTCTCCATTAGTAAGAGCATCTTGTCTTTATCCAGACTTGGGTCTCCGAATGACGTGTGGTAGAGTCTTGTAACGGATGTCCGAATTGCATGAAATGTTATGTGTAATTAAAAGAGGTACAAGAATAAAATGTATTCCTTACTTTCTTGGGCGCCGGTCCGACGCTCCATCGTGATCTCTTCATTATCCACAAAGTGAGAGGGGTGGCCTCTAACTCATGAATCGTTTTGCCGGTTGTAACTCATGTTAATATCTCACTGTGAACTGTCTGAATTCTCGACACTGACTGATCTATTTATATTGCCTTCTGCCCCGCAGGTATGTCTGAACTCGTTTCAGGCCAGTGTGTCTAATGTTGACATGCAATTTCCGCTAAATATTTTCTGCTGACGTGGAATTTTCTACCCACTTATTGATTGAAGTCGAGTAGATCGTGCCTTGCCACGTCTACTGTTTGTTCACAATGTTTATTGATTTGACTTTATAGATTTTCATTCATTTATTCACTGCTAAATTATTCCACAATGGTCTCGTCGTGGGCTTGGATTTCTTTTTCATTACTGCAGATTTTGAATTAAGTAAATTTTGTATAATGGTATTAAATTAATAAATTTAGTTCATGAACCAAGAATGGATTTGTGCTCCTGATAGATTTAATGATTTCAAATGATTTCCAACATTGATCTTCTCCTACTCGTTTGGACTTTGTTCCTTATAGGATTGGAGTCCTTGCCAAATGTGTTCATTGTGATCAATATACCGCTTGTATCTAATGTACTATTGTTTTTCATCGATTATTATGGTAGTTAATTAGCGGGAATTTCTAATTGGGCGATCATTTACAAAGTTAATTTAGACGTGGTACACCTTTCAACTAGTCGTAATGGCATTTTGTTTTTCATTGGTAAATACCCCTCAACTGATGTTAATCCCTGGTGGTAAATTTGATTTATGTACGTTATTTTCAGACTCGTAATTTTTGTCGTATGCCAAAATGGTGTACTAGAATTCGTTAATAAATTTTTATGTTACTTTTGATGTGCATCATAATGTTATATTATTATAATTTGTTACACTAACGGGTGGTTGGTTATTTTTAGAGGGTGTATTTTGGGTAACACTTTATCTTTATCGTTGGACAATTTGCAAGTTACTACTTGAGTCAAAGGGTGAATTAGTTATACCAAAAATATCTTTCCACAATTTTTATTAAACGTCAAGTGGGTAATTTATTTACTCTGATCAAATTTTTCGTAATAATATATTTTAGGTTGTATTATTTTCTGGGGTCCCGTTAGTCAATACTATTGCGTCGATGTTCGTAGCGTCGAACCCTCGTCATCGACATTAATTAGTTAATTTTGCGTAGTTAATCTCTCGGGCTTTCTCGTATAATAACGTGATTTTAATCTAAAATTTAGTTCGAGTAGTTTAGGCATAACAATTATTTCCGAATTCTTTCCCCACTTCCTTCCCTTTATTTGACCTTAGGATAGTTATGTTAATATTATGATTTTAAGAGTGCTCACCGAGCTACTCAATGTTTATGATTTTTAGCCGTTGTGTATAATGATTTTAATTTGGTCGAAATTATGGAAAAATGGGTGGTGGAGGAGTAGCCAAAAGACTACTTCCCCTCCTCTCAATTTCCCTTATGACGGATATTATTGACGTTTAGGCCCTGCGTTATTCACGCCGGAACCTTCACGGGTACAGGCTATTGGCAGATAAACTGCACCTACACAGCCTGAATTGTATGTTGATTTTGCTTTCTTGTGGTGCGTGAGTGGCTGTGGGCCGGAAAAATTTCGACAAAACATTGTATAGTGAAAGTTTTATTAGCATATAATAACGTTTGATAATCCACATTGTATATTCATCATTCATCAACGACACTATCATACTTTCCCCACGCCGACGCCCAAACAGAGCTCTTATGAGGTTGTATGGTCGCGATATGGAGAAAGTTTTCGAGCATTCCACCACTCACATTTAGAATTTGATCTTTCACCGATTAAGACTGGTTAAAAACTGGTTGAGTGGTTAAAAACGGCTTGAGTCGATTCAAGTTTTTGAAAAACTGATTTTCAGATTAAAAACTGATTCAGTAGTTTCGAGTTTTGAAAAACTGATTAAAATTATGTGAAAATGAATCGGTATATATACCTATTGTATGACCCTAACCTTGCATGTTAAATTTGATTTAGTAAAACAAAATTTGACCTTGTGATTTTCTAGTATATTCTATTCATAATTTTATTATTTTTATAATTTAATTTGACAATTTTCTTTTTAATTTTTAAATTGAATTTTTTCCAATTCAAATTATTTAAGCTTTGTTCCATTTTTATGGATTTTTCCATTTTTTGGTAAATTGTCAAATTTCGGTCAAATTTTCGTGTTCTCATGTTATTTTTATGTTTATTTCGTGCGGATCTTGTTGAACTTTGTTATTATTTTAATTTATTTTTGTGTTTCTTGATTTTATATTTAATTGTTTTTCTTTCTCATATTTTAGCATGGTTAGTTGTTGTTTTATGGGTCTGCTTTTAAATCTGCATGTTGTATTTTGCGTGTACATTACCGATTCATTTAAACGATTCTCAAGGCCGTTTGTGTTCTGGCCCAACATTATTACGCTTAGCTATTGTTATTGATTCCATAAAATTGCCTCTTATCTAAAAACGTTTTGAAAAGCCAAACGATGAAAATTTGAAATCATTTTATCCACTATTATTATTAATTTTATTGACCATTATTATCCTACGATCACATTCATACAAGTCAGAAAAATTAAACTCTCCCTAAATAGTTTAAAGCTAGTACTTCTATGTGGGATGTACCCTTAGTGAATGGTAGTTCGCCGGGTCAGATCTCCTCTCCAAGAACCTCAACATCAAACCCTCAGTGGAGAGCGAATGACCGTGAGGAAGGATTAAATATTAACATAAAAAGAAAGAAGAATAAAAAGACTGGTGAAGCAAAAAGGAAGTGAAAGAATTGTACAATATAATAATGTAAACCAAAATTTGAGAGTGGATGAGAATTGTGAAGGTTTGGAAGGAACAGAAAGTCAATCAATGAAACTATTTTATTTTCAAGTTTATTCATATTGAATGATAAGAAATCAAGGATAAATACAACGGTTCGCACAAAGTAAATTTCTACTTAAAGATTAAATTTTAAAATACTATTTGCCTTCTTTTATTTTTGTTTTTAAGAAAAAGGAAAAGAAAAAAAAAAAATATTTTATACATCATATTTCAGGCTCACGATGATCGTATTTTGAGGCATATAGTAGTGTGACCATCTGCTTGTTTTTGAGCGGGACAGTCCTGATTTTTTGCAAAATGTCCTGCGTCCTGATTTTACAAGAATTTGTCCTGATTTTTGAATTTTTTTTCGTGATAGCAAAATTCCTAATCTTATTACTTATTAATAAATAAATAAATAAATTTAGCAACGATTTAATTAAAAGATAACTCCAATAAAAACCTTTTCGTACGATATATTTCGATAGCATAACTATCATTTTCAGGTACTCAAAACCAACTAAAAATATTATGAATTAACATTTAATTTAAACAAATTATTTTTTATTAATTTAATTTTGTAATAAATAAATATTTATAAAATATATTCAATTCACTTTTAATTAATTTAAAATTTTAAAATTTTCACTTATATTCTAATTTTTAAAAAATTTAATGTAATTTAAAATTTTCAATTATTTTAATAATATTAAAAAAACAAACATGATTTAACATACGTAAACTATTTAAAAACATTCAAAACATTCGTAGTCACAGCACTTTGCACATTAATCTTTGGATCCAATGACCTTATCAGCAATGCTTCACATATCACGCGTTCCCAATAATTATTAAAACTTCTCAACAAAATTCTAAAATCAGACATTCCTATTTCACTTTTACAGCCTCTATTGTGTTCACTAATATTGGTCAAACCCTTCAATCGACAATGCTCTAGAACTCGAGTACAGAGATGACGGGAAGTCTCTCCAATGTATGTGGCATTACACCCATTACATGTAAATTGATAAACGAGATCAGAACACAATCCAACCGGAGTTTTTGATTTATTAATAAACATATTGCGTACCTTACACGAATTAGATACGATCTTATACTCTAAATTTCCCATCTGTTTACTTAACTTCCTTTTATAATTTGTAAAGCCTTCAGAGTACGGCAATACTAATACATATTTAGGCTCAATTTTTTTTATATCCATTTTTACCATCACCCAGACCAACACTCAATTCACACCCATCCAACAAATTACATTCAGACTTTCCAAAACATGGATCCTTAGGATTTTAATCAATTTATCAACAGTCTCTTTTATCATCAACAATAAAAATGATTTAGAATATCCATTCTTTATCAACAACTCAACCAATTTATCAACACTTCTTACCGAATTAGCAAAAGTAGAAGATAAAGACCATGAACGATAAATCAATCCTTTCACCATATTTCTCTTATACTTAAATTCACAAAAGCTTTCTGGAGAAGTATAAAGACCAGTATCAGTTGGTTTTCTATAAATCTCTGTCTCATACTGTTTATCTTTGCGTTGAATTAACAAATCTAAAAACGCAATTGATGACTTTCTCTCCGTTGCACATGTGAAACAATGTTTTTATGTAAACTGTTCATAAAATGCAAAAACGGTTCTACATGTTTCTGGTTTTCAAATACAAAAGAAATATCATCCACATACCTTTTATAAACAAAAGGTTTTTCAAATTGGAAAGAAGCAATTTTCTTTCCAAACTAGCCAAAAATATTGATGCCATCGTTGGTGCTAAAGGGGAACCCATAGCGACTCCATCTATTTGTTGATACCATTCATTATTGAAAAGAAAATTGACATTTGAAGTAGCAAATTCAAGAAGTTTACGAAATGCCTTCTATCCAAAATGTGATGTTCCGAATCCTTTTTATTCCACAACGCACAGCATAAGTCAATCGTCTCAACCAGTGGTACATTCGTAAACAAACTACAAACATCAAACGAAACCATAACATCATTCATACTTCGTTTTTGTAGCTTTGCAATACAAGACACAAACTCAAAGCTATCCTTACATTCAAACTCTGATCGCATTAACGGTTTTAATAATCCATCTAAAACCTTTGCTATTTTATACTGGGCAGTACCGACCGGATTTTTGGTAGCCCATATAGTTTTGCTGGCTGCGATCCTATTGGACGAATAGACTTACCTACCTCTTCATCAATAAGCTTCTTCTCAATAAAACCATTTAACATTTTTTGCACAAACTCTTCATCCTTAAGAGGAGGCAATTTTCTATTCTTCCGATCCTTTTGCAATTTCACAAACTGAGGAGAATTTAACAAATCATTCAACTTATTTACATACACATTATGGTCAAGAATAACTATCCCATTTCCTTTGTCAAACTTACAGATATTTATATTTTTTTAGCTAAGTTTTTTAAAGTCATAAAATCCCCAATATTCTTCTTTTTGTTTTTATCGATATACTCCATCGTACTTGCACTTAACGAGCTCTTCACATAATTGCCATTAATTCCTTTCATCGATCGGGCTATATGAAAATATAAACTTTTAATTTTTGCACATAATTTTGTTTCATCCAAGTGATTCTTAATACAGTGATTTGGACCAAATTTTAAAACACACTCTTCATCATCATTCAAAACTATTTTACTCAAATTTATCACAGTATTCTCCACACTAAATTTACTTATTAGTAATTTATTTTTGAATGACAACTTCTTTATTTTTTAATTATTAAAGAATTTTTTGAAATTTATAGTAAAATTTTAATTCTTTGCTTTTTTAACAAGAACAAGTAGATGAAATTTTGCAATTTTTATCTATAAATTTAACTCTCCATTACGGTAAATTAATTTAGTGAATGTTGTTATATAGAAGTAAAGTTATCAGTTTTCTAAATTTTGAATTTTATATAAGTAATACAGAACTCTAACTATATTAACTGAGCTTTTAATTCGTCATAAAATGTAAATCATAATAAAAAATAGTTAAAGTGTTGATTTTAGTATAGATTTGAATAAATTGAAGAGAAAAGCATAAGAAAATTTCAAAGTAAGTAAAATAAGCTTAAATAATTTCTTCTTACTTAAGTTATAATCTACAAAAAGTTTTTTTTTAAAATTATTTTAAGACTAAAATGTCGGCAAAGAAAAGAAAAACATCATGGAATGAAAAGTACTCCAAGGAATTTGGATTTCTCAAAAAAGTCGACAAGGATGAATCAAAAGCATTTTGTACTATTTGTTCTACAGAATTTTCAATAGCAAGTGGAGGCCATAGTGACATTATGAAGCATATTGAAACTAAAAACCACAAATCATCTGTTGCCGCTGGATCATCAAGTCAAAAAGTTAGCGATTTTTTTAAGAGAATTGAAGGATCTAATGAAGACTTGATTATTGCTGCAAAAGAGTCCGCTTTAGCATATCACGCTGCTAAACATAACATTTCATTTCGATCAAATGACTGCTCATCAAACATCATAAGACATTTCTTTGACAGAAAATTCTCATTAGGACGGACGAAAATGGCAGCAATTATTACAAAGGTTATTGCACCATTCATTGACAACAAAATTCTTAAAGGGATGGATATACAAACCGATGCTTCTAATCACAAAAATATAAAAATGTTGCCAGTTGTGCTCCGTTGTTTTGATCCAACTCAGGGAATCATTAATTGGAAGATTACAATTACATCAATTTCAAATGATCAATCATCGACAGTATGTAACACTATAATGGACGTGATTCAAAAAAATAATTTGTGTGACATGATCGTTGCTTATTCAGCAGACAATACAAATATGAACTTTGGCGGTGTACAAAGAAACGGTCAAAATAATGTTTGGAGAAAACTTCAGAGAGACCTTGGAAGAAATATAGTTGGAAATGGATGTTGTGCACACATTGCTCATAATGCATCAAGGGCTGGTTGTGAAATTTTGGAAGTTGATTTGGAAGCTATTATAATAAAACTTTAAAAACACTTCAGCATATATTCCGTTCGAACTGAAAGTTTTAAGTTACTATGCGAAGAGATGGAACAAATTTATATGCCACTTTTGAATCATTCAAGTACTCGCTTCCTTTCTTTAGAACCTGCAATTCGGAGACTTATTGAGTTGTTTGAGCCATTGATGGAATATTTTGGAACTTTAAAAAGCTGTCCTGTTTCAATTCAAAACTTCTTTAATGATCCAACAAGTAAATTTTGGATTTTGTTTATTTGCAACAATCTCAAACTTTTTAATGAATCGATACGTGCCATGGAATCATCAAATATTACATCTTTTGAAGTGGCAAATCATATGAAAATACTAAAGGAAAAATTGGTTAACCGGAAAAATTTTGGATTTTTGCCTCATGAATCAATAAAGGAATATGAGAAATTCTCATTTAAGCACCAAAATCGTGTAAAGGAGAAAGTTTCGGAATTTTATGATACCATTTCGGATTATCTTAAGCTTTTGGAAGGTGCTCTAGATGAATCAGATGTCTTTATGTGGATGCTAATGTTTAAATATCCATCATGGGAAGAAATAGATTTGTCCATTTCATATGCAGCTGATAAATATGGTGATAAATTTTATGACATTATTAATAGAGATGTACTTTTTGATGAATATGGATTAATGAGAAATTTTATTGAAGATAACATTTCAAGCTGGATGGATGCAAAATTGACACCTGAAAATATTTGGATAAAAATTTTTACCAATTTTCGTGAACGCTCGACTTCTCTTGTTAATATGGAGAAATTGGTACAATTTGCATTTTGTCTTGCTGGCACTTCTACTGAATGTGAAAGAATTTTTTCACTTATGAATAATGTTTGGGATGATCATAAGAGTCGCTTGAATATTGATACGATGAATGCAATACTTTCAATTCAGTTCAATTCAAAAATGAGCTGTCTAGACTTCTTTGACATGATAAAGAAAAATACCAAGTTTTTAAATAATGTAATATCTGAAGAAAAATACCTTAACTAAACAATAAAAACTATAATAAAATGTGTAATTTTATAATATTTGGAACATAAAAATTTTCAAATATGAAACTTTTTAAAATGTCCTTATTTTTTCTGGAAATGTCCTGATTTTCTTAAATTTTACCTGGTCACCCTACATATAGTCATCAGAAATCGCTGTGTAAAGGATACCAAAAGTGGCAGTACTATTCTCAGCCTTGAGAAATTTAATTTTAATCTCGTCTCATAATTTTATTTATTGTCATTATTATTAATTTTTATTAATTTTATTTATTTATTTTTACGTTATTTATTATCATTATTATTAACTTAATAAATTTGATTTTGTGTTAATTCTCATCATTATTATTAGCCTTATGGTGGGTTACTGGGTGTTGATGTTTAAAACTATATAGTTGTTACCCAGACAACCTCATATAAATGTGTTTCGCTTACCACTCGGCACCCGTTGCTAAGCAACGTTGGAACTGTGTTCGAGTGGGTAGATTGTCCGCAAAAAGTGAGCACTATTGCTAATGCTGTAATTGACCGAACGATCTCTGGGTCCAACGAGCTTTCGATAGAAGACCTGTGCTCGATTTCGACTTTTAGGTCCCTTTGTTCTCCTATTTCTTTCGAACGTTACCTCTATGTAATCATCAAGATAGTAGATATATGACAACAAAACATATATTTTATAAGCGAATTACATATTTAGACGCGTCAGTCATTCGTTAGTTGATGTTCGAGCGGCTCGGCGTTTAGCTCGCTCTTGGCCGGTGAGTACTAGGTTGCTTTGTGATCTTCGTAGTTGCCGTCGAATCCCGATATGCTATCTGAGCAGGGGCGAAGACAAGTGGGTATGTCACAGCTGCACCTTCCTGGCAGGCTGACACCGCCACCTCCAACCCCTTGATCTGGCTCCTCAAATTTTGATTCAGTTGTCTTTCTTCTGTCCAGCTCTTTTGCGCGGCTGTTAGCTTTTGATAGATCGACTTCACCTTCTTCGGCTCTATCCAAGTGGCTTTGAGTTGTTAGATTTCCTTCGACAACTGCACGATTTGTTCGTAGAAATCTTTGTTGATTTTTCGGGCGTGCTCTAATTCCTGTTGCAAGACTTTCAGTGGTTCCATTTCTGTAAAAGGGTGCAATTAAGTCGGAGTATTTCATGTAATTTAATGTAGCTAAATAATCGTAACAAACAGCTAAAGGGGCCTATGGCATTATTTATCAAATACCAAAGAATTCCAAACAAACTCGTCGTTTACATCGGCAAGGTAGCGTCTTGCCCGATCCACTTGTTCGTTTGTTTGGCGCGATGTTCCTCCAGCCGCATGAGGAGGAACTCAGCGTGGCCACGGATCTCTCTGGCCGGGTTTTGCCCTGGCTCCCGCTTTATCGCGACGAAGGGGAGCTCGACATCTGTTGTTTGTTGCATACCATCAGCTCTGGCTTATCTGACTTGGGATATGGTGAAGCCGGCATCCCACATTGCCTGATGGCAACGATTTACTGCGTGTGCGGGAAAACACACTGTAATTCGGGATTCATCAATCCACGAATTGTCTAAAAGAAACTAATTTTTAAAATATTTCATATATGTACTCTATGGAGAAAAAATTATTTCCTATTCGCTACGTCTTTTCGTTGGACAAGGTTAAGACATGGGCTTAAATGGGTCAAGATTGTTTGAGGGTTACTTCAAATGTCTCATTATTCCCATTCATTAATCTATGATATAATGTGATAACATGATCCATTTTTGGACACTTCTAATTAGAAACTAATTTAAAGTAAATAACTATATTAACCATGAGATGATGAATTAATTTTTAACCAATAACTAAAACATGCTTGAACTAATTATTAATCGTACGATGATGTTTGGTAAAATTTTTCCCTGGGCTAATAAATATAATGTTCTTTGCCTTAAACCCCTTAAGTTTTGTTTAAATTAACTACTTGGCTATCTTCTATACCCCACGTAACAAAATTATTTTCACCAAAGCTGAGCAAAACTTCAACCCGGCCCTTGATTACTCAGTAACTAATATTTATGGAAGTTATTAATCACAGGTAACTTTAATTATAACCGATATCCTATTTTATTCATCACATTATTCTCTTATTATATTTTATTTGGGTTGTCGCGTATGTGAGTTGCTTAGTCTGATTGGGATTCTTATTTCATAAGGCAATCAAAATCTTAAAAATTCTTAATTCGATAAAATGATAGTGGAATTCGGATTTTTGTAAGCTCAGATATTTTGTCATATACCTTTACGGAACTCATACTGTTAATATTAGAATACTTATTTCCACTTGATGATGATATTTCATTTAAAAATTATCTACATATTTATTTTTTAGCTTACATGAATGATGTAAATTAGGATACCTATATTGACTGGGCGCGGATATTTCATTTTTTAAATCATTTTATTCACAATTAACTACGACTCTATTCATCAATACTACCTACATAAATCAACTTAATAATACACTTATATGCATTTGACACTGATATCTGAATTACCAAGCCTTATTTAACATTATTTACCGGATAGGTCTACGATATGTTATGGCCATTCGTTATTAATACCGAACTTGTTAAGTAAAAATTAAAATCTAAAATTTGTTTATCGGATTAATATTCATGAAAATACTTGTTAGGTGAAATTTAAAATCAAAAATTCGTTTATCGGATAATAATTAATATTCATGAAAATACTTGTTAAGTGAAATTAAAAATCAAAAATTCGTTTATCGGAGAATAAATAATGTTCATGAAAAATAAATCAAATTAATTTAATATATTTTAGATATCAAGTTTAGCAATAACCTGAAGTTGGAAGGGTCATCGAAATCAACGAAATATTACATCATTTAAAAGGGTTTGAGTTACAGTATTCCAACAAATCATCTCCGAAAAATAAACACATTTTTAAACTCGTTCCGGCACTGGGATAGTCTCTCTCTTACTGGCGGATCGCGTGAAATCGAAGTATCTCTGAGAAATTTTGCATAATACAGACTATAGTCGTCGGAAATGAATACGATATCTTTTATGTTCTCGACTGGTTCCACGGCATGGTAACTACGAGTCGGGGTTTGGTATGATAAAAATAACTCAGATAAAACACTGATCCTCTCTGTATCATATTTTATATTTGGTAACTCGTTATGGTTATCGGCATTCTTAGCGTTGGGGTTGATGTGGCGAACTTCCTATCTAGTGTTCTTACGGATTAACGACGAAATTCACAGAAAATAAAATTTACCTAAAAATCGAGATCTTGGATTCAGATCTATGTCCTCGTCTGGCATCCTGGCCGTCATGTCCTCGTTTAGGGTGGTTCGAGTTGTGATACATTTCAATTGGTTTTGAATCTCTAACTGACAGTCTCGACCTGGCGATACTGCTTGTATAGTCGGGTGTGTAAATCGATGAAGGGAAAAATGTGTGCGATTACCAGCATTGCTGGATGGAATTAGCTAACACCGTGGGAGGGTGTGTTGCACGGGTCCCGTCGTCTATCTGTATGTAGATTTCTGTGTTAAGTTTATATGCATAACACCCATAATTGTGTGCACCTATCGCATCCTATATTGTAGTTGGGGGTGTAAAAAATAAACATCGTTATCGATCGACCGAAACGTAAATGTCAGGTCGAATATGTATATTAAATATTCTCTAGTGGTCTTATTCACTTTCTTGATTTATTTCAATATTTCTGGTGGGTAAACACTCGTGGGCAGTTAAATTGGTTCGTAACAAGTAGTATGTAATTATATCTTTTAAGTTATTGACTTTTAGCTTTTTAGGGAATTATTCTCTGGTTATTATGTCTAAATAGGATCCTCCTTAACACAATTTCAATGGTGGATTTAATTTATTTATTTAATAAAATTGTTCTTGAAAAATTTTCTTGTTATTGGATTTAAATTATAGGAGATTCTTTATTGCAATTGCCTCAGATATAGTTCGAATTTTATTTATTATTTAGTTCTATAATGGAATCCCTGCAACTATAAGTTTTATTTGGAATTTTTAATTTCTAGACCATAAAACTAAACGGAATTTGGAAGCTCTTCATCCTTTATTGATTTTCTGATTTTGATTTTAGAAGTTAAATCCTAGCTCGGAGTAATTTAGTGGAAACCTGACGTCATTTATTCTTCGCTTCCTTTAGGTTTTATTGATTTTAGGTACTGCATCGACAAATGATGATATTCAATTTATTGATTTCACTACAGTTACGCCATGGTATGGATTTTTCAGCAATGTTGGAGTCTATTGCATTTACATCATTTAATTTTCGTTTAACTCGATTTCGTTGATCTTAATTTTATTATTGCAAACGCTATATCTAGAAACCGTAGCGATTAAGGTTTTTCTACTTTTCCCTCTTTAGTAATTTCATTTGATTCTAAACATTATACTAACAACTACCGTATTTAGTTTTAAGAAATTCTATTGGCTTTAATACAGGGTGTCTGAGGTTCATACTCACTATATTATTTTACCGTTTACCTTAGTAATTGTTTGATTCTCAATATTATTTTAAGATTTTATAACCACTACACTATTTTTAATCTTCACTCAAGTAAATTTTGACTCTCTACATTATATTGGGGTTTATATCAAGCTAGTTTATTATTTTTTATGCGAAATAACGTCTCAAAATCTATAACCAAGTTTCATTAATTTTTTATTAAAGTAACATATCAAAGTTCATAACAACGATTTCATTTTTCTTTTTATTATTTCCCCGTTACTTTCCCTTAAATTGACCTTAGGCGCATTGTGTTTATGTTATAATTAGTGAGTGCCCACTGGACTACTCGTGTGATGATTTTGAGCCGTATGTGAATATAATTTAGGTCGAGTTTATGGAAATTGGGAGACGATGAAACAGCCAAAAGACTATTTGCCCTTCCCCCTCTTTCCCTATACGGAATGATATTGACGTTCCAGCTCCTGCGTTTCTCACGCCGGAGCCTTCACGGACACGAATCATTGGCGATATTCCACGCATTTACACTATTACGAATTGTGTGTTGGATTTTAATATCTTGTAGTATGTTTCGGCTGTGGGCCGGAAGAATTTCGACAAATAAAACAAATTTTTGATGCTATTTAAATATTTTATTAAAATATAATTTACCCAATACATTCATCATAAATATCATCATAAACACACTGCTCTCCCCACGCCGACACCCAAGCAGAGCTCAATTGAGGTTGCGAGGATGCGACGTGGAAAGAGTTTCGAACCATACTCTCACTTACATCGTAATCTAAAACTGGTTTCCACGAAGATTCAAAATAACTTTCAAGTTTATGAAAAACTGAATGAACGACTTAACGATTAAAACTATGAAAAAATGAATTGGTATATATACCTATTGCGTGTTCTTTTTGATTTAGTAAAACAAAATTTGACCTTGGAATTTTCTGGTATATTCTAATCTTTAATTTTATTATTTTGAGATTTTATTTGACAATTTTTTCTTTTGAATTTTAATTGAATTATTTCTAATTCGAATTATTTGATTTTAATTTCATTTTCATGAAATTTCGTATTTTTTGATAAATTGTCAAATTTCGGTCAAATTGTTGGGTTTTCGTGTTATGTTTGTATTTATTTCGTGCGGATCTTGTTGCACTTTGTTATTATTTTAATTTATTTTTGTGTTTTATAATTTTATATTTGATTGTTTTCTTTCTCGCATTTTGATAGGGTTAATTGGTGTTTTAATAAGTTTGAGTTTAAATCTACATGTTATGTTCGCATGTGTGTTACCGATTTATTTAAACATTTACAAGGCCGTTTGTGTTCTGGCCCAACACTTAATTAATTATTTTATTTCTTTTTATGCCTCCCATCATAGAGGAACAAGTTAAGGAAAATCAGCAATAAGACAACAAGGCACCATCCTGGATCTAGATTTTTTTTGTATTCGACTTACATTAAATAAATGATTTGATTACTTATTTCCTTAATCAGTAAAATAAATAGAATAAAAGGAAAGAATTCAAACAAAAAAAATTTATATAGCATTCACTTACTTAAAATAGACAAATAAAATATAAAACAATCTAAATGAGAACTTTATTAGATCTTAATCAAAGAAAATCTGCTTCAAAATCACTAGCTAAAAGTGTTGAATAAAGAGATCAGAAAGGCAATAATAAACATCCAAAGCAAGGGAATAGTTTGTAAGAAATTCCATAAACTTTACTGTTAAATTTTGATTTGAAAAAATTGTGAATCGACAAAATCCAAAATTAGAATTAGATTGAAAAGATAATTCCAGTGAGCATAATGAATGGTAGAGTCGCCAAGAGAAGCCTAATAGATAATATCATACTTCCCCATAATAAAGTAAAAATTTACCGACCTGTAGATTATGCCTTAGATCGGAATTAGATAGAATCAGCCGATGAATTTTAAGAATGGGAAAAACTCCGAACAGTGACATATATAAAATAAATATAAAATCAATATCCCACAATCTTACCTCTCACCAAGTAGTGGTGTCCAAATTAAAATAAAATTTTTCTTTCTCCTCAATACCTAAAAATAGACAATAATAAATTCCTCGATTTTAGCCAATAGAAATTTTATTGTATTTTAAGATGATAAAAGGGTTTGGATTCGGAGGTTAAAATGGTTTTTACTATATTTCTTTTGGGGGGTTCAAACTAGTTATGGAAGACCTCCCATCGATGTCATCCAACTCTCAACTTTAATGTAGCCTTTAATTAAAAATAAACGAATAGAATTCAAAATCAATGAGTCTATTTTTCATTATTTCCAAAGCGATCCTCGATTCAATCTTAAATTTTTTAAAACTATTCTAGTGCAATCCAATCAAATTAAAACGATAGACTTAGAAAGGTTTCGGCAAGACGTGGCTCATTACCACAACGAGGCCTTGAAACCGAGCCACCGAGCTGAGTAAATGATCCGAAGATGTCGTCGAATGGAATAGATCTGGACTCGGCCAGAGCAGGCGAAAAAATTATTGCAACAAAACGAATTGTTAAATGAATCAATACACTAAGGTGATGGCGGAATTAGACTTATTAAAAAGGGAGAACTACCAACTCAAGTTAAAGAAAACTATCAGAGCAGCGATCGAGCATCACCCCAGCACAGTTTCAAATATGGATAAAAAACATCACATGGCCCATCTCAAGCTTCCCTCTAACTCAGACCCAAAGTAATTCCCAACCAAAAATCAAACCACAAGAAATGTCACCCCCAGTAAAGCGGAACGAGAAAGAAGACGCAGAATAAAGACCGCTCGTTTACTGGGTCAGATAAAGAAATTCGAACCCTCATCTTCCGACATTTAACAATAACTTTTGTAGTAATAGTTAATAAAATGTTCTGGGATTTGAGTTGATGATCGTTTCGTAATCATTTAAAATACCTTTGGAAAATAGTACCTTTGAAATAAAATAAAGTGATCAAAGGATCGATATTGTTTCATTTAAATTAGTGACAGAGGGACCCATAATTAAAATGAGCGTGAATACCTTCTGTGGTAGCTCGTGAACCCAAAGGTTTTCTATGGTATTAGCAGTCATAGTAGTATGGCTCACCTTTTACTAGAAACTGCCGATTGGAATACATTTCCAACGTCATTTTGACGGGTATCCAATGGTTATATCTTTTATGTGCGCACCTGGTGGGAATCGCTTGAAAGTGGCCGCGAAACTCATATATTTTACCCATCAGGTGCCCAGCACCTGATATCAAAAAATCAAATCAACAAACAAACAATCCAGTCGAATAAAAACCTCAAATCCTCAACCAAAACAAACTTACCAAAGTCAACAACAAAAACATCTAAATCAATCAAAGTAAGCAAAAATCCATTAACTTATCAAATTGACTATTAGAAATTTTCGAAAATGTTATCTTGTTTTACTTTTAAATATAAGAGCTAATCAAAAATGAATCAAGTGTTTTGATGTTCACCAGAATTATCCTTTCCAGCATTGTAAAATTATAAATACATGCAAATTTATAAAGACTTGTTTAAATAATTGCAAATATTTTAAAATAATTTAGTCATGGCTGATGTTAAAGTATGCATAATTTTATTACTCATTTTTTATTTATTCTTAGAATCCAAATTATACCCTCAAATTTACTCTCGCTGGTCATACTAAAGGTGTTTCTTCTGTCAAATTTAGCCCTAATGGTGATTGGTTGGCTAGTTCATGTAGTTTTTTAAGTATATTTTAAATATTTTAAGAATAATTCTACAGCTTCTGATAAATTAATTAAGATATGGGGTGCATATGATGGAAAAATTGAAAAAACTATTAGTGGTCATAAATTAGTATAATATCTACTATGATAAATAATTTAATTGATGTAAAGGGTGTATGTGACGTAGCTTGGTCAACTGATTCAAAGACGTTATGTAGTGCATCTGATGACAAAACGTTAAAAATTTGGGATTTAGCTAGTGGTAAATGTATTAAAACATTAAAGGGCCATACAAATTATGTTTTCTGTTGTAATTTTAACCCACAATCTAATTTAATAGTGTCTGGATCGGTAATTTAATATATATAAATTTAAATATTTAAATATTTTAGTTCGACGAGAGCGTTAAGATATGGGATGTTAAAAGTGGTAAATGTCTTAAAACACTTCCTGCTCATGCAGATCCAGTAACTGCTGTAAGTAAAATATTTTTAATTTTAGGCAATATTTGTGATTTACTACATATTTATTGTAATTTCTAATATAAATTTAAGCCATTTTAAATAGAATATTGGTATATGCTTGTGTTGTAAATACAAAGGAAACTGATATTGTGATATGCAAGTTTATAACAATTTTAAAATAATAAATTACATTAAGGTGCTATTTAGTGATTCTAAAAATGCGAACGTCTCTAGCAATATTGTCTTAATATTAAATTATAACATTTTCGAAATTCCCAATATTAATAACATTTTATCATGGCTGAAGTTTTTACATGCTCAGTTCAATGAATACAAAACCTACAATAACAACGAAAATTTGTTTCCATTGACTAAACAAATAGCAAAAGTTTACAAGACAGTTTACAGATTTAACAGTGGCTTGCTTAGAAACCTCACAGTCATTCAATTGGGAATCTCAACTCCTTTTCCTCGTTAAAAATAAATTATGTGAAGTCCTCATTAGCAAACGATTAGTATCGCTAATTTGTATTACATATGAAAAATAAGCATTAATTCATAGTTATAACGAAGATAAGTTAATGATTAATTTGTTTACAATTTTAATAAAGTACTTAACATTTTTGTCATTAAATAATATTGAATAGATGAAACAAGTAAATATAGACTACACATTTTATTATAAAATACGAAGTTTTTATCAGCATTTAATAAAATTCAGCGAAACAAATCATGCTCGCTATATAGCTTATTTTTGTACATTCTTGAAGATAGATCTTGGTTTCAACACTTGATTGATGAAAATAATTTCAAATGACTTGTCTTAATTTGTGGTTTATTCATGCCGGAGTACTGGCTATTTAATTAATAAAGTTTCGTTGCCCTTTCATAACTATTCGAGGAAAAAAATGCTGTTTTCAAATTTATCGTTACTTTTGTGTATTATATAATAAAAAAGGTTAATGTTTCATAAAATTGGGATAGATAGATTATATGAAATATTAGAATTTAAGATTATTAAACTTTATTTGAATGTCGAAACATAATCTGATAAATCATGTTACGTTTTATTTTACAAATTTATTAAAAATATTTTAATTTTATTTTCTAAAGGTTCACTTTAATCGTGATGGGTCATTGATTGTTTCGAGCAGTTATGACGGACTATGGTATATTTTATTCTTTGTATTTTTCAATATAAAATTATGATTTAGTCGTATCTGGGATGCATCATCTGGACAATGTTTAAAAACATTAATAGGTATTTAATATCTATTGAAATATTTCTTATAAAAATTCTAGACGATGATAATCCACCAGTTTCATTTGTAAAATTTTCACCTAATGGTAAATATATCCTTACTGGTTCATTGGACAAGTTAGGCATTATTTTATTAATTTTATGATAATAATATATATGTAAATTTTACAATGAAAACATAATTTATATGTTAACATAAGGTTTCAACTACTAAAAAAATACAAATTTTAGTCCTTAAAACCCTAATTACACAAAACATTTTCCATTAAAATGTCATTTTTAAGTGGCAATTTATTTTTTGATAATTTTTTTTCGAAATTTTGATACTAAATTTATGTTTTTGTCAATTTATACATGTTGTCAAATTTATGTAGGTTATTCCGAATTTTATGTATATTTAAATGTGGAAAAATTAAATATTGATTTAGAATATTATGTTTTACTAATTACGTGATCAATATTATTGTAATTTTATAATTGAAATAATTAAAATTAAGAATTGTATTTCTAAATTACTTTTCTGTACTAAACCATTTTTTATCCTCTTTAGTGAACTTACGGTATTATAAACTTAGGTAGTTTGTAAGTTCTATTTTTTAAAGTGGTACGGGGCTTTAAATATGTATTTTTCTATTGTAAATATTTTAAATTATAATTTAAAAAAAGCAGAAATGTTTATTTGGTAATTTATTCATTCAGAAAATTTTTTAAGTGTTTGTATGTTAAAAATATCTTTCGTTTTTGTTTAAATGCAAAGCAAATGTTGCGTTATTTTATATTTAAATAATTTAGATAAATCTGAATTTTGTAACCATTTCTAGTGTTCTCAAACTATGGGACTATGCTAAAGGAAAATGTTTAAAGACATATGTGGGTCACAAAAACGAAAAGTATTGCATTTTCTCGAATTTTTCAGTAACTAGTGGAAAAGTAATAATTAATTTTTGATTTATCTGTTAGTATTTTAATTAATTAAGTGGATTGTTTCAGGATCGGAAGACAATATGGTTTATATTTGGAATCTTCAAACAAAAGAAATTGTTCAGAAACTTTATGGACATACTGGTATTAGAGTAAAATGTTTTCTGAAGTATTTTGACGTATTTTTAAAATAGATGTCGTTATCGCAACATCTTGTCACCCAACTGAAAACATTATTGCCTCAGCTGCTTTGGAAAATGACAAAACTATTAAATTGTGGAGAGGTGAAAATTGATGGATAAAATCGTGTACAATTTTTACTTTAATAAATTATTAATTTTGTTAATTGAATAAACTGTCAACGTCTGGTTTTGTCGATTGTATGTTTATCATTCGACGACCGATTTTTATGTAGCTTGGCCCAAGGAAAGATTTGATCGAATTATTTTGACATGTTCCGTGGAAAAATGATTTAATCGAACCAAATATAGTTTTAGTTTTACTTTCTGTATTTTTTTCTTGATCAATATCAATACCTTCCAATTCGTATTTTCTTTTAATAACTTTTTCAGGGACTCGACCGTTACTTTTACTGGTTATGTTACCATTAGCAACAACCCATTTATTACACAGTAAATCTGTAGCTGATAATCTGTCGACTGGGTTATGCTGCAACAACATATTGATTAACTCCTTTGATTCTGTTAAATAAAAAATTTCATTTAAATATTTTTGAAAACAATCAAAGCTTTAATGATAATTAATTTATCAAGTTTAGTATCATTTTACAACCAGTAATTTGTAATTAATACCAAACTGCTGTTCATTTACAAATGATAATATGTATGTCCAAATTTTTTTGCAATCATTAAAATGTCGTTCGAAAGTCTACGAAAATATCAAAACCATGGGATATTTCAAAAAGTAATATAGAATGCTGCGCATTTCAAGAAACAGTTCACTTAACCCGGACGTGTTCAGAACAAAAGAAACCACAATGTTGTTGGGGTTAGGCGATTTTCAAAAATTATTATAATAAATAAAAAAATTTGGGAAAATAAAATAATTAATTAAAAATAATCAAAAAATTAAAATCAATATTTTACGGGGGAAATGGGTATGTGCCGATGTCAATTGACGAGACGAGTACGAAAATAATAATATAAAATTAATTTGGGACCCCTAGAAAAAGTTATTTAAAAAATACTAATTAATTAATTAGAATGACGAAAACAATTAAATTAGGGAGTAATTCTCCGAATTGGATAAATTTAATTACGAAGGGAACTGATTATTCCCTAATGTGATTTATTTCGTAGTTTTCTCCCGGGGAACGGCCGAAGCGGCCAAAAGATGAAAGTAAATTGTTTAACTAGTTCCCCGATGGTCCAATGTAAATTGCCGTAAATCAGATTAATTGTTTGAGGAGAGATTTCCTATATAAGGAGTCTCAAATCAACAACGGGGACACAAATAATTTTGAAAAATAGCGAGTAACAGAAAAGTTAAAAAGATTCGTGAGATTGAAAAAGAACTAGTCAGAGGATATTTTAGTAGTTAATTGAAAAGGCGGCTTCACGTGGGGATTCCTGCCATTATTGTAAAAGTAACACTCGAATCGTTGTGAAATTGTTGGTATCAAATAAAAGTTTTCCTGTGTTGAGTTATTCCAGTATCATTTAAACAGCACGTGAAGTAAGAGTAAACAGTTCTACCGAACCAAATAAAGTTATAACTCAACAATGTTTTGGATGTCAATTTTATGGACATGAACGACGAAATTATCTAGGCATACAGAGTAGAACATGTTGTCTACGTGGAAAAAAGGAAAACTGAAAAAAAAAACTGATTGTTACATAAATTTGGAAATACGAAAGTAAAAAAAGAGGTAGACTATAATTAAGTTGCAAGATATTAAATTAACCAAAATAATTAAATCAAATCGAAGTAATTAAAAAGATTTAATCACGCACCTCAAGCAAATATGAAAAAATACCAACCAAACATTTGTTGGGTTTAAAGCCAAAATTAAAACAAAAATTATTGCGAATAAATTATAAAACGAAAAGACAAAAATAAAAAGTTAATGAAATATGATCGTTACACATACCCATGCACCGCAAGAAGAGATTAAAAATTAATAAAAAACATATTAATTAAAACAAATTAAAAACATAACAAAAATTAAATAAAACAAATAATTAATTAAAATTCTCGAAAAGCCTACAGCTACAGAAAGAAACATATAAAAAATAAAATAAACTGCCAAAACCTTGCAAAATAAGGTTTAGAAAAAACACAGGCAGAAGAGGCGACCAGAGAATAAAATATTGGGGTTTAAAAATAATATCGTAAGAAAATAATAATAAAAATGAAAACCAATAACGAAATATTAATATATCTAAAAATAAAGAAAATTGTATAAAAAAATTATAAAAATAATTTAAAATAATCTCGGTCTGTCCGCGACGGGGCCTGGCAAAATGGCACAGGACCCTCCCCGCAGGGCATCGTTAAACAACTTGCAACGGCTGATGGAAACGTCGGTCGAGGCAAGCAGAAAAATCTAAATTGAGGGGAAGTGCGACATCAGGTAAGGGCAATAAGAACAATCGTTTTACGATTGGTAGGAAATTTTTATGTGACCTCGGAATCATATGATGAAGGGCAGCCCGGATAAGATAATAAAAGTGAAATCTTAGTATTATTTTTGTAAACTGTTAAATTTAATCAATGAAATTTAATAACCATTACCTGATCATACAAGTTTTCTTTGGTGCAGGCGAGAATTTAGTCCATAACTCCAAATGTGTAAGTGATTTAGCCGGGAAAATTGTTCGTCAGAATGACCTTAAAATCACCATACGCCTTAGAAGTAAACAGAGCTACATCCAACTAAAAGTTGCCAAATATCTGAGTTTTCCCCGAGACGTCCATCCAACCACATTCTGAAAAATCTAAGGAGATAGTTACAAACCATTGACATATGAGCATCGATAAGTAGAGAACCATGGATCAAGGTCAATCATTCACATTAGGTATCTAAGATCAAATTTTCGAGTATCGCGAACATCAATTAAAATCCAATCGATTTTCCTGAACATGTTGACAATAAAGTTAGTCAACCCTAACACTAGGTTATTTACTTGAATACTGGAGATGGAATCGAATCATCACCCCGACACTAACAAGAAATTTGTTCGTCAAATTTTTTCATCGCTATCCCTTACCAATCGAAATATTCGATTTGACCAACATACACAAGGAATTGACAAAATAAACATCCATCGCGTTGACCCTTGACCCAGATTTTCGTCAGTAATACGGTAAATAAGGACTGCCCGGAAGCTCTCTTGAACGGGTGAAATCTGCTATAATCATAGACTTTGTTAAATTTAATTCTGAATAGCCGTGTGGCTAAATCTTGTAGAAAATTAACATAAATAATTAAACTTAATTTTAAATAGTCCAATAGTTAAATCTTATGAAAAATTATTATAAATTATTAAAATATATTCTAAATGGTAATAACATTAAACCTCGTAGTAAAATATTAGCATTTGTTAAATTCAATTTCAAATAGTAATATAATTAAATTTTATAGTGAAATATTGTTATTCGGTAAACTTAATTCTAAACGGTGAAACGACGGAATTTTTAAGTAAAATGTTATCAGAAGCCTTGCAGTATAATGAAAATTGCTTAGCCCGACGAGATCTAGTATTTGGGAGTTACGTAACATCACTTAAATAGACGGGAACCGCGATGAAAACCCTAGAAAACTTCAATAGTATTTAGATACGTTAGACCCCAAAAATACTCACTAACCCAATTCAATCTACCTAATATGACGCCGTCTAAAATACTGATGATAAACCCATGACCTCACTCATAAATCCTATAATGTTCTATTTCTTCTCCTTTTACAGAAAAGCATCGTAACAAGCACAGACTTCGGATTTGCACAACGGTTCGAAATATCGATATTCGTCTCGGTAATCTCTCTCAAATTAATATTATAATCTTCCAAAGTGATGCCTGGATTATCAAGCCTACCTCGCATCCCGCGACTGCCGCCTTCTGCGACAGCTACATCTCAACGATTAGAAATCCTAGAAAGGGATTTTTCGACACTGAAAGAAAAATATCAAAGGGTAAAAAGTACCTGGAGTTCGCCTGAAGTGACTAAGAGCCTATTCCAGAAGATATCGCGCCTATCTAGCAAATCTGTATCGACAGTAAAATATCGAAATTGTGCACGAGGACTACTCTCACTCCACTTTTCTCAAACTTCACGAGATAACATTGCCTAGCAACAGTGAAAGCGGAATAGAGTGCATAAGACCTTCCACCGGCAGCAAGGAACTGGGGAACGAAGGTTCTTCGAGGAGTAGTACTGGAAACGGTGCTCACCTGCTCGAATAGCTTTCGGCTGTTACGCACAGTACCAACATGGTTTCGGCCATGGGTGCGCAGCGGTGAACTAAACTCATGGGGTATGCGTGAAAGGGTGTCCCTAGAACGCGAAGAGGAATGTTAGTGGTGAGTAAGACCTAAAAGTTTTTATAAAACTTTCCCGTACACCAAAACATTATTAAAAATATACCACATTTAAAACAAAATAAATAAATTTAAAAATACGCCTAACATAATAATACAAACTGCTAAACCTCACAAAAAAGAGGTTATATTAGACTAAAATGAGAGAAAACGATCAATCAGAATTTATAACACGGTGAAATTAATAAGGTCATAATTAGGAAACTAAAATAGATAATTTAAAAATTACGTACACACATACTATTTTCAAAAATATAAGAACTTTTAATTTCCACCACTGTTTTCTTTTCATTATCAAATAATATTATATTTATTAATAATATTTGGCTATGAATCAGTAAAGATATCGATGTTTTTGATATTCACGAATTTTCGGCAGTCTTTTTCAAGTGATTATTATCATTATCTATTAATTTTTTAAAACTAAAAAAACTTTTATTTTACATTTTTATTAATGTCATTTAAATTTTAGCACTTGCACTCAACATTATAAAAATATCAATTTTTTAAATAGTATTATAAAAATTACTTTAATTTTAGTTATGAATTGAATATATGTTTAACAGGCTCTATATTATACTAAGTGGACATACATTATAAATTAATATAATAGCTATTATTCAATACCTTATTACAAGTTTAAGTCTAATTAAACACAATTTCTACATTGAAGCCAATTTAACGATGTATGTGATAAAAAATATTTAATCGAATATCAAAAGTTGATAGCTGACTCAAAATAACCAAAGACGTAGTATTTTCAAATTGAATACTTTTTGAAAAATTTGAGTCAAAAATTTTAATTAAAAAAAATCCGCCAAAAAAAATTTGAAAAAAATGTGCGCACAGGAAAATTAATTATCTTGATTACATAATTATATAATTAAGATAATCCGAGATTAAATTACGTCATTACGCCATTTAATCCGTCGCGAACCCCTTCTTATTTTTATCAATGGTGTGGGCGCAGAGTACTACCCCCGGCCAAAAATTTTAAATTAAAAATAAAAGTACAAATTTTTTAGAAGTACAAATCATAAAATGGTGTGAGTCATCAAGGTAGTTGAAACAAAGACCATGAGTCATTCAAGGTCAAAGTATGAAGCAAAACTGTATTTTCCTGAAAACATGACTTCACTGGCTCATTTTTTAAAAATAAGTTTACAATTTTGAAGGTAATTTTTTTTCATTTCTCAAAAACGTGACTCCGCTGGCTCACTGTATAGAATTATTTTAAAGTACATTTTCAAGGTAGTAGTAGGATGTGAGCCCGTCAGATACAACCCCCTTGGCTTACGTAATTATTACGTAACATTTGACCTCTGCACACACTGTTTCTACCTGGAGATTGACCTTTGTCCATTAGTTGCTACCTAGTAATTGACCTTTGGTGACCTCATGATTACATCCATTGACCACTGGTCAGTACACACTTGTTATGTCACTGGTCACTACATTGAGACTAATTACCTAACTGTTATTATGTCACGTAGTTGTGGACCAACACACCTACCTTCTAGAACCTTCCACACACCAACCTTCTAGAACCTTCCACATACCTACCTTCTAGAACCTTTGGTTCTTAAACATTTCACACACACACACACATACCAACCAACGATCCGCACAGATCCGCACAGATCCGCACCCATCCGTACCCATCCGTACCCATCCATACCCATCCATACCCATCCATACCCATCCACACCCATCCGCACCCATCAGCGCCCAACACGCCTACAACTACGTCTACGACTAAGTCGTAGACTTAGCAAAATCACTCACTAGTATTATTGGTATTATTATTATACTTTTTACTTCATATAAACGTATGAGTTTCGTTTACCTCATTGATTCATGTTACTTACATGTGATATATTAAAAAATTATATTTACATGAAATTTTCAATTGTTAATTATATTATTACATAAAAAATTATAAAATAATCATTAAACATAATAAATTAAGATCAAACTCGTCTTAAAAATAAATGTTCAATTCTAAATTATTAAGCTTACTGACTATTTTGTTAGTAGTATATTACATAACAATTTTATTAAAATAATCATAAAACTTTAATAATTTTCATGAAAATTTAAGTTTAAAAGCACTATAGTATATTGATAGTTTATTTAATTAAAATCAAGTCACTCAAAACTTAAATTTTATCACTGGATTTACAATATTTTAAGAAAATAATTCAACAAGTTTAAAATTTCAACTAAATATAAAAAATTATACAAGATTTACTTTACCAATTTCTATAAAATTTTAAATTTACAGCAAACAAAATATATATATTTATATTCTAATAAAAAATTTAATTTTTAAAATAAAAAATAATTCGCCCACGATAGGAGTTGAACCCCCAAACGAATTATTACCGACACCACTGATGTAAGAATTTTGAAAATAACTCATTCAAGATAGGATTTAAACATTGGATTAGTTTATGAAAATAATTAATAGGATTATTTACATGTAAATACTTAACCAAATTCTATAAATTTATAGCAAATATACTGTTTCTAATGAAAATTCAATATTTTGATAATAATTCACCAGGTTAGTCGGATACTAATTTACAAGTTCATTCGACTCTATAAATTATTAGCGATACCATCAACTAAATTCGTTGTGTATTTAGTGTTTTTATGAAAATAAGTCACTGGGTTTACAAATGAAAGTAACCAATAATTTCGGACATTAAAGCTTTATGTAGCCAAAACTGATTAAATAACCATTAAAAATTCATCAGGTGATACCTATTAAATATTTCAATAATTTATGATTCAAACTAGGTATATAATACTTTTCGATAAATTTATGGATAAACTATTACATGGTTTGTTATAAAGTTATTTAAAAGGTTAAGAATTTTAACCCTAAATAACGAAAGATAACTTTTAACCCTAAAAGATGAAATATAACTTCGAACCCTATGTGATTAAAAGTTATAACATTATGTAAACCAATAATTACTAAATACCAAGTAAACACATGTCTTTAATAAAGAGTAGTTGGTAAAAAACATACATATATTTAAAAATCGTTGACAATTTTTAAGTACCTGTTAAAAATGGTTTGAAAATATGAATAAATATTTGAATTTAAGAATATTAAATTGAAAATCTCTATTGAAATTAAAAAGTATATAAATTTGTTAATCGTCAATTTAAATAAACTCGTAAAATTATTGATTGATTAAATGCAATTGTTAATTAGAATATTATTGACTGAACTTATTTTTTAATAGAAAGTTATTCTTGAAACAACATAAAAATCATATTTCAATAACTTTTCTTTAAATTAATTTTGAAAAAGTAGAAGCCACATACTTTATTTTGATTGGCTGTTACCATTGACAACGACATTATTTTGCGATAAATTTAATCGCTAAACTCAAAATACTAATAAATTTATTAAAATTATTACAGTTTTCTTGAAAATAATTTGACAAAGTAGAAACAAAATACTTGATTTTGATTGGCTGTTACAATTGCTATTGATAACGACATTATTTTTCGATAAATTTAATCGCTAAACTCAAAATACTAATAAATTTATTAAAATTATTACAGTTTTCTTGAAAATAATTTGAAACATACAAACTATTTTTTAATAAACTTATTATTATTTAACTAAAACCGGTTGTTGAAAATACTAATAAATTTATCAATTAAAATAATTAAAATTTTAATGAAAATAATAATTTGAAAATGAAATTATAGAATACTTGATTTTGATTGGTTAATTCTATTTATTACCAACGACTCAAATTAATTCAAATTTTAATGTTCAAATTATTTTCTAAATATTATTGGTACCGCATTGATAGGAAATCATACTATTCAATCGAACATAATTTCATTAATCTTTTTAAATAAATCAATAAAAGTCATTTAAAATTATTATAATGTTGAACTTGTTGCTAATCACCGACTTATTTAACACTTATCCGAATCTAATTATATGCATTGTAAAACACTACAAGTAATAATTCTTTGATGCTCCTATTAACATTACAACTTTTACATGCTGGACCAATACATTTTCCTGTAAAATGGTCTAACCTTATCTACTATGTTCTTATTACACAAATAACAATATTCACAATTATCAAATCAATATTCTTCAAAATTCATAAACGTAGTTTTAACCAATGAAATGATGGTAACTTGTCATATCAGTGAAGTTGTTGATTAATAAGAATCCATCAGAAATAGGCAATGTTTTTGAAAATGTTATCTTTTGGTAAAATAGATAACGAAACTAGGTGTTTTGACCAGTTTTTGAACTCCAAATATTTATCTTTTGGTAATGTATATAGCGTAGTACCCAACTGATTTTTCTTACATAATTGGTGTTTTTCAAAGGATTTTGGCTTACGAAATCCATTTAAACAATTTTCACACCATTTGCAACAAATTCGAACATTACAATCATTATTTTTATGACAATTCATCAAGGATTGTAAATTAGTTACTGCTGTATAATGATATTTTTCACCCTCCTTTATCAATAATAAATAAATTTGATCCAATCAAGTTACTTTTGTTCGGTAAATTATATTTAAATATGGATGCTTCGTTATAAGTTCTTCTCTATCCTCAAAATTTTCGTTAAATCATTACATTAATTGCTAAACCAGGATATTTCTTCACAAAAGTTGGGATATCACACAGTTTCATTGACATATCGTTAGGATCGTATATCAAGTCATTCATATACGGTAAATATTTTCTTGGTCTATCTTTCTTGATTTTATCAGATTTCAATACAGCCAAAACATTATATATGAAACATAAATTATTGGTATTTTGTACGTTAATTATTACCTTTTTACATATTAGAGCTTTAGGTGTTGGAATATAACTATGTCCAGATAACCTAGATATATTAGAAACTTTGGTTACCTTGAAATTTACTTCTAATATTCGGTTTATTTTCAAACTACTTCTGTTCATTCAACAATCTTTTCATTTATTTCTTTGTACCAATGTCAAGAAAAGTTGTAGTCACTGAAGCAGTGTGATTTGATATACTATCTACTTTGAGTTCCTTTTTCAAATTCTACTTAAACTTCAAATTGAACTTTTGAATGTTTCATTTCATTTAATGTAATTTTTCCAAAAGAGAAGAACTATTTCCTTAACATTATATCTTCCGATGTTCACTTTTATAATTCAATGTGAGCGTAGTAAATCATATTCAATTTCTGGTTCAACAATAATGTCGCTTAACCCTAGTCCAATTTGTAAATCATCTTTAATAAATATTTTTTCAAGTATTTCAGATTTTATGGTGGTTTTTTGTTTCAAACTGTGTTTAAACAATGATTTTTTATCCGTATAAAATTGATATATTACTGAGCATTTCATGTAAAACTCTACATTTCTCGGCACATACTCAATATTTAGCGAAAATATCTACTTTAAATCGATATATTACTGATCATTTTAATTAAAAAGCTATATTTATCGATACAAACTCAATATTTAGCCATAATTTATCCCTTAAAATTGAAATATTACTGATCATTTTCATTAAAACCCTATATTCATCAGTACAAACTCAATATTTAGCCAAAATATCACACTTAAAAATTGATATATTACTGATCATTAAAACCATAATTTATCCCTTAAAATTGATATATTACTGATAATTTTCATGTAAAATCTAACATTGAATGATTATTTCTACTCAATATTTACCTTTGATTAATTTCTTTTAACACTGTATAATATGATATACAAATTATTATTACGTCATAATTAATCGATTAAATTTCTCACTCAATATTTCCCTTAGTAACTTACTACATCTAAACTCAATATTTAAACTTGTAAAGTATACTAGAATTTATCAAAATCCCAATCCATAGTGATAAATCGAACCTTTCCATTATATCTAGCACTCTGAAATATTCATATGTTGGAATACTCTCTCTAAAATTGATACAGTTCTCTTAAAAGTTTACGTCAAATTCTCAATAAATTCTTCAATTGAACTTCGATTAGATATAAAATTCATGAAAACTATATCGAAAATCCTAAATTTAAACTAAAGTATTAAACAGGTTCTATATTATACTAAGTGGACATATATGATAAATTAATATACTTGCTATTATTCAATACCTTATTAGAAGTTTTAGTCTAATTAAACACAAATTCCATATTGAAGCCAATTTAACGATAAAAAATATTTAATCGAATATCAAAAGTTGATAACTAACTCTTAAATAACCAAAGAAGTAGTATTTTCAAATTGAATACTAGTATTAATTCTGAAATATAATTTCTTAATAGTTTTAATGTCAAAATTTTGGTTCATTTACTTTTCTTAATCAAATTTTCCCTCTAAATGATTACTCAAATTTCTAAATAAGTAGCATTTGCGTATATTTACCCAAAAAATTATTTAAAATCTGTACAATTATTTTGATGGATCATTTTGATAATTTATTTTGTTTTAGTTTACTTTTGAGGCAAATATTTAATCGAATATCAAAAGTTGATAACTAACTCTTAAATAACCAAAGAAGTAGTATTTTCAAATTGAATACTAGTATTATTATCGACTTTTATCAATTTTAATGATCAATTTATCATTCGGATAATATTTTAGTATTCTAGTAACCTATGCTAAAAAATATATGTTAATATTCTTAATATATTTTGTGTTATTTATTAAAATTTCTAGTAATTTATGTAAATAATTTATTGTGAAGATTTAATTAGTTTCGAATTTAAAAACTGCGGTAAATAATATTTAAAATTTGTGATATAATTCTATTAAAACAATAAAAATATTCAATTATTATACCTAATTAAATTAATTAATAAAAATGATATTTTAGAAAGAAATTATCTTTTAGTTCAATATAACCATTCCAAGAAGCTTGTGTGTGTTATATTTTAGGTAAATTTCATATAATTATGTAAATATTTTATTTGTATCAATTATTTACAAATATTTAAATATTGCGGTTAAATAAATTTAAAAGTTTACCTCGAAAGTAAACAAAAACAAAATAAATTATCAAAATAATCCATCAAAATGATTACTTTCAACTATATTATTTCGAATAAATAAAATGTAAATGTAAATGAGATTTAATTATTTACAAATATTTAAATATTGCGGTTAAATATATTTAAAAGTTTGCCTCAAAAGTAAACTAAAACAAAATAAATTATCAAAATGATTATTTTCAACTATATTATTTCAAATAAATAAAATGTAAATGTAAATGAGATTTAATTATTTGCAAATATTTAAATATTGCGGTTAAATAAATTTATAAGTTTACATCAAAAGTGAGCTAAAACTAAAACAATTATCAAAATGATCAATCAAAATGATTACATCAAAATAATTGATGTAATGATTTTAAATAATTTTATGGGTAAATATACGCAAATGCTACTTATTTAGAAATTTGAGTAATCATTTAGAGGGAAAATTTGATTAAGAAAAGTAAATGAACCAAAATGTTGGACATTAAAACTATTAAGAAATTATATTTCAGAATTAATACTAGTATTCAATTTGAAAATACTATTTCTTTGGTTATTTAAGAGTTAGTTATCAACTTTTGATATTCGATTAAATATTTGCCTCAAAAGTAAACTAAAACAAAATAAATTATCAAAATGATCCATCAAAATAATTGTACAGATTTTAAATAATTTTTTGGGTAAATATACGCAAATGCTACTTATTTAGAAATTTGAGTAATCATTTAGAGGGAAAATTTGATTAAGAAAAGTAAATGAACCAAAATTTTGACATTAAAACTATTAAGAAATTATATTTCAGAATTAATACTAGTATTCAATTTGAAAATACTACTTCTTTGGTTATTTAAGAGTTAGTTATCAACTTTTGATATTCGATTAAATATTTTTTATTGTTAAATTGGCTTCAATATGGAATTTGTGTTTAATTAGACTAAAACTTCTAATAAGGTATTGAATAATAGCAAGTATATTAATTTATCATATATGTCCACTTAGTATAATATAGAACCTGTTTAATACTTTAGTTTAAATTTAGGATTTTCGATATAGTTTTCATGAATTTTATATCTAATCGAAGTTCAATTGAAGAATTTATTGAGAATTTGACGTAAACTTTTAAGAGAACTGTATCAATTTTAGAGAGAGTATTCCAACATATGAATATTTCAGAGTGCTAGATATAATGGAAAGGTTCGATTTATCACTATGGATTGGGATTTTGATAAATTCTAGTATACTTTACAAGTTTAAATATTGAGTTTAGATGTAGTAAGTTACTAAGGGAAATATTGAGTGAGAAATTTAATCGATTAATTATGACGTAATAATAATTTGTATATCATATTATACAGTGTTAAAAGAAATTAATCAAAGGTAAATATTGAGTAGAAATAATCATTCAATGTTAGATTTTACATGAAAATTATCAGTAATATATCAATTTTAAGGGATAAATATATGGTTTTAATGATCAGTAATATATCAATTTTTAAGTGTGATATTTTGGCTAAATATTGAGTTTGTACTGATGAATATAGGGGTTTTAATGAAAATGATCAGTAATATTTCAATTTTAAGGGATAAATTATGGCTAAATATTGAGTTTGTATCGATAAATATAGCTTTTTAATTAAAATGATCAGTAATATATCGATCTAAAGTAGATATTTTCGCTAAATATTGAGTATGTGCCGAGAAATGTAGAGTTTTACATGAAATGCTCAGTAATATATCAATTTTATACGGATAAAAAATCATTGTTTAAACACAGTTTGAAACAAAAAACCACCATAAAATCTGAAATACTTGAAAAAATATTTATTAAAGATGATTTACAAATTGGACTAGGGTTAAGCGACATTATTGTTGAACCAGAAATTGAATATGATTTACTACGCTCACATTGAATTATAAAAGTGAACATCGGAAGATATAATGTTAAGGAAATAGTTCTTCTCTTTTGGAAAAATTACATTAAATGAAATGAAACATTCAAAAGTTCAATTTGAAGTTTAAGTAGAATTTGAAAAAGGAACTCAAAGTAGATAGTATATCAAATCACACTGCTTCAGTGACTACAACTTTTCTTGACATTGGTACAAAGAAAATAAATGAAAAGATTGTTGAATGAACAGAAGTAGTTTGAAAATAAACCGAATATTAGAAGTAAATTTCAAGGTAACCAAAGTTTCTAATATATCTAGGTTATCTGGACATAGTTATATTCCAACACCTAAAGCTCTAATATGTAAAAAGGTAATAATTAACGTACAAAATACCAATAATTTATGTTTCATATATAATGTTTTGGCTGTATTGAAATCTGATAAAATCAAGAAAGATAGACCAAGAAAATATTTACCGTATATGAATGACTTGATATACGATCCTAACGATATGTCAATGAAACTGTGTGATATCCCAACTTTTGTGAAGAAATATCCTGGTTTAGCAATTAATGTAATGATTTAACGAAAATTTTGAGGATAGAGAAGAACTTATAACGAAGCATCCATATTTAAATATAATTTACCGAACAAAAGTAACTTGATTGGATCAAATTTATTTATTATTGATAAAGGAGGGTGAAAAATATCATTATACAGCAGTAACTAATTTACAATCCTTGATGAATTGTCATAAAAATAATGATTGTAATGTTCGAATTTGTTGCAAATGGTGTGAAAATTGTTTAAATGGATTTCGTAAGCCAAAATCCTTTGAAAAACACCAATTATGTAAGAAAAATCAGTTGGGTACTACGCTATATACATTACCAAAAGATAAATATTTGGAGTTCAAAAACTGGTCAAAACACCTAGTTTCGTTATCTATTTTACCAAAAGATAACATTTTCAAAAACATTGCCTATTTCTGATGGATTCTTATTAATCAACAACTTCACTGATATGACAAGTTACCATCATTTCATTGTTAAAACTACGTTTATGAATTTTGAAGAATATTGATTTGATAATTGTGAATATTGTTATTTGTGTAATAAGAACATAGTAGATAAGGTTAGACCATTTTACAGGAAAATGTATTGGTCCAGCATGTAAAAGTTGTAATGTTAATAGGAGCATCAAAGAATTATTACTTGTAGTGTTTTACAATGCATATAATTAGATTCGGATAAGTGTTAAATAAGTCGGTGATTAGCAACAAGTTCAACATTATAATAATTTTAAATGACTTTTATTGATTTATTTAAAAAGATTAATGAAATTATGTTCGATTGAATAGTATGATTTCCTATCAATGCGGTACCAATAATATTTAGAAAATAATTTGAACATTAAAATTTGAATTAATTTGAGTCGTTGGTAATAAATAGAATTAACCAATCAAAATCAAGTATTCTATAATTTCATTTTCAAATTATTATTTTCATTAAAATTTTAATTATTTTAATTGATAAATTTATTAGTATTTTCAACAACCGGTTTTAGTTAAATAATAATAAGTTTATTAAAAAATAGTTTGTATGTTTCAAATTATTTTCAAGAAAACTGTAATAATTTTAATAAATTTATTAGTATTTTGAGTTTAGCGATTAAATTTATCGAAAAATAATGTCGTTATCAATAGCAATTGTAACAGCCAATCAAAATCAAGTATTTTGTTTCTACTTTGTCAAATTATTTTCAAGAAAACTGTAATAATTTTAATAAATTTATTAGTATTTTGAGTTTAGCGATTAAATTTATCGCAAAATAATGTCGTTGTCAATGGTAACAGCCAATCAAAATAAAGTATGTGGTTTCTACTTTTTCAAAATTAATTTAAAGAAAAGTTATTGAAATATGATTTTTATGTTGTTTCAAGAATAACTTTCTATTAAAAAATAAGTTCAGTCAATAATATTTCTAATTAACAATTGCATTTAATCAATCAATAATTTTACGAGTTTATTTAAATTGACGATTAACAAATTTATATACTTTTTAATTTCAATAGAGATTTTCAATTTAATATTCTTAAATTCAAATATTTATTCATATTTTCAAACCATTTTTAACAGGTACTTAAAAATTGTCAACGATTTTTAAATATATGTATGTTTTTACCAACTACTCTTTATTAAAGACATGTGTTTACTTGGTATTTAGTAATTATTGGTTTACATAATGTTATAACTTTTAATCACATAGGGTTCGAAGTTATATTTCATCTTTTAGGGTTAAAAGTTATCTTTCGTTATTTAGGGTTAAAATTCTTAACCTTTTAAATAACTTTATAACAAACCATGTAATAGTTTATCCATAAATTTATCGAAAAGTATTATAATATACCTAGTTTGAATCATAAATTATTGAAATATTTAATAGGTATCACCTGATGAATTTTTAATGGTTATTTAATCAGTTTTGGCTACATAAAGCTTTAATGTCCGAAATTATTGGTTACTTTCATTTGTAAACCCAGTGACTTATTTTCATAAAAACACTAAATACACAACGAATTTAGTTGATGGTATCGCTAATAATTTATAGAGTCGAATGAACTTGTAAATTAGTATCCGACTAACTTGGTGAATTATTATCAAAATATTGTTGGGCCAGAACACATATGGCCTTGGAAGATGTTTAAATGAATCGGTAACACACATGCAAACATAACATGCAAATTTAAAATAAACCTATTAAAACATCAATTAAACCCTATCAAATATGAGAAAAAAAGAGAATTACATATAAAATAATAAACATAAAAATAAATTAAAATAATAACAAAATGCAACAAGATTCGCACGATACAAATACAAATATAACATGAAAACCCACTAAATTCGACCGAAAATTGATAAATCAATAAAAGTTCATGAAAATGAAATTTAAATCAAAAAATTTGAATTAGAAATAATTCAATAAAAATTCTAAATAAAAAAATTATCAAAATAAATTAAAAAATAATAAAAATAAAGATTAGAATACACTAGAAAATAACAAGGTCGAATTTTGTTTTACTACATCAAAATTAACACGCGAGGTTAGGGACAGAAAATAGGTATAAATACCGATGCATTTTCACATAAAATTTAACCGTTTTCGAACCATTTAAAACCATTTTAACCAACTTTGAAAAATAGAATCTTAGCTATTTTAAAACCATTTTCAAGCCAATTTCGAGTTCTTTTGAATTTTTAGGTGAGAAGTAGTTTTATTTGGAACTCTCTCTCCACGTCACATCCACGCAACCTCGGTAGAGCTCTGCTTGGATTTCGGCGTGGGGGGAGATGTATTTTTATGAATTTTTGTTTATGGAAGGGATTGTCATGATCAAGTAATTTTGTATTTTGCTTTTGATATATATTAATAAATATTTATAATGTTAAAATTTGTTTTCATTAAATTAATTAATTTGTCGAAATTTTTCCGGCCCACAGCCAAAACACATCGCAAGTTAGTAAAATCGATATACAACTCAGAATCGTGTAAGCGCGTGGAATATCGCCAATGATCTGTGCCCGTGAAGACCCGGCGTGCGGAACGCAGGGGTTGGAACGTCAAATCTATTCCGTATAGAAGAAAGGAGGAATAAGGAAGGGGTCTTTTGGCTACTTCCTCGTATCTTGATTTCTGTAAATTCGACCTAAATTATTCTACACACGGCTCAAAATCATCACACCGAGTAGTCCAATGGGCACTCATTAACTTTAATATAAACACAAATTACGTTTTAAGGCCTATTAAAGGGAAAGGGTACGGGGATTAAATTAAAATGAAATCGCTGCTATAAATCAATAAATTCAACTTAATTATAACTTCTAGTTTTTAATTGTTATCAAATAAATCGTTCGAACCCCTAATAAAGCGAAGAATTTAAGTCTGAGATTAGACGCGCCTTGCCGAACACCCCGACGAATCTAAAATCATTGCCATACGATTAAAAATAATCGTTTTTGTTTTCGGAATTTAAATTTGATTCGGAAGTCCCCAATCATAGATTAACGTTATTAATGAAATGTTATTGAGAAATCTGATAAGAGCCTAATGATAATGAAAATTATTAAAATTAAACCATCCTACAGAATCACGACAATATCTCCCACCCGCAAAGATAATAATCAATTCGTTAAACCCTTCATAATTAAAATGCATATAGTTAGATAAGTCCAAGCACAAGCTAAATTATTTTGAAAACAAAAACTAACAAAGTATTATAATAAAAGTCCAAAACAGATCAGGAAAGAAATGTTCAAAACGCCTATCATTCCGCAATGTGAATCGAATGGATAACTCTTCCGTGATACGACCAACATAAAGGAGTTAAAATATTTCGTCCCAGAAAATTATGATGAAATCAAAAATTTGGGTTTTCCTGAAATAGATCAATGATAGAATTAATAAAGGAAAGAAACGTACTCGACACACTCCAAAAATGTCTCCCAGCAACGTACATGCGACGACAATAGGCACTATGGAGGGATACACTGAAGAAATATCAAAGATAATCGAATAAGAATCAAAATTTACCTGAGATATTAAGCAAATGAAGGCTACCATCAACCGGAAACCGTAAGTCCAAATTAAATGAACCGAAAATTCTCGTGATCTGCGAAATTGGTGTTTCCGTAAACACTTTACTTATATAATAAATATAGATTAAATTCTATCGATGTAAACAAAATTTTTCACTCAAATCTCCGTGATTAGTCATAAGGCAGCGGACGTGTATGCATCAACACTAGTTAAATAGTTAGATATGGACGCCATCCGGTCATTGTACTGTTAATTTTATTTTTAAAATATGGATCTACCAACCATGGCGTCAACAGGAGAAATACTAAAGGAGTCGAGTTTCCCAAGTCAAGGTAATTTACATCAACGTTTCATTTTAATAAATGTTAATACTATGTATTTCGTAAATTTTAAATTAGCTAAATTCATAAACTTCAAATGATATTTATTTTAGAAGAGCCAATGCCTCTCGAGGGGGATCCCGCCCACGTGGCAGAAGAATGGCGCCGGGCTTGGAAGCGGGCCCGGCCGACAACAAGCCTCGAGGAGCTTCAACCCAAGAAATCACACCTGACCACCTTACAGATACTGGGTATGGAGAAGGACCCTCGTTGGGCCAGGGAGCGATGTAACCAACAATATCCTGCCGAGGAGATTCGAAACCACGCACGGAGCCTCCTCGCCCATTGGGAAGGGATCCAATGGCAGGTCGATCTGAACGTCGTCAAGGCCAGGATGTATTTAGCCAATGTCGAAGAGGACATCTCCGTCGGGGCGCATCGCCGAGATCTATCCAGCCCGACCGGTCCGCAATACTAGACGACCAGTAGCTATTATCCCAGGCTACTCTCCGGAGGAAGGGGTTAGGAAGTTCTTGGAGGAACCCTAACTTCCCGGACAAGAGAAAACGAGAACAACAATCTGTGGTATTTTAGTTGAATTAAAAAATCTTAAAAAATGTTGTTCATTTATTTGCTAAATTAGTAAACTCATTCTTGCATCTTATGTTTTACGTTAATCAGAATTTTAATTTATCTAAGTTAATGATGAAATTGAGGATTTTTATTACAGATATGACATCCGCCCAGATATTGCAAACTGAACTCACTCATATGAGACGTGCAAACGCGAATCTTCTTGACCAAATAGTTCAAATAACCCGGGAAGCCCAGCAGATCAAGTCTACCTGGTCGGACCCGAAGAAGACGAAGGCTCTCTACCTCAGGCTCACCGCCGCTCAAAAGGGTTGGGCGGAGGAGCGACTACTCAACCAGAGCTTCCGAACACAAATCCGAGGGCTGGAAGTCGCCCTGGCTGCAAGTCGAGAGGGGCAAGCGGTAACGTACCCGCTTATCTTTGCCCCATCCCAGTTGGCCTACCAGAATCAGATCCATAATTCCACACCGGCTAAAAATTCTTCTACCGTCCTGTCAAGTGGTCACCGTCCGGGACGCAAAGAACGTGCCCGCCGCAGAGCCGCACGTCTACTGAACAACGCGAATTAAAAGACTGCCCTGACATATTAATTATTTTTTATTTTAAATAAATGGAATCGTAATTGTGAGTAGATCTAAAATAGTATGTTCCCGATATGATTATAAATGGAATAGTCGTCGGAAAGTCGGGACTACCCTCACGGTGTCGTCGAAATGGTGTTCCTCTCCTACTGGTCAGCATGAATTTTGAATTTCTTACACAAGGGACATAGTAAAGCGAGCATAGGTCTTCTATCGACAGCTCGTTGAACCCGAGGGTTGTCCGAGCAATTACAGTATTAGTAATAATGCTCACTTTTTGCGGGCAATCCACCCACTCGAACACATTTCCAACGTTGCCTAGCAACGGGTGCCGAGTGGTAGTTGAAGTAATATTTATATGGCGTTACCGGGGCAACAATAGGATGTTTTAAACCAACAGCGAAACCCAGTAACCCACCAATATTGAATTTTCATTAGAAACAGTATATTTGCTATAAATTTATAGAATTTGGTTAAGTATTTACATGTAAATAATCCTATTAATTATTTTCATAAACTTTATAAATCCAATGTTTAAATCCTATCTTGAATGAGTTATTTTCAAAATTCTTACATCTGTGGTGTCGGTAATAATTCGTTGAGGAGTTCAACTCCTATAGTGGGCGAATTATTTTTTATTTTAAAATTTAAATTTTTTAATAGAAAATAAATCTATATATTTTATTTGCTGTAAATTAAAAATTTTATAGAAATTGGTAAAGTAAATCTGGTATAATTTAATTTTTTATATTTAGTTAAGTTGAAATTTTAAACTTGTTGAATTATTTTCTTAAAATATTGTAAATCCAGTGTTCAAATTTAAGTTTTGAGTGACTTGATTTTAATTAAATAAACTATCAATATACTATAGTGGTTTTAAACTTAAATTTTCATGAAAATTATTAAAGTTTTATGATTATTTTGATAAAATAGTCAGCTAAATAATTTAGGATTGAACATTTATTTTAAGACGAGTTTGATGTTAATTTATTATGTTTAATGATTATTTTATAATTTTTTATGTAATAATATAATTAACAATTAAAAATTTCATGAATTAATGAGGTAAACGAAACTCTTACGTTTATATGAAATAAAAAGTATAATAATAATACCAATAGTACTAGTGAGTGATTTTATTAAGTCTACGACTTAGTCGTAGACGTAGTTGTAGGCGTGTTGGGCGATGATGGGTACTGATGGGTACTAATGGGTACTAATGGGAGCTGATGGGAACTGATGGGAACTGATGGGAGCTGATGGGAGCTGATTGGTACGGATTGGTATGGATCGGTGTGAATCAGTGCGGATGGGTGCAGATTGGTGCGGTTGGTTGGTGTGTGTGAAAGGTTCTAGAAGGTAGGTGTGTGGAAGTATCTAGAAGGTAGGTGTGTGGAAGGTTCTAGAAGGTAGGGTGTGTTGGTCCACAACTACGTGACATAATAACAGTTAGGTAACTAGTCTCCGAGTAGTGACCAGTGACATAATAAGTATGTACTGACCAGTGACATAATAATAGTGACCAGTGACATAATAAGTGTGACCAGTAACATAATAAGTGTGCAATTGACCGGTGGTCAAGTGACATAATTATGAAGTCACTGACTAAAGGTCAATTACTAGGTAGCAACTAGTGGACAAAGGTCAATCTACAGGTAGCAACAGTGTGTGCAGAGGTCAAATGTTACATAATAATTACGTAAGCCAAGGGGGGTTGTATCTGACGGGCTCACATCCTACTACTCTAATAGCTTTGCTAAATTATTCAAATTAATCAATTGTCCAACAGTTGAAACTATACTGTAATTATTATACTGTAAATCTTTCAAATTGATTGGTTTCTTACAACCCATTATACGACATTTGCCTTTTTAAAAAAATATAATAGTATATTTACCAGTTTTTCCAACATGTTATTGTGGTTTATCTATAAGGAAGTTTAACATTCTGATAGTTTCCAAAGATACACGACCCATATAATTAATATTAGTCAACATTTGTATAATAATTAATTAAAAATTATAAAATCTAATATATATATATATATATATATGAATTATAAAAAAGAATAATTAAAACAAGATATACATTACAATATAAACAATAATATGCAAACAAGTATATTAAAGTGGAACTAAAAATGATGCAGTATATCAAATAGATGGGTTAAGTGGTAGTGGAAAAACATTATTTGTTTGGCACTTACTAAAGTCGTATTTGTTCAAATCAAAATTTATTGGGATCAATGTGCTGATGAAGAACATGGAATGACACAGGATAATTTTTGCAAGTCGAAAAATATGAAAATAATCAAGGGTTTTAGTTGTAGGTTTAATACCATATCAAAATTCGTAATTCCCCAAATACATCTATTATTAAAACAACAGATATTTATTAATATCGTAACTTCCCCATCTTTAAGGTTTTGTCCACTTTTTCAGCCACTCGATTCTGCGTTGTTTTATCCCGTCATGGCACTGGAGCTCAACCTGATGAGAAGATATGAATCTGATTATTTGAAATGGTTTTTCATACTGAAAATCATCTTTCTGTCTTTTGTGTGGTTCTATTCGAACTAACACTCACTCTCCATCTTTAAAATCTCTTGACACCCGTTTCTCACTTTCAAAGTAACTCAATTTTATTGATGCTTTATCTAAATTTATCCTAGATTTATCAATCAAATCTGGTTTACTAGTTCCTTGGACATTAAATTTGGAATGGATATTGATTTTTTTCCCATACACTATTTCAAGCGGTGAAAATTCCGTGGAATTTTGCTGAGTAGCATTAATATCAAATCCAATCCGTGGTAGTAATTCAAACCAATTTCTTTCTTCACATTTGCTTTTTAAGGATGTGATCATATCTCTCACTGTTCGTATTACACGTTCTGCTAGTCCATTTGATTAATGCTGATATGGCAAGGCAAACTCTTGCTTAATGTTTAATTCTGACGTCTTTTTCTTCATATTTTTTCAAAGTTTCTACCTCTATCTGTCAAAATACTGATTGATTTACCAAATCTATATATCCAATTATGTAATATGACTTTGAATATACATTGATCATCCATTCTAGATACTGCAGTTAGACTCACCAGTTTGCTAAATCTGTCAATGATAACAACTACATTCTTTTTGTTAGTTTCTGTTCTACAATTTGTTCAATGAAGTTTCTACTCTGTCTAGGAATCATTTGTTCCTTTGTTTTGCTTGGATTTATCTACCTTTTCGCACAGACCATGCATTTCTTTAGAGATTCTTTTATAGCGTTAATCATAGATGGCCAAAAATAATAATCTTTAAGATAATTATAAATTTTTTTTGATCCAAGGTGACATAAATCTTAATGAATTTTGATTACAAAATCTTTCGCGTAGTCAGGAGAAATTAGTACTACAATATTATTTCCTTCTTCTAACATTAGAAATTCATCGATTATCTTTAACTTTTCCTTGTTTTTACAGGGTTTTAAGTCGTATTATGACAAACATAACATATTTTTTGAATATTTTAATATAATCTTTGACAATGTTAAATACATTAATGACGATATTAATAAAATAAATGCCAATTTAAATAATATTAATGACAATAATAATATATTAATGACAAAAAAATTAAGTGATATTTAATTAAGAATAATTTCTCCCTCAATACATCTTGGTATATATGACTACATATTTCGCACATAATTACTACAGTCTTGTGAAGATATTAGGGTACTTCCAATTTCAATTGCTCGCATAAGATCATCTTCATTTCTGGGGTTGGCTCTTTTGGTGATTTCCTTCCACTTGCTGAACATGTTCTCAATAGGATTGAGAAAAGGGGAGTACGGCGGAAGAAATTTTACAGTTGTATTTTCATTATTTATAGCGCTAAGCACTTCAGGACTTTTATGGAACTTAACATTATCCATAATGAATACGCATCTGTGAATCTCTTTATCAATTAAAACTTCCTTTAACTCTGTTATATATTCGATAAACTTCTCTTTATTGAGGGCCCGATTAAAAGATTTATAAAACAATAGCCCATTTTTGTTCATTGCACATGCTATAGATATATTTCTTGATCGTATGGTCGGTACATTTAATGTTGGAGGAGTTCCTATTTGTGATCTTCCTCTTGTTGTTCTCATAGAAACGTTGAATCCCACCTCATCAATAAATATTAATTCTTGTTCTGAATATATACTTAGTATAGAAGAGAAGTTAAGTGTATATTCTTTTCTTGTTTCAATTACTTCTGTTGAATTTCTTCTCTCTGGAATTAAATGAAGTCTTTTCATTGAATAATGAAAACGAGATAATAAATTATATACATAAGTAGTGGATATTCTAATTTGAAACTCTGTAAATACCTTTTCCACCAAAACTTTCAACGATAATTGGCAATTATCATCAACCCACTCTTTTACTTGATTTTTTTGATTCTCTGTCAATTTCTGTGGATGATCGCCGCCTCTCTTATCAGCTTCCACTACTCCCGTGTTATGGTACTTCTTCAAAATACCATAAATTGTAGTTCTTTTAATTGATAAAATTCGAGAAATATCAACTATAGAAGTCCCGTCATCATATGCTGTAATAACACGATCTCTATCAGCATTTGAAGTTGTACTATTTCTTCGTTGTACTCGAAGTGTTACGGATAGCTGGTTCGGCGGTGTTATCACTTTCGACTACTATTTCTGTAATATTTGCTATGGAAGCAGGAAATTGATTTATTTGTCGAGCCATACATAAAATGTCTAAAAATATATTTATAATATCATTAATAAAGTTTTTATTGTCATTAATTTAGTATATATTGTCAATAATAGATTTAATATTGTTTATTATCTAATTAATATTGTCAAAAAATATATTATGTTTGTCAAAATACAACTTAAAACCCTGTATACACATAACTAGCTTTAGCACTATCTGAACAATTTTCAATAACACCTTTCATTAGATTTTTCACAACCTTGTTTGGACTTGATTTTTTCCATAAGATTCTCGCGTGAATTATTCGACATTTAATTTATATATTTAATTCGTGATTTAGAGCTTTTAACATCATCGTGTTTTGTTTGACACTGTGAGCATAATGATTCACCAATTCTCGATAGTCCATCCGCATTACTATGCTCGCTGCCTTTTCTGTATTGAAGCTCGAAATCATATTCTGATAGGTTTGCCATCCAAGTTTGAAATTGAGGACTAATTGGTTTCTTTGTTGTATTCATGAAAATCAAGGCCTTGTGATCTGTTCTTGCTATTAATCTTTTTCCATGCAAATACTGTTTGAAATACATGACATAATTCTTTTCTAGTCACACGATAACCTTTTTCATGTGCTGACAGATGCCGTGATCCATAAGCAACTACTGCTTCGTCTCTATTTTCTTTTATTTGACTCAACAGTTAGCAAATTGCTCAAAAACTGGCATCTGTATCCAAAACAAACATGAGATTCTTTCTAGGATAATCTAAAATTGGTGCTTTGCAGAGTTCATTTTTAACTCATTGAAACTTTTTTCACAACGATCAGTCTACTGTAAGCTTTTATCACATCCTGAAGTCACCGCATAAAGTGGCGCCGCTATTTCTGCATGTCATTTAATAAACCGACGATAATAATTAACTAATCCAAGAAATCCAATTATTTGTACTAATTCCTTCTAAACTTATAATATGACCAAGAAAATTAAGTTCTTTTTGATAAAATCTGCATTTTTCTGGGTTCACTTTTAATCCTGACCTCAGAATACGTCTAAAACCTTCTTCTAGTATTTCATCATGTTGCTTCTCAGATTTCCCATATACTAATATATCGTCAAGATGTACAATAACACCGTTGAAAATTGAACCTTCCAGAAGTTCATGCATCCGTTTTTGGAACGTGACTGGTGCTGTTGCTAAACCAAAAGGAATGCAGTTAAAACAAAACTGTCCTTGTTTAGTACTAAAAACTATATTTCCAAGAGATTTCATTTAATTCTACCTGATAGTAATCCTGCCTGAGATCTATTGACGAACATATTTGTGAGTCAGCTAAGCAATCGAGCAGCTGATGTATATCTAGCATTGGAAATGTAAATTTCTCTGTAACTGCGTTAAGTTGTCTGTAATTCACACACATTCGTATTGATCCGTCTTTTTTTCCAAAAATCACTATCGGAGAGTTCCACGGGCTTTGGCATTGGCTTGCCACTCTTGTTTCAACTAACTTTCCAACTAATTCGTCAATTTTATGTTCCAAATGCATTGGTTGACAACGAGGATGTTGTAAAATCGATGATCCATTGACAGTAATCTAATGGCTTAATATGTTTGTGTGACCTAGATCAAACGTCGAAGCCATAAATATCGTTCCATATTTTCGTATCAAAACTTTCAGCTTGTTGCTTTCTGGATTCTGAACACATTTTAACACGTTCCTTACTCTATCTTCAGTTGAATATTTTTCTAAAATCAGCGAAGCATCAATATTATTTACTTCCATCAGCTTTATACCAAAGCTCTTCATAACATCAATTCCGCCAATAAAATTTGGATGAATTCTTGCAAATATTAACACATTTATTAATCGACACTTACCATTCAAATTAACATTTATCCATGTTAATCCCATCGGTTTTTCTCCCATTTCAGAAAACACTCCGCTAAGTATAATATTTGTATTTACTAAAATTGGTTTTCCGATCTTTTACCAAAAGCTTTTACTCATAATTTTTATAGAAGCTCCTAAATCCCATAGCAGATCAATTTCAACATTTCCAACTTTTATTTTGCTCCACTGTCTTCCATCCCTCGTCTGATACATCACATCTTTTCAATCTTCATTTCGATTTAAATTATTATTTATTGGTTCAACCCAATTGACGAAATGTAAGCAACAGGGTTGCTATCGTTTTTTGTTGCATAACCTCATGAATGCACATAATTGGTCTATTATAATTTTGACTTCCATTTGTTAATAAATGACAGTGTCTATGTGTGTCCACCTTTTCCACATATTAGACATTTAGTTTTCAATGGGCATTCGAAACGTACGTGGTTACTGTCACCACAACAGTAGCATTGACCCGGTGATAAGATTTCTTCTTTTAGTTCAGGTAATCCACAACACTTGTTGTCGAAATCTTTGATTTTCATTGATAATCTTCTCATTATTATAATTATAGCTTACTTTATTTCCATAATTTTTGTTAGACACGATTGGTTCGGCAACAATATTTCTATTTCCAAAGTTTTTTCTATTCATTTTATGATATCTTGACGTTTGGCTATCTAAATTTCGCGTCTGGCGCCCATTATCTAAATTATTCTGTTTCAACGCATCCGAGTAACTCTTCTTTTGTACAGCATCCACAAATATCTCTGACGAAGAATGTTGTAAATATTCCTGACTTTCATATGATTTGGCGAAATTGCGAATATCTTCTACTTTCATAACTGGTTTAGAAATTATTTTTTCTTTAAGCGCCGTACTTCTAGCTCGTTTAGAAATAATATCTTTTACAATTTCTTCTCGACTAATTCCTGAATCAAAAATACTTTCCAAAAGATTTCTTACCCTTATTTCAAATGTAGCAAATCTTTCATCTCTTTTTTGATTAATTTCGGCCAATTCCACAATCATATTGGTAATTGATTTCTTTATTGTAAATGTATCTAAATGTATCATCAGACAGTAACAAATCGAAAACACTAATGATGGACAAATTGTTCATTCGGATCCATTCTTCGATATCTTTAATCCAAAATGATGCTTCTTCAATACTTCGCCCATCATATTTTCGAATATTGAAATTGAATAAACCCTGTGCTTTTTTCGGCAATGCTTCAACTATTAATTTCTTTTTTTGCTGCCTTGTAACGGCATTGATATATTTAGCATGTTAGCCAGTTGTAGGTTTAATATCATTCAAATCAAAATTCGTAATTCCCCAAATATATCTATTATTAAAGCAACAGATATTTATTAATATCGTAACTTTTGATAAAAATTGGTCAAGTAGAATAATGAAAAATGATATAATAATTATAGATGATTTGTATCAAGAAGCTATAAAGATAAGGATTTTAAGAATTTATTCACAAAAACTAGTAGACATGTACACCCAAAAGACGAGGCAGGTTTCGGTGGAGTCAAAAGGTTACAGAAAAAAGTTCCAAATTCGAAAGCAGAAACTCAGAAACGGTTATCGGGGCAGCTAGTGTACAGTTTAAACAAGCCCGCGCTGAAAAGATTTCGAACAAGAACATATAAAACGTTTGGTATTAAAGATTTATGGCAAATGGAATTGATGGAAATGATACCATACTCGAAGATTAATAAAGGATACAAATATATTTTGACTTGTATTGATGTTTTCAGTCGTTCTGCTCTGGCAATTCCAACCAAAACAAAGTCTGCAGATGAAATGTCTGTCGCAATTAATAAATTATTTAAAGATGAACATCCAGATAATTTACAGACCTATTTAGGTATAATTATTAATATTATTATTAATACTATCATTAATATTATTATTAATAAATAATTAAATAAATTTGGCAACGATTTAATTAAAAGATAACGCCAATAAAAAACTTTTCGTATGATATATTTCTTCAGGTACTCAAAATCAACTAAAAAATATTATGAATTAACATTTAATTTAAACAAATTATTTTTTATTAATTTAATTTTGTAATAAATAAATATTTATAAAATATATTCAAATCACTTTTAATTAATTTAAAATTTTCATTTATATTATAATTTTTTAAAAAATTATTGTAATTTAAAATTTTCAATTATTTTAATAATATTAAAAAAACTGATTTAACATACGTAAACTATTTAAAAACATTCAAAACATTCGTCGTCATAGCATTTTGCACATTAATCTTTATTATTATTATTATTATTATTATTATTATTATTATTATAATTATTATTATTATTATTATTATAGGTAGAGTTTTACAACAGTAAAGTTAAGCAAATCCCGAATTGTCTCAAAATAAATCATTACTGTGTACATTCTTACTACAAACCACTCATGTTGAGAGATTTAATCGAACATTGAGAGACAGACCATATTTTATTACCAAGGTAATAAAATATGGATTCATGTTTTACCCAAAATAATTCATAGTTACAATTATTTATCACACCGAGGTTTGAATGGTTTGAGTCCTGTAGATGTATCATCAAAAACATCAGTTAAATCATGGTTTTCTAAAAAAGTTGAAAAAATTAAAAAACCAAAATATAGTATCGGTGATCATGTTAGAATTAGTAAAATATCTACTACGCCATTTATTAAAAATTTTGATACAAATTGGAGTGACGAAGTCTATCATTTCAAAATTAAATGTTAAAAAAAGTCCAGTCATGCATGTCACTAAAGATTATGATAATAATGAATTAGGCGGTAAATTTTATGAATAAGAATTACAAGTTATTCCTCCACCTCAAGTATTTAAAATTCAAAAAACTATTAAAAACTAAAATGATCGGTAAGGATAAACAATACTATGTCAAATGGCATGGATATCAAAAACCCAACCTGGATATTAGCAAAAGATCTAATAAAATGATTTTCCATATGATTTTAACTAGTAATAGTTGTCCGACAATACATCCAGATAATCAAGCAAGAAAATTCATGGTTGATCTTCAAAATCCAATTTATTGACATGGAAATTGGGTAGCTACTTTGTTGGATTTTACCTTTGTATACAATTTATTTCCATTCTACAGCAAATCCAAAATTAAATACAAAAAGACTGAAATGATGACAAAATACAAAACGATTAAAATTGATAATTTAAATGATGATGTCGATATCTTCAATCCTTCTGACGCACATGTTTCATTGTATATTGACAAAAGATTTTGATATGTCCAATGTTATTATCAACCATTTCATGTATACATTGATGATTTGACTAGTGCAAAAAACTTGGATATAAAAAATTGAGTATTAGTAGTTTAGAGAATACATTGAAGATACCACTACCAGGATTTACCAAAGTTGGAGAGCAAATTGAAACAGTTAGATTAAAAATATTATATCCGTTTAATAAACCATATACATTTACATTTAAAGAAGATTTATACATTTCAAAAATCGATGAATTACAATCATTCAAAATTGTGGATTTATTTTCCAAGAGTTTATACTTATAGAAGATCAATATTTCAAATTATCATTGAATACTGATATTAATTAAATTACGTTTGATAAAAACCTGATAAAAACATTAGGGTTACAATTCAAATATATTTACTAGATGCAAAAATTTTGAAGGATCGAGTAAACCAAAAATAATGAAACTTCATCAACAATTATTCATTTATACAAACATAATATATAATTTCTGGTGATTTAAATGTTCCTCTATTAAAATCGGCTCCTATTTATTCGCTATGTATTTTTTACTAAACGCTACGTATTTTATTAATGCCTTTATGTATTTTTTTCTAAGTAAATATTTATAAAATGCTAAGTATTATATTAATTATATAAGTAAAAAAATAGAATTCATTAGGTATTTAATTATTTTATTATAGGTAATATTTTTAATTTTTATAAGTAAAAAAATACAAAAACTAAGTAAAACAATGAAAAATTCATAAGAATAAACAAAAAGTGACACAATAAAAAAATCCATAAAAATACAAAGACTATTTCACAAAGACTATTATAAAAATATTTGAAATTATTGTTTTAATAAGGCTTTTTTAGCTTTAGTTGGTCTTCCTCTTGGTAGTTTACTTCCAATAGAAGTATTCTTAGCTACTGCTGGTACTTTGCAATATTTAAGTCTGATTGAAATGCCGACAACATGCTTGCAAAGAAATTTTTTTAAAAATTCTGGACAATTGCACTGACCGTCTGCCCAATTGGCTTTATCGTTTGGTAAATTAATGCGCCAGACAACAAAAGCTCGCTTCGTAAATTGATCGAATGTTGTCCAGCGCATCTTTTCAACTTTGTCAATGTCTTCTTGAGTTATAGTTGCGTCACTAGCTGAAACATAGTAGTTTGTTGACTGTTCTTGGGGCACCGAAAGAATTGCTTTGCTTTCTTTAGCCCATTGATAAGACTGTGTACATAATGCTGTGTCGATTGATTGTTTTGTAATAAACTCCTTCAGACTTCGAGGATATGCTAGTGACCACTTTTTAGCAATATCTAAAGCTTGTTTGCTAAATCTAGATAATGGCGTGCGCTCTCTAATAGTTTCTTCGTCTTTAAGAACTCGATTATTTGACTCTAGATTATTGTTAGTACTTGGCGTGAAGGGCATGTATCCTTCATACAAAGTATTGTGTGTCGTAAGCCACATCATATTCATATAGTCTAAAAACTCAGTCGCGTTTTTTTGTCTCCATTTTTTAACAAATAGAGAACTTGCTTTTTCAAAAATAACTTTTAAAATACCTTTTAAATACTTTTTCATGAGTCCAAACTTTGGACACTTTTTTGGCTCGTGGTTTCTTTAAACTTGTAACTTCAACATCAAACTCAAGATCAGACTGATAATCGTCAACATCTTAGAACATCTTAGAAAAAATTAAGATTTATTGATGGATTTTATTAATTGACATATCGTTTTTTTATTTTACTTATAACTTGTTTTCTTGACTTGGCATTTATTTATTTTACATAGTTTTTAATTAATTACTTAGCGAATGTATTAAATATCTAGAATTAATTAATTAACATAGAAGTGTTTTACTCTACTGATACTGTGTATTTATCTACATAGAAATTGTTTATAAAATACATAGCGAATAAATAGTTCTCATTAAAATCTGTGTGGATTGAAAAACATGAACATGATGAAGTTGTGCAAATTCAAATCGAAAATCCAATGTATTTACATGTTTCAACTTGTATAAACAATATAGAAATTAATATTCGGGATGATTCTGGTAAATTGATAAACTTTTCAAAAGATACACAAACTCATTTGACACTACGTTTTGGTAAATTAGATGGCTAATAACGATATTATTTCAATGTATATTGGTAACCAAAATGGTGTTGATTTATCATATTTTATTGGTAAACAATATGGATCAGGATGGTTGCGAACACTTGGAAGATTTGCTCTTCCGATTCTTAAACGTATTGGTAGTTTTGGTATGAAAACTGCAAAAGATGTAATTATGAATGATCAGAAAATATTACCATCTCTAAAACTAATGCTCTGTCAGAAATCGGAAAGGTTTTACCAGGTGTTGCAAGTATGTTTACAAAAGATACACCACACTCACCTGTTACAACTCAAGCTTCAAAACTTAAAAACATCGATCATGGTATATAAACAAAAGAATGAAAGGTCATCGAACTATATTTGCAAAATGATTTGCGGAAAAACTGAATTGTGTATATGTGACAGGCTATAACCTCAAGCAGTAATTGAGTATGGAGCATTTGAAGAAGTATTCCCAATGAATTCTCTTACAGATAGTAGAATTGATGTTGAATTTTATATTAATGGTTCTCAAACTGAATATCTGCATTTGAATGATATTTTATTAATTGTTCAAATAAAAGTCATAGATAAATATAGAAAGCTTTGCTTGATGCTTCATATGTTGTACCAAACAATTTGTTGTTTCATACGCTTTTTAAGGATGCAATACTTGGATTTAACAATATCAAGATTGAATGTAGTAACAACACGTATATTCACAAAGCTTTAATTGAAACTATTTAAAATTATAATTCTGATACTAAAAATACATGTATTTCTACTATGGGTTATGTAAGTGATGACAGTAGAATGGTTTGGATTAAAAACTCTAGATTATTCACCATGTGTTCATCTTTACAACTTGATTTCATGGACCAGCCAAAATATTTACTTCCAGGTGTTAATGTTCATTTGCGTCTAAAAAGATCTGATTCAGCACTATTATTAACTTCTGCAACAGGGAAACCATTTTGACAAATAGTTGATTCAAAATTATTTGCAAGACGAGTTCGAGTCGATCCGTCAGTATTAGAAGATCATCAAATCGGTCTTAACTCTAAACATGCGATTTATCCATTAAAAATCAAGGAAATTGTTTCATTTGCAATTGATCAAAATGCATCCTCTTTCTATAAGGAACAAATATTTGGAGATAAAAGAATGCATAATTTTATACTTGTTACTTTTCAATCCGAAACTCAATATAATGGATCATATACAGAATCAAGTTCAATATTCAAACATCTTAATGTCACTTCTCTATCGTTATCAAAAACACTGATTATCACGAAACAGGATTTTGAGAATGATAATTATGGTACTACATATATGCAATCTATTGTGAGAAATATGGGTTATTTGGATAAAAATCTAAATTGTAGAATATCTTTTGAAAATTTAAATCAAAATTCCCCTTCTTTACATTTGTTTTGTCTCAGGATTTTGATTTGAATCAAAGTCAATTACTTCAAAATGGAAATCTACGATAGATATCAAATTTGCAAGTTCGATAAAAGAACCAGTGCATATCATCATATATGGAGTTTTTGAAAGTGAAGTACAAATTACTGCAAATAGAGTAGTATTAGTTTAAACATTACTGATATGAACATAGTATGTTAACTACCTAAGTAGGTAGTAATGTGTTTTCCAGGTAAAGGCCCCATCGCACTTTCAAAAATTTTACGAAGGCCCTCCTCTTTTTTCGGCGGTACCCCCTACCTTTTTGTTATTTAAATCGATGATTACGTCATTATTTTGTAACATTCTATGATATTTTTACATATGAATGATCACCAATTCATACCTTCAAGTTTTGTTTAAATCGTTTATTACATAACTTCAAAAACTTTACCAAATCACTGATTAGTCACAAATTTTAACATTCATCAAGAATTGTTTATCCCTATAGTCATACTTTTTGACGCTTGTTCTAAGGGTACTATTACTTAGTCTATAACTTGAATATTCAAAGATTTTACATAAGTATAGCATAAGTATATTAGTTAATACATAGCCATTTAGTAAGGTTTTAGTAATTTTACTAATATTAATTAGACATTTGAGTATGTTACCAAATTGGAAGTCATACAGGCTTAGTCAATTTCTAGATATGCTTAGAAACAATTTTTATTTGTATATATATGTAATTTATATATTCAATGGATATTTTGGTAAGAAAACATATAATTATCAAAATCTATTGGCTATGCAAAAGTATGTGTCAGTTTCAAATATTTTCCAGCGAAAACATTTAAAAATCTATTTAAACCGTTTCATAGATCAAAATTATAACGCAAAGAAAATTATCAGTTAAACTGTTATATTATTGTTTTTAAACCGACTTTGTCCAATCGGATTAGTGCATGTCCGTTGCACCTGAATTGCAATGTCTTTGTTTTGGAATTTAGCATAATATTGTTTTACTACGTCTTACTATTTTTTTATGTTAATTATTTATATCATTGAGTGTTTTATTATGAGTGTAATTAAACCTCTTTTTGTGACTTTCATACAAATATTTTACACATTTATTTAATTAAAAAAAGTATGAGAAGAATGACTATTTCGCATTCATTTCCAAATTATTTATCGATGATTAAGCATAGATCATTGCATAAATAGGATTAAGCTTAGCAAATTAACAGCTTCAGCATAATTTCCCTCTCTAAATTTATCTATTGCTTCGTTCTTTTTCTCATCAGCTGCATCCTGCATCTCTTCAGTAACCTCAATAGAATCCTACCCCACATATTGATCTTCTGACACAATGTCACCTTCAATAACTAATTGTAAAATAGATGGCTGGATTTGGCAAAGATCAACAAATTCTTCCAATAATTCTATTTTTTCGTTATCCATTTTAGTAAGTCTAATTACCACTCAAAATCAATTTGTAAATAAAAATAACTAATTTCAAATCCAAATTACAACCTTTCACAATTTCTTCACAAACATAAACAACTCTAGTTCGGATAAACAAACATACAAACTAAATGTAAATTTTTATATAAAAAATAAAAAATGAACCCAATTCAAGATTCAACAAATATTAATTAGACATTTGAGTATTTATTACCAAATTGGAAATCAAAAGGCTTAGTCAATTTCTATATATGCTTAGATATAATTTTTATTTGTATATATATGTAATTTATACTGAAATGTCTTTGTTTTGGAATTTAACATAATATTGTTTTACTCCGTTTTACTATGTTTTACATTAATTATTTATATCATTATGGTTTTTTATTATGAGTGTAATTAAACACTCTTTTTGTGATTTTCATACAAATATTTTACTCATTTATTTATTAAAAAAATTATGAGAATGACTATTTTTCATTCATTTCCAAATTCTTTATCGATGATTTATTCGATATTATACTTAAAGTAGTCAAAGGCAAGGTTAAAATTAGTAAATCCAAAAGGTATTTAGTGAATAAACATGAGGAACCTTTGTTATCATTAGTAAACAATAAAAAGTCATAAGTAGATGAGAAAAATTAGATATAAACAACATTATAAAAGCTTTAAATATTTAATTTAAATACAGTGACTCAATAAAGCAATATTTTTTAAAAAATTTTTATAAATATATAAAGATATTCATAAAACCACCATAGTCAATTTTCTTCGTACTATAAACCATAACTGACACTTAAAAATTTCCATCAATCATGATTTAAAAAATATAAATAGAAATGTGATAAGATGTCTTTAAAAATGAATTTAATAATCTAATAATAATAAAATTGGCTATTGGTTTACTAAAATATACTTAAATGAGGATTGTTTCACATACTATTATACTTAAATTGTCTATGTTTATATTTAATTTATCAAAATAATCATATATTTTTAACAATACATAAATTGGCTATGTTTCTATTTTATTCAGAAACAAATTATCACATATATCTAACAAATATTCATAAATTGATTTTGAATTTAATGAGTTTTATGAAAATTACCAAGTATTTATAACTAAAGTTTCTATGAATTTGGTAAATTATATCTCAAATAACAATATATTTTAAACCAAATTAGATAATCTATTTGTGGATTTACTAAATTTAACCAAAATAATAATATATTTAAAATAAATATTCATAAATTTATTTAATATATTCATATATTTCTATCAAAAATAATTATATTGCCTAAAAATTTGATAAATGTTGTTTGAATATTGCTATAGATTTATTAATAGATTTCGTAACAATTTGCTAAGTAATTTTTAAATGATAGTATATTTTTAAATATTGTCTAGAATGGATTTCAGTAATAAGATGCTTAGTGTATATTTCAGATAAAACTAATAATCATTGTAAACCTCTGATTCACACAGTTGTTAATAAAGTATATCGATGTATAAAATAAGTCGTGTTGGAATTGAATGATTAGCATGATAAATGAAAACTTTGATGTATAGTAACGCCTGGTTACCTGATATCTTGTTTACAATCGTAATAGTATTAATACTTGGTTAAAAAATTACTAAATACAACTATAATGAATCATCAAAAAACGTTGGCTTTACTTTTAAATATTATATATATATATGTTGAATTATATATATATATATATTATTCATTTATTGTATAACTAGGAACAAGTAACATTGAAATGATGCTTTTTACAATGCTAGATCTTCGAAAATCAAGTTTGAAGAAACGATGATATTGTGCCAATTTTTCGCAAGAATGCATGAAGATATTGAATTTAATGAAGACGAACTGGTAATAAAATACCAAGATAAGCATAATCAACTGCATAATTACAGTGCTCATTCAATGATATGTTTGCAGAAACCGGATCGAACCTATTTGGAAGATTATAAAAGCAGAAGAAAAGTTTGTTGATGAATATTGGATATACTAATAAAAATTTAGTTTTAGTCTTTGTTATACTTTTGTTGTAAAATATTAAAACTTACAACAAAGTTACTTATAAAATTATTTATTAACAATCTAGAGAATCTAGTATTAAAATCATTAATGATTGATTGATCATCCAAAGAGGATACTTGTTAGAAGATAGGCGAGTTATAAATGTTATAAAATTAAAATACTGTATAGTGGGGTACAATATATAAATATGATTATTGATGATGATAATGAAACAATGATTTCAATTTATGACTTCATAATAATTTGATGACTTTACTTTTATTATTTATACATTTTATTCATTGTGTTGTCATTGTATTTGTTGTGATGATAATATTTTTTTATTGTATTTTAATTTTTGATGTTTGGTTTCTTGGCGACAACATAAATTAAAATAACAACCAAGGGACCCAATAATCTCCCACCCTCATATATTTAAATATACAAATAAATAAATTAATTAAAAAACGCCATGTAAGGGATAATTAAAAATATACATTTTTATTAAAGCAAGGCGTAATTATTGGACTTGAATCGCACTCAAGTGCCTTTCTGTAGTAATCGACTGTAGAAATTATTAAGCACTAACAGGTACAAAAAAACAACAATAATAATAATAATAATAATAATAATAATAATAATAATAATAATAATAATAATAATAATAATTATAATAATAATAATAATAAAAATAATAATAATAATAATAATAATAATAATAATAATAATAATAATAATAATAATAATAATAATAATATAATAATTATAATAATAATAATGATAAAAATAATAATAATAATAATAATAATAATAATAATAATAATAATAATTATTATAATAATATTAATATCAGTATTATAATACATTTTGCACACGAGCAGTTTATAAACAAAACTAGCATTTTCCCTTTCGAGAAAAACGATCAAATTTTAACTATTTATGATTGATTAATATTGTAATAATTAATTAATAATTTTCAGTCAAATATTTATTTTTCAAATAAATAAAAATAAAACTGTCAAGTAATAATATTAATGTTAGGGTCAAGCCCATGGGCTTTAATTTAAAAACAAAAAGTTAAATTTAGTAAATTAAAATTAAAGTATAGTTACATAAATAAATAAAAAATAAAAATAGTAATTGTTTTTATAATAATCTAAAAATAGTAATTATTTAATCACTATTTATGCAAAGTAAGTATTTAGTTAAGTATATAAAGGAGTAATTTTTCTTTGTAGATAACGGCAAATAGTAGATGGATAAATTAATAGGCAAGAATAAGTGAAAATTAGAAGTGTAAAAGAAAAAAAGTTAATGAAAGTTGTTAGTAAAGATTGTTAGTTAAGATTATATATATATATATATATATATCAATTGAAAAATCTAGAGAAGATTGGAGAAAACTTGAGATAAGAGAAAGTGGAAAAACTTAATTTGTTAACTTACAATAAGGAATGTTTCAAGTGGATTTTGCAATGCCAGAAATATTTTCAAGTCGCATGTTCAAAGAAGTAAAATAAATTTATTTGTCTTAAGAGTTAAAAGTTAAATCTGGTTTTTCATATTTAGTAAATTTTATGGTTAATTTCTTAGAGTTGAATACAACTCAAGTTTCTTCAATAAAATAAACTAAATTTAAGCTCGGACCAAAACGATTGACTGTTTTGACTCCGCCTGGGTAGCCTCGAAAATCAAACTTCTTGCTTGTCCTTTTCTACTTAGAAATAGTGTTCTATATATATCCCAAATATTTTTCGTGTTGGCTGTAAAACACTAAGGATCAGAGTATCCTCGTGTTATGTAAATTCTGGTAATTTTAGAATTTTACATTAGTAGTGGGATGTGTCACCTCCAGCACATGTCACCTCCAGCACACTACCCCCCCCCACTGAGAGAAAATTTCCAAAATACAAAAAATTTTTAAGACAAAGACAATGACTCATTCAAGGTCATTTAAACAAAGACCATGACTCATTCAAGGTCATTGGGTGACTCATCATATTTTCCCAAGGTCATTTAAACAAAGACCACGACTCATTCAAGGTCATTGGATGACTCATCATATTTCTAAAGGTAATTTAAACAAAGACCATGACTCATTCAAGGTCATTGGATGACTCATCATATTTTTAAAGGTAATTTAAACAAAGACCATGACTCATTCAAGGTCATAAGATGACTCATCATATTTTCCCAAGGTCATTTAAACAAAGACCATGACTCATTCAAGGTCATGGGATGATTCATCATATTTTTTCAAGGTCATTTAAACAAAGACCATGACTCATTCAAGATCATTGGATGAATCATCATATTTTTTCAAGGTCATTCAAAATTTCTCAAGGTCATATTATTTTTAAACATTTTTAAATTTAAATTTACTACTTATAAAAATAAGTAGTATATATTTTGTAAATTTATTTTATTATTATTAAATTAAATTGTTTGTTTTAATCAAGTCAATTATTTTATTATTATTATTATTATTATTATTATTATTATTATTAATATTATTATTTTATTTTTATTATTATTTTTATTATTATTTTTATTATTATTTTTATTATTATTATTTATTATTATTATTATTATTAACATTATTACTATATAATGAAAACCACGACATATACAACAAATTTATTATAAAGAGATAATTCTACTATAGTAGTATTGTCGAAGAGCTTTATTCAAAGCCCATTCCACATACTTCCGATATCTGGCAGCGCAGCAATGACATCCATCACCACAAGGGTATTCGGGTTCCATATCTTTGACAAATTGTTTTGTTCGATATCCCATAGGAACTCATCGATTACAGTAAATATCCATATTGATGTATGATTGAATATCAAGTCTGGAATTATTGATGCTGGCTTATCCATGATTCCATGTATTTCTGGATAATAGAATTCCAGACGTTCTTTAATAACTTTAAAATAATCATCTAAAAAACAAGTAATAATAATAATAGTAATAATAAATTACCATAATGTTTAATTTCATTCATAGCTTGAACTGCGCTCGGTACAATCATTTTAATGATAAAAATTGAAATAACAATTACTTTTATACTAATTTAGACACACACACACACATCTTTAGCTATAAACAATAAATATTAATTTATAATGTTTTGAAAATGATTAAAGAAATTTTAATAATATTATTAGTTTTTAATATGGCCAACTCAATTGTTGTAACCGTTCAAGGTAAAAATTCAACAAGATGTGTATGTCCTGATACGCTGTATTGATGGATATTTTGTATATGATAGATAGGCCTAGATATTTGAAAACTCCAGTCAAAAGATTATCTGAAAGAATGAGTAATTTAGAATTCCGATTTGAACATACATATGAGACTTTAAAAAGAGCTAAAAATGAATTATATGATGATATTATATATTTAAATAAGACCATTGGTACTATCAAAAATGAATTAAGAAAATCAATATTAGAATTGAAAGAAAATCATAAACTTAATAAAAAATGATGAATCAAGTTCAATATAGTATAAAATTTTATTCTAATAAAACAACTGATCAGTTCAATCGTATAATGAAATTACAACAACACCCAGTTAACAGTGGCGGCAACAGCTTGAAAGAAGTTAACAGTGCCAACAAATCATCATTGCCATTTCCATTATATATTTTTACATATTTTCTTAGTATTACATGATTCTGATTGGTCGAATATAGTATAAATAAGCTTACACTTTCAATATTTTTATAAAATGCCAGAAACTAAATTTTTTATAACTTTGTTGAATGAGCTGGTCTCTAATAATAGAGAAGAAGATGAAATCATTAAAAACATGAAATTTATGGTAAACCGTACCGAGAAAATCGTTGAAGACATCCCATTTGATTATGAAAAAATTCTCAATTTGCCACCATTGGAGAGAAAGAAGGCATTCCAATCAATATTTAGTTACATGTTTGATGAAATAATAAATGGATGCGAATAATAGTAGGATTAATGTACATGAAACACATGATATTAAAATCTGGATCCGACTATGAAAATTATTTCCAATGGTCTATAGAGGTATATTACTTTATATTGTTATAATTTATTATTATTTAGGTGATAGAAACAAAAATTGATCCGTGGGTAGAATCAAACGGTGGATGGACAGCTATTATTCAAGTTGCCGCAGAAGCCAAACGCTCTGATATTTATATCGAGAATTGCAAATTTTTATTAAAACTATTCACTTGAGTATCTGTTTTATATTTATGTAACAAGGTTTATCATAGATTTTAATAAATATTTCTTTGTTATTTTTATTAATAAAAAACTATATTTTAAAGATTTATTGATTATTACATGTACATTCTTCATCACCACAAGGTTCTATCATAATATTTTCTATAACATGATCAATACAATTCTTAAATTCGGTAGGCTCATCTTTAATAATTTCGGTAGCTTCTTCAACATTAATAATTTCTTCAGAATCATTAATAATTTCAGTATCTCCATCATTAACAATTTCATCACTCTGACATTCAGATTCGCAATCCGATTCTTTACTCAATGCTTCAACTAGAATCAACATATCTCTAATTTTTAAACCGGTTATTTCTTCAAGTTTATCAAACAAAAAGTTTATTAAATATTCTAAACCAAAATTAATTAATTATTTATATTTTATATTTTACCTTTTTCAGACATCATTTTAACACTATTTTAAAACTAATTATAATTTTGTTTATAGAATAACAAAGAAACATTAATACATTTATTAAACACTAAACACTAAAATAACTGTGAAAGTCTAGCAGTAACAATTTTCCAGATTGGAGAAAGCACATCGTTATGATCTGCTTTATATCCTTGGATTGTTATTGTTATATACCAGTTTTCCTGTTCTTTGAATCCAATTTCTGTAAATGCATCATAATATCTGGTATATTGACTCGTGAAGAAAGCATTTTCATTGCATTTTAAATTGGAATTGATCTTTTTGAATGTATTATCAATATCCTTGATATCTAACATTGAGAGAGTACCAGCAAGAGATTGAAATTGCGTTTTATTGAGTTTGACTGGATTTGCCAATTGCATATTGATAGGCTCCTTTAAAAAATACATTTTATAATTGTGGAACATCTGAACTGGTTGGACACTTATTTTCTTGGTCATTTTGATTTATGATCTTTATAATGTGGTGACGCACTTTTATACCCTTGACAGATACTGACTAACCAATCAGAATCATGCATGATCACAAAGACAATGCATGATAAGTGCATGATAAGTGCAAGATAAGTGTGTGACTGGAAAACTGTATGTAAATTAACCCGTTGAGTTTACATATATGATTTTACACATATCATCTATATAAAATGTATTATTAATATACTGTTTTATTATCATTATATTATTATTGTTATTATTTAATTATCATGATTTTTATTATTATTATTATTATTACTATACTAATAAAATTACTATTTTTATTATTGTTACCAACATCAAAATAAAACTATTACTATCAAACATTTATTATTATTACAAAATAAACTAACAAAACAACAAAATAATACAAAACATTATTACCAACACTAAAATGTCAAAAACAAAATAAAATACAATTATTTTCTTAACAGTTTCATTTTTGAAAATTTCGTATGAATTTGTAAGATTCCATTCGACATAGCGCTGATATCTGAAATCACAACAGCTACACCCAGAATGCAGGGTATTCAGTTTCCATCTCCTTGACCATTCGGTTTATTTCATTGTCCCAAAGGCTTGCTTAATGAGATTGGAAATATCGATTCTTGTTTCATTATATATTAGCTGTTGATGCATTGACGGTTCTTGATTCTTCAAAATCTCCTTTATTGAGGATAGAATAAATAATGCGATCTATTATCATTGGGACATATTGTCTAAATAAAATATAAAATGAAATAAAAATAGATAAATTTACCGTATTCAGCGATATTTTTCTTTGGCATAGCATACATAATATTTTCCATTTTAAAATGAAATAAAATGAATAAGCAATTTGTTTTAAACAATCATTGGCCAATCAGATATCGACCAATCCGGTGATTTCATTTTGTATATCACAAACAATATTTTTGTACTCTAGATTTCGCACCCCTAATATACTATTTTGCCACTAGCAAACACGTTAACACACATTGGGTTGTATTTTAAAAGCCTCAGTGCAGGAAATAATTCTGGTTCGAACATACAAAGACATTTTGTTGACATGTTGTATAGATTGATAGATTGTCCTATATCCATGGTAACTGTAATTGACTGTATTTTAATATCCTTTATTCTATATTGTAATTTATTGACATCTAAAGGTTTCTTACATCCCATGATTCTGCATTTGCCTGATTTGAAAAAAATTATAGGATATTTTCCACTCCTATCTACAATTTGCTGGGGTTTACCATTTGGAAACGTCATTTTTGATACATCGAAAGTTCCTTTATAATTTATATTTGATAACATAATTAAACAATAAAGAAATATTAAGTTATATATATAATTTTTAGGAAGAGTTCATTAAATCATATAATATAAACAAAAACCTATAATTATACAAATTAATAATGGAATTAAGAAATGATGCGGTATATCAAATCGTTGGCCCAAGTGGTAGTGGTAAAACTATGTTTGTATGTAAATTACTGAAATCTAATTTATTTCAAACAAAATTCAACAAGATTTATTGGCATAAGGGTGCAGATGAAGAACATGGATTAACTCAAGATAATTTCTGTAAATTGAAAAACATGAAAATAGTAAAGGGTTTCGATAAAAACTGGTCAAGTCGTTTAAGGAAAGGTGATGTCATCATTATTGATGATTTGTATCAGGAAGCTAATAAAGAAAAGGATTTTAATAATTTATTCACAAAATCAGTAGACATGTTGGTGTTACTGTGATCTTTATTACTCAAAATCTATTTCATCCAGGGTGGCGCCATCGAACAAGGAATTTAAATGTTCAATATTTAGTTATTTTCAAGAATCCTAAAGATGCAACAGTTATTGATTTTCTTGCTCAACAGCATACCCTAATAATTTAATTTTCTTATCAGTGCATTTCAAGATGCTACAAAATCACCACATGGATATATATTTCTTGATTTCACACAACAATGCAATGACGATTTACGGGTAAAAACCGATATTTTCAATAAAGAAGGTGCCATGGTATATAAACAAAGTTGAAAACTTTAACCATGTAAAATGTTTATGAAATCCAGGCTTAAAAATATCCGAAAACTTAGACAGAGTATTAAAAAGACTATAAATAAAGTTCCACCAAAACCAGTTATACACCATCTAAAAACTAATAACCGAGAATTACCCTGCAATGAATCTAATTTCGAAAAACATTATTAAAAAGAGTAAGAAAAAGATAAAATTGTTAAAAATCATAGGAGTTTCCATATTTTAATGCATTGTTAAAGGCTTCGAGTATGAAAAGAATGTCTATTTTACAATCATTTCCAACTTTTGTTGTCGATGATTTACTCAAAATTCTATTAAAAGTAGTCAGAGGTAAAATTAAAATCAGTAATTCTAAAAAACTAGTATTGAATAAACATCGTAAGCCTTTGTTATCACTAGTAAATAATAAAAATCGACAGCAAATGAGAAAAATCATATATAAACAACAAGGCGGTTTTATCGGAGCAATGTTACCATTACATTATCATTATTATCACAATAAACGATGGGGCAATCATTACCTAATGTTAAATTAAAATTTAAATCATCTTGTTGTAATGGAGAAGATTTGGACGAACCCAGAAGACGAAGCAGGTTTCGGTGGAGTGGCAAAGTTAAAGAAAAGAGTCCCAAATTCGAAAAAGGAAACGCAAAAGTGGTTGTCAGATCAGCTTGCGTACAGTTTAAACAACCGATGCGGAAAAGATTTCCAACGAGAGCTTATAAGACATTCGGTATTAATGATTTATGGCAAATGGATTTGATGGAGATGATACCGTATTCGAAAATTAACAAGGTTATAAATATATTTTAACGTGTATCGATGTTTTCAGTCGTTTTGCCCGCTGTCTACCAACAAAGACAAAATCTGCCGAGGAAATATCTAAAGCAATAAACTCAATGTTTAAAAATGGGCATCCAGATAATTTGCAAACCGATTTAGGTATTATTATTATTATTATTATTATTATTACTATTATTTTTATTATTATTATTATTATAGGCAAGGAGTTTTACAATAGTAAAGTTTAGCAAATCCTGGATCGTCTCAAAATAAATCATTATTCTGTACATTCTCAATACAAAGCGCTCATGTTGAAAGATTTAACCGGACATTGAGGGATAGATTGAAGAAATATTTCGTGCATCAAGGTAATAAAATATGGATAAATGTATTACCGAAAATACTTGTTAGTTATAATAATTCATCACATCGAGGTCTGAATGGTTTGAGACCCGTAGATATCAGTTCAAAAACACGAGTACAGTCTAAAAAAGTTCTATTACAAAACCAAAATATAAAGTTGGTGATCACGTTAGAATTAGTAAAATATCTGCTTCACCTTTCATCAAAAATTTCGATAGTAATTGGAGTGATGAGGTATTTCAAATTACTAAAATTAATACTAAACAGAGTCCTGTAATGTATGTTATTAAAGATAGTGATAACAATTTAATACAAGGGAAATTCTATGAACAGGAATTACAAGTTATTTCCAAACCTACAGTGTTCAGAATTCAGAAAATATTGAAAACTAAAATGGTGGGTAAGGATAAACAATACTATGTCAAATGGCATGGATATCAAAAACCCTCATGAATATCATCAAAAGACCTAGTAAAATGAGTTTCTATACAATTTTTTTTTACTAATCCATCCGGAAAATCAAGCAAGTAAATTTATGGTTGATCTTCAAAATCCTATTTATTTACATGGAAATTGGGAAGTTGCTTTGCAAGACTTTACATTTGTGTACAATACATTCCCATTTTATAGTCATTGTAAAATCGGATTCAAGAAGCGTGTTCCCAAAACCTGTAGTGGTATTTTATCAATCAATAATTTTGAACGATATTGTCATATTCCAAATCAAATTTTAGATAAAAATAGTGGCATGTTTTTCAAAGATGGATTAAATGTTAGTTGTGATTTTAGCCCATTTACAATAAAGTTTGAAAGTATTGAGGATGCCAAGCGAATGGGTTGTGATAAGCTTAGCATTGTTGTTCCTGGAACTGAATACCTAATACGATTCAAAACATTTGATGAGAAAAGTGTAACGATCGAGAACATCAAAATATCTGTATCATATATTAATGAGGTGGAAGATACATTTACATTTACTAATGAATTATATATTGAAACCTTGAAGAATTACATAAATATATTTCATTAAATTGTTTACACATATTTAAAACTATTGAATTTCTTAAAGATGGAATATGCAATTGAGTCTGAATAATAACATTTGTGAAGTTACATTTGATAAGAATTTGGCTAATACATTGGGATTAGATAAGCAAACATATAGGGCAAGTGCTTTTGGTGTACGCAAACCAAAATAATAAAACTTCATAGGCAAATGTTCATATATACTAACATCATCGATCCTATAATTGTTGGTGATTCTTTGGTTCCTCTTATTGAAATCTGTTTGGGTTGATAAACATGACCAGGATGAAGTTGTCAATGTAAATATCGATAATCCCATGTACTTACCGGTATCAACATCATGTTATAAACAATATAGAAATAAATATTCGTGATGATAGCGGTAAATTTATTGAATTTAGTAAAGATACAAAAACTCATTTGACATTACATTTTCGTAAATTAGATGGCCAATAACGATATTATTAGTATGTATAGTGGTAGCCAAGTGGTGGCGAATTACCATATTTTATTGGTAAACAGTATGGATCAGGTTGGTTGAGAACAATTGGTAGATTTGCACGTCCTATTCTTAAACGCCTTGGTAGTTTTGGTATGAAAACTGCTAAAGATGTGATAATGAATGAGCAGAAAATATTGCCATCTCTGAAATCAAATGCATTATTCGAGTTAGGGAAAGTTCTACCTAGTGTTGCAGGTATGTTTCAAAAACAAGAACCTGCACCAACACCGATTCCAAAACGTAAAAGACATCATAAACATATAAACAAACGAATGAAAGGACATGGAACTATATTTCAAAAATGATTTGTGGTAAATCTGAATTGTGTTTATTTGATAGACCATCTCCCCAAGCAGTAATTGAAATGGGGGCCTTTGAAGATGTATTCCCAATGAATTCTATTATGGATAGTAGAACTGATATTGAATTTTATATTAATGGTTCCCAAACTGAATATCTAGATTTGAACGATACATTGTTAACTGTTCAGATCAAAGTTGTAGATAAAGATAGAAAACCATTGGGTGAACCTAGTGATGTAATACCAAACAATTTCTTGTTTCATACGCTTTTTAAAGATGCAGTTCTCGGATTTAATAATATCAAGATTGAGGGTGGTAACAGTACATATATTCACAAAGCTCTAATAGAAACTATTATAAATTACAATAGCGATACTAAAAATACATGTTTAACTCCTATGGGTTATGGTAGTGATGACGATAGGAAAAAGTGGATTAAAGGATAGATATTATTTACCATGTGCTCATCATTACAACTCGATTTTATGGATCAACGAATATTTACTCCCAGGTGTTAATGTACACATTAGATTGAAAAGATCTGATTCGGCATTATCACTAACAAGTGCTACCACACACCAATTCTTCAATTAGTTTGATGCAAAATTATTGGTAAGAAGAGTTCGTGTTGAGCCTTCTGTATTAGCCGGTCATCAATTGGGGCTTAATTCTAAGCATGCAATATATCCATTGAAAACAAAGGAAATTGTTCAATTTGCAATTGCTAAGGGTTCAGCTTCTTTCTATAAGGAACAAATATTTGGAGATAGAAGAATGCCCAACTTTATATTGGTAACATTCAAAGTGAATCTCAATATAATGGATCATATTTAACATCGAGCTCAATTTTCAAAACTTTGGTGTAACATCGCTAACTTTATCGAAAATAGTGATTATAGAGAAACATATACTCAAGATTTCGAAAATGATAATTATTGTGCTACATATATGCAGAGTATAGTTAGAAATATGGGTTATTTGGATAAACCTTAATTGTGTATAACTCCTGATGATTTTAAAAAAATATCCATTCTTCACATTTGTTTTGGCACCCGATTTCGATTTAAATCAGAGTCAATTACCTCAAAATGGTAAATTACGATTAGATATAAAGTTTGCTAAAGCTACAACTGAACCGGTACATGTTGTAATATATGGAGTTTTGAAAATGAGGTTCAAATAACTGCAAACAGAACATTGTTGGTTTGAACGAACATTTGGTTGAATGTGGTATAAATGTATAGATAATTTATGATAGTTTGTCATGGAGTAAGTTTTTAAATGTATTATTAATATTATTGATGTAGTTCTGTTCAGGTCTATCGAATTGGAAAACAAATACTAGGACATGAATTTTTAGGAGTTTTTCCTCTTGATAAAATTCCATATTTACGTAATAATCAAGCCATAATCGTAAATACTCAATCAGTCTCATCTCGGTGGAGAACATTGGTTAGCAATATATATGAAGCCTAGCAAGATAATTAGTTTTGATCCTATGGGTTTCTATTATCCGGCTTTAATGGTTTCGAAACTTCAAACAATGGGTAAACCTATTGTCGTATAATAAAACTATGTATCAAAAACCATGGACCTTAACATGTGGTCAACATTGTTTAGCTTGGTTATTATCCAAGAGATTTGATGATTAATAATGTATAATGTTATTGTTATGGTTTTAACTATTAATATTTTTTATTTATTTATTATTTTATTATTATTATTATTTTTATTATTATATTATTATTATAATTATTATTTATATTTTTATAAATATATTATTATTATTATTATTAATATTATTTTATTATTAATATTTTTATATTATTATTATTAATATTATTTTTATTTTATTATTATAAATTTATTATGTGTTATTATTAATAATATTATTATTATGTGTTTAATTAAAGATAAGCTAATGCATCATCACAAAGACAGTGCATGGATAAGTGCGTGATCCACGAAAGACATGTGCATGATCATCACATGATAAGTGCATGCATACACAAAATTGAATAAAGAAAACCACATGCAAACTCAATGTATGTGATTTAAAAGAACACTGCCTACACAGAATAGGCTGCAATGCGTAAAAATCTCTCACTAATGTTGTATTGCTAAAATGTGATTGGCTAAATTGAAAATATTATTCTCTTTATAAACATTGAAAATCTAAATTTGTCACAATTAATTCAAATTTATCAATTTCAAATATTCCCTCGTGCGATTTCAAAAATTTTATTAAAATGGAGAATTCCCAAGAATTTTACGACATGTTGGCCGAAGAAAATGGTAAATTATTTATTTTTATTTATTTTAATTATTCTCATTTTTCTAGACTTGGTTTAATATAACCGACTTAAAAATCAAATGACGGTGTTACCGAATTTGTTCCTGGTAATTTTAATTTTAATTATTATTTATTTAATATAATTTAGAAAATGTTTCAAATGAGGAAATTCATTTAATAGAAAATAGCGTGATTCCCGATATTGTAAATTTATTTATTTAAATATTATTATTAATGTTTTTCAGAAATTATTAGTGAGATATCAATGAAATATTCATTCAGCAGCGTCGTAGATTTGACGGAAACATTTATTGATTAAGCCCTCGTTTCTGGGAAGACACAATTATGCCCCCGTTTATGGGGAAAGCCAGATTTCATGTATGTTGACGTTTCCTGTGGGAGATTGAGATTTCGTTTAAAAAATGTAGGATTTTTATTATTTTTAATATTTTATGATCAATTATTTATTTTAATTTATTATTAATTATAAGAATATTTTAAGAGTATAAGTTAATAATATTAAAGTATTAATATTATAATATTTAAATATATTAACTTTATAATAGAAATATCTGATTTGAAATTATGAATAGAAATATTATTTGGTAATCAGAATATTTATTTTATAAATAAAATATTTGATTTGTAATCAGAATATAATTTATAATAGAAATATGTGATTATTTTTATAATAGAAATTTATGATTTATATACGAATATTAAATTTATAATAGAAATATGTGATTTATTTTATAATAATAATTATGATTATTTTTTATAGAATTATGATTTATAATAGATATTAATTTAAATAGAAATATTGATTTATTTTTATAATAGAATATTATGATTTATATTGATTTATTTATATAGAAATATTTGATTTAAATCAGAATATTAATTTTATAATAGAATATGTGATTTATAATACGATTATTAATTTTTATAAATTAAATTTACGGTATGTTAATTCAAACATGGTTGATTTATAATAGAAATAACGATTTATAATACGTTGAAATTTATTAAAATTTACCATATTATCATTATTTATATATTATTATTTGATTCATATATGATTAATAATAATAACATTTGATAATATTATATATTTATCAGGTACGTTTGTAAAAAACTATTGCCAACTGGGAAATGGTCATAACTCGAAATGTCATACGACTATGGAAAGTTACCTATGTACATAGATTCTATGACATCGACTTTTTATTTTGCCCTAAATGCGATACAGCCCAAGACATTGAATATTAGATTTCTATAAAAAACACTCTAGTCATTTAAATCAATTTAAAATTAATAAAAAAGGCATTATTCTCAAAGATTTATGGAAAAATGTTATAATAATAATAAATAAACAAACAATACAAAGATTAACTAAAACAATAATACAACTGTTACCTTAAAAAATCAAAAAAGACCTGCTGATAAAATCGTGTCGTGTATCCCTGCTAAAATTAAAAAATAGAAATCATCATTCAGTGATGAACGAAACTGAATTATAATCAAATATGGGTTCTGTATATTAAATAAACGATGAAACTGGAAAATAGAGGTTACTTAAGAGGTTCCGTAAAAATATTCGATTTGATTTAGAAAATTCAAAACTTGTTCAAATCGCCCTAACGGATAACTTTGTAATAAATTACAAATCGAAAATAAAGAAAATGGGATCTGTAAAAGTTCAGTTTCAGCTCTCCATTCAATTTGAAAAAAGATGGGGAAATAAAAGATAATTCTTTCGAATAGCCGCGTGTGTCTTTTCCCGATATTTTCTTGTTGATGGTGTGAGATCGGTTAAATGAGAAAATCGAAATTCCACATATTTAGGAAGTGGGTGGCGCATAGTTAAGATTCGCGAAATCGATTTTATTTTCAACCACGTATTATCATGTAAGTCGATAGCCGGACATAGTTTTATCCCTACGCTGAATCATCTAGTAGTAAAAAGGCATTGAAACGTTAAAAACCAGATATTTCTGTTTTATATATAGTGTTTTATCGATTTTAAAGCGTGATATAGTTTAAAGAATAGGGAGCGTGTTTCTTCTTACACTACTTTTTGGATGAATTGGAATATGATTCAATTACAGATTGTTCAATGAGACTCTGTAACATAACCAAATTTGAGAGAAATAATAGCGATTTAAATTTGGCCATCCAATGTCTTTGAATATAACAACACCCCTTCTAATCAAGTTGAAGACATTGATTATGTACCTCATCATCTCACTGTCTTAAATTCATCGAACAAGGTTATCGGTGGTACCCGATTAATCTTTTATTATTACAAGCGGTGATAATTTTCATTATACCGCAATTTTTATTAAAAGACTGTTGATTGTCCGTTCGAAGTAGTGAATGTAACACCAGAATTCACGTAAAATGGTGTCCCATGTTTAAACGGTTTTTATTATGAATAAAACCTTTAAGGCACATGTGATTTGTGAGCTAAAAATCAAATAGGAACACCCTATACACGCTCCCTGAAAAATAAAAACTTAATATTTAAAAATTATCAAAATGATTACCTACCATTCGTAATTATGCGGATTTTGAGGCTGTTTTGCCTAAAGACGTAAAACATCATCAAATACACATCCGATATCAGCAGGCTTATTATTAATAATAATTTAAACAATCTACACAATAATTTCAGTTTTTGGCTTGGAATGTGTATTGAATTTTAAAAGAAGGTAGAGGTACAATTGCTGTCACAATGTCATACCACATTATGAAAACTCATGGTAAAAAACCTATGAATCATCCTACTTCTAATGAGGAACACAGTTCATCGCATGTAAACTTGCTACTTATGTAAAAACTTATTAGAAATAAGGTTGGACCATGATCATTTTACAGGTCAGTATCTGGTGCTGCCTGTCGTAATGTAATATAAATGAGGGGGGGAAAATAAGCAAACAGTTACCTACTCGTCTTTCATAATTTGGAGGAATGACCTTCATCATATTTTTAAAGTATGATTGAATGAATCCCGTCTTGGAAACTAAATATCATTCCTACAACAATGAGATATTCATATCTTTGATTGTAATATTAAGAAATAGCTTAGAATTATAAATATGTATGCAATTTGTAAATTGCTCCTTTAGCCCAAGCCGTAAAACTTTACTGATCCTTACCTCTAAACTTGATCGCTTTTGAATGGTCTTATTGTTTAAGGCAAGGGTATCTTTCCTTATGATTTTTGCAAGTATCACTAAGGTCCTTGAATCGACCTTTATGAACTACCTCCAAAAATGGATTCTGTATCTGATGAGAATATGCATACCGCACAACTAAATTTGGTCACAGCAAAATTGCACTACAATGTTAGACTATATGGTTTAACTTACCTAAACTAGACGTACCTCCCTTGCAGACTATCTTCAGCAATTCGCGCAAGGCCTTATTGCTTACAATGGTTTAGAAACTCTTGAATTTTTATGGAATTCCTGAAGTCATGGGCGTCCGCTCTCATGACATTAAAGGAACCCATAGAACTTTTGCAGGACATGGAAATTTTAAATTTCTATGAGGATGGAATACGGGGTGGGTTAACATTTGTTACAAACATCATGTTGCAAGTTCTGAAGATACAAACTCTTGTATATCGACATTAAATTATATGGTTGGGCACTTAGCAAACCTTCCGTATGGTGGGATTTTGTTTGGGTGCATGAAATCTTGAAATGATGCTGAGTGAATGTTGAATGCGAATATTGAATCTTCGTATGGTTTAACAATGGAATTGACATCAATTATCCCCTGAGCGTGTGCATCAGTATTTGAATGACTTTCCGCTTGCCTCCTGAAAAAAATGTGCCCGCCCAATTCAAAGTTGAGAAGTTAATGCTCACGCATTACAGTAAGAAGAACCATGTTCTTCACTGGAGACTTCTCATAGCGTAATAGAATTTGGGTGCGGAAGTTGAGGTATTCATAGGCAATTAAATTTAAACAATCACCTTTTTTAAAGAATATATACAAAGAAATACAATTTACGCTCAAACACAAAGTTGCGAGCCTTTAATAGAGATGTGTATAAATTATTTAATAATAGCCTATATTGGAAAGTCCGTTGAGAATTTGAAAACGGATGAATTTTGAGGCTATGCAAATTCAGCTGAAAGATGATTGTATAATGCCTCCAAAACCGCTTTCAAAAGTCCATTAAATGTGGATATTTGATTGCTGCTCATCTGAACAAAGATTCTATATGTTTAGACAGGCCTAGCTACATGTCCAATCGTACTAGACCTGTCTAAGCTGCAGATGTACCAATTACAATATAATGAATTGGCAAAATATAGATCAGAATTAAACCTGTGATATTAATATCGTTGCCGCGACACTGATTCGTTTTTTCTTGAGGTTAAGCACTGTAAGCTGACATTCTTTTGCCGGCAATGATAAGAGACAACCTTTTTAGATACCTCAAATTACGACCCCGCACACCCTTATACTCGAGGAATTAGATTCTGTGATAGGAAAATTTAAGATGAAAGCAAAGGTCTCGGGTAATAAGGAGTGGTTTTCTTAAGACCCACAGTGCTATAGTTTATTATTAGGTAAATCTGATACAATGAGGGCCTAAGGGGCGTGAAGTTGTGGCC